>CM052452.1:7787711-7920739 GCA_028533085.1 Varecia variegata
TTTCTTCGTTCTAATCTATCCTTATTTTTTATCCTTGTCTCTTCCTTTTATGTATCCTTTTATTTGTGTGTGTCCTTGAAGCACATGGACAGTTGCTTGGGCTGCACGGATGTTTACTCCACATTAATAGGGCTGTGCTATAGAGAGCGTCATAGTTCAATTTCCTCGCTTGCCATGGGTCTTTAAGATCAGACTGTGTCATCGTGTGCATATCTGGGCTGCAGTCTTGTTTTCCACCAGGGGCTTCCCATGCATTTTACACGTCCACTCCTTAGTGACAGATAATCTGGAGCTCTCCGCTCCCTGCCACTGCAAACAAGGCTGGGGTGAAGGTCCCTGTGCTCTCACGTGTCTGTGTGAGGCTGTTCTGAATATCTAAGCAGGAGCAGAGCTGCTGAGATAGAAGACGGTTGCAAATCTGTTTTGACCACGTGCATGACTGATTTTCCTGGTGGTCATGGCTGCCTACGTTCCAGCAGCAGCCCAGGACAGTCCGATGAGTATCAAGTGGTATCTCCTGGTTGTTTTCATTTTCATTTTCTACTGACTAATGTATTTGAGCATCCCTCCCCATACTTATTGTCTTTTGTATTTCCTCTTTTCATGAATTATTTGTTCAGATCCTTTTGCTCATAGTATAGATACTTTTTTCTCAATAAAAAAAATCCTAAGCATTCCTCAGATTTTCAAAGTGGCTAGGAAGCACTATCTTAGGCTAAATATGAAAAAACTCAAAGTGAATTTAAATCATGAACCACAACTGTGAGTTTGAAATTCACCTAAATTTGGATGGGTTTCACTGCCGGCTTCAAAGAATAGGAACTTTTGTCTTTATATTTATTGCTATATTTTCAATGCTCATGTGCCTGTTACATTGCAGGCATTCATTCAATATTTTTTTCATGAATTTGTGAAATAAATAAATTTATCAAAAGCATGCATTTTTGAAAGAATACATCTGACATGAAAAAATACTTTCATGTAGAAATAGCCAATCATTTCTCAATTTATATTTGAACACATACTACATGCCAGGTGCTATCCATAATACAACAATAAACTTAGCCTAGTAAAATTGACAGCATACATTTTAAGGCTCTATTTGGTATGTTATTTCTCTTTTAACTTAATGTAAGTTATTCTCATTTGCATCTTCCAACAATTCCTCAAGGTAGGAATGATTTTCCCCTCCTCCTTTTTCCTTCAGATGAAGAAATTGTGACCCTAAGAGACTGTTTCATATCAGTACATGGCAGAGGTATGTAGAGACCAGGCTAGTGACAGGGACTAACTCAGAGCTTTGCTCAGATATTGAAGCATCATGTGCAGCCAACATCAAGGTAATGTTCATCACTGCTTTCTTTCCCACACTTGAACTCATACCAGTCGTGACGATTAATTTTATGTGTCCACTCGACTGGGCTAAGGGGTGCCCAGATAGCTGTAAAACATTATTTCTGGGTGTGCATGACGGAGGTGCTCCTGGAAAAGAGTAGGATTTGAATTGGCAGGCTGAGTAAAGAAGATCCCCCCTCCCCAGTCCAGGCAGGCATCGTCCGATCTGTTGAGAGCCCATCCAGAACAAAGAGGTGGAGGAACGGGGAATTTGCCCTCTCTGCGTGAGCTGCTTCCCCTGCATTTGGACATCGGGGCTCCTGGTTGTTGGGCCTTCAGATTCTAGGACTTACCTGGGCAGACTCCCCTGCCCGGCATCCTGTTCTTTGACCTCCAAGTGGAAGTTACACCATCAGCGCCCCTGATGGGCTTGGACTGAATTACACCACCAGCTTTCCTGGTTCCCCAGTTTGCAGATAACATGTCGTGTGACCTCTTAGCCTCCATAATTGTGTGAGCCAATTTTCACAGTAAATCCCTTCGTATACATCCGTATACATCCCATTGGTTCTGCTTCTCTGGAGAACCCTGGCTAATCCACCCATACACCCTCAATACAACCTCGTGAAGTTACCTACCATACAGACACCAACTGGGTATCTACTAAAGTGACAGGTGCTGCGTGGAAATTCTTAGATAAATAAGACATGGTCTGTGCTCCTGAAACACTTAGAGATGAGTAGTCAACCTGACAGGTACGAAGTCAAATTTGCTGCCCAGACAGATCAACATGGAGGGAGAGGCAATTGTTGTTTGTGAACAGTGTCTTTGGGGTCAGACAGCTCTGTGACCTTAGGTGAGAAACTCAACCTCTCTGAACCTCAGAAAAATGGAGTTATTAATAATGTACAACCCCTGTGAGTCATGGAGCTGATTATGTCACCTATTATAAAGCTGATCCGAGTGGCATACGTAGCACAGCATTGGCCATCCTTACAGGATCCCAATAACTGGTATTAGAGGTAGTTTGGGGAAAGAAGACCTTTTTTTGTTTCCCTCCCAGAAAACCTACTATGCACATAGTAGATTGAATTATATATAAACTCACTGCTTTGTAGGTTAAAAATATTCAAATGTCAACAATTTTATACGGCTCAACCTAATCAAATTATTTAAAAACCAGGAGAGATTGGTAAAAGAGGCAATATACAAGAAGCAAAGTCTCTTGAAACCAGGAACTAACTAGGGGTCCCGATTTGCTGTGTCTGTTTTGCTCAACGTCCCCTGGGCTGGTCACTACTCTGCCTCTGAAACCTCCCTCTCTGCTCAGTTGGCAACTGTCCAGCAGTAAAACCTCAAGAAAGGAAATACCAGTAGCTGTAAGAGTGTCACAACTTGGTTTTACGTGGCAGTAACCAACCCCTAGCCAATTGTGGAGTTTGGCTGTCGGTATACTCCACACCTTGTTAAAAAAAAGAATCATACAGAAACTTCTCTGTGAGTTCATTGTTCAGCACTTGTAACTAACTCGTAAGGACCACTCAGTAACAGAGCAGGGAGGTTGGGCTTTTAAAAGCAAGTTGCAGTAAGAGGTTGCTTTCTAATCAACCATCAGGTATCCCTACTTAAGCCAAAGAGCACATGTAGGTAGGGTAAGGAGGTACAATACCCGGGGTAGAGAATGAAAAGGGAAGTAGGGTGTTATTTACTAAAACTTTCAGATGCATGAAGGTCTAATTTCTCATGCTGGCTTTGCCTAGCTCACTGTGTGATCTGAACAAGTTATTTGCCCTCTTTAAGTCTTTATTTTCTGTTCTATATAATGGAGCTAAAATGTAAGATAGCTACCACAAAGTGTTGTTGTAAGAATCAAGATAATGTTTGTAAATTACATGGCAGATAGGAAGCGCTCAATAATAGCTGGTTAATATTATCATTTATCCAGTGTCTGATGTGTGCTGTTAACCATGCCAGGAAATTTATATATATATATTTTTTTCAATTCATCCTTGCAGCAACTGTATGAGGCAAACATACTTATATCCATTCTACATGAAGAAACTGCATTCAGAAGGGTTAAGCCACCTGGCAGACGTCACACAGCAAGAAAGAGGAACAGCTAGAATTTGAATCATAAAGGGAGGTTTGGATAATCTGGAGGGCTAATATCAATTGCTGTTTGTTTAGTCGGCTCTTTAAATCCTGGTGCCAGTTCAGCCACACTTGACAAATATTTATCATGCCTGAACTCATTGCCAGGTGCTCTGTTAAGAAAATGCAATATGATCTCATGTTCAGCTGTTGGAACTTTCAGTAATGTGATTAATAATTTTGTTTAAAAACAACAGAAAAGAGAGACCTCAATGAATATAAGAATGAGGAATGCCCTGAATTATTTCCATAGCTGCATGAGAAGGCTTCTGGCATGTTCTAGGAAGAGAGCATCTGGTGGTCCCTGCCACCCACCTGCTCTCTATGGACAGATAAGAACAGCTCTCTGGGCTGGTGGAGAGACTTGTGAGTCTTAATTAGTTCACTTTTATAGGGCACATTTTCAGAGACATTTTTTCAAATAGGGTTGCCCCCATGTGGGTGTGCAGACCCCGGGCCGTGGGCAGTCATTAAGGGAGGTAGCTTTGCCCAGTGCAGGCACTAAACGGGCAGAGACACACAGGCTGATTCTCCCGCCTCGACCCCCACTTCTTGCACCTGGAAAATTATAACCCAGAAACAACTGACTCTTTAGCTGGGGGGAACCACCCACAGACTGCAATAGTTCCTTGCACCCAAGGCTGGCCGGCCACCTCCTATCTCCCCTGCCCTCACCCCCATGCAGGGAAACAGCTGACCCTGAACTTTCCGTTAGCTGTCCGATTCTAAGATACATCCTTGTAGCCTTAGGAAGAAAGACCGTCTCCCTTATCACCCGAAGATATCAACCCTTGGAATGCTGCCACTTCTAGATTTTGATGTTTTGGTTTTTTTTTTTTGCAATGCATATTTTCATAGGTCATTGTCCGTTTTTTTCTTTTTCTTTTAAGATTGGATATTCTGATTTTCACAAAGACAGCAAAGATAGCATCTCTGTTTCTGATTATTAAGGCATCACACTCTTCCTCACTAATGATTATATTAATAAAACATCAATTGAAATGATGGGATACTATTTAAGGCCCAACGATATTAACAGCAAATACTTATTTACATTACTGTGCTGGGTATTGTTCTAAATGCTCTACATTGAAAAACATAACTTATTTAATCTGTATAACAATTCTGATATGGATTGTATTGTTATCCCCAATTTACTGAGGAAAAAACTGAGACCAAGGCAACACATCAATAAGTGACAGAGGGCTGGGTGCGGTGGCTCGCGCCTGTAATCCTAGCACTTTGGAAGGAGGATTCTTTGGGGTCAGGAGTTCAAGACTAGCCTGAGCAAGAGTGAGACCCAGTCTCTACTAAAAACAGAAAACTTAGCTGGGCGTGGTGGCACACACCTGTAGTCCCAGTTACTAGGGAGGCTGTGGCAGGAGGATTGCTTGAGCCCAGGAGTTTGAGGTTGCTGTGAGCTAGGCTGACACCAAGGCATTCTAGCCTGGGGGACAGAGTGAGAAAGGAAGGAAGGAAGGATGGAAGGAAGGGAGAGAGGGAGGGAAAGAAAAGAAAAAAAAAGAAGATTGGAATTAAGGAAGGAGGGATGGAGAGAGGAAAGGGAGGAAGGAATAAAAGAAGAAAGTATGGAAGGGAAAAACTAGAAAAGACTAGACGTATGAATAACGAGCCCATTGGTATATAAAAAGCACTCCATATATGTATGTTGAACAAGTGAATGAATGAATTAATAAATGAATGAATAATTTGAAGTTCCCATCATTTTAGCTTTGTGAGGGACAAAACTCTGTTCTTCTCTGAGCACTTTCATACAAACATTTTAATACCATTTAATGTCAACAATTCAGAAAATGTACTAAAGAGGGTTACACCAATTCCTTAACATAAAAGGACTTGGAATTTCATTTTTCTCCTCTGCAAAATGATAATTAGCATCAACGACAAATACCAACACCTTCCTTGAGAACGCTTGAAAGGAGACACTGCAATGATGTTTTGTGTAAGAGAAAGAACTCTTCTAATAGGCATTTCTGCTGGTGGTGGTGGTCATTAAAACTGAGCTATGTCACTGTGATGATATGAACCATGGAATTGCAATTTTACAATTGCAATTGCACTGTCCAGGACCTACCGTATAATCGAGGCTTAGCTGGAGATGGAGGAATAGCTGGGTGGCATCCACAGGTGATTCTTCTATTAACCCCTCACCAAGGAATCACCGAACTGCCTGTCCTGGTAGAAATGTTAACACTAACCCACCTTTCTCTCAGATTGCTCCTTTCAGGTTTGAAATGTCTCTTGGCTTTAGAATTCATGACGATAAATCTCCGCTTTCACACAAATCTATTATTATGGACTCTACCTGCATACGTTTTTTTTTCCCCTTGGATAGGTACCTGGGAGATGGTGATTGCAGAATAGCGGTTGCTGAGGGTCATGGAGAAAAATACAAGGTTGCAGACTCTTGGTGGAAGCTTCTGGGCACAGTCAACGGGCGAGCCTCATTCCTGGGCAGTGAACGCAGGCAAATAGATGGCGTAAATGTTTATTTTAAGGGGGGAGTCATTTATTTTTCAGGCAGAAAGTTTACACAGCTTGGGAGAATTATTTGAAAGGAAATGAGCCCCGTGGCGTATGATGCTTAAGGGTCTCGTCCACCTTCCTTCTCTCTGCCCAGCTATGAAAATGAGAAGGTTTATTCCCTTCCTCCTCCACCCCCCTCCCACCCACCACACACCTCCGGGTCTCCCCACGCAGACCATTGCACAGGGACAGTTGTTGTTGGAAAGCTCCACCTGGCAGCCTCTGATGGTCCCTGCTGAAGGATAAACTGAAGTCTTGTGGACGTAATGAAGCTGGCCCTGGAAGCCAGGGAATCTGGCAGTGTCACTTAGAGCGCAAGCCTGGATTGTGTCACTCCTCTGTGATGTGACCTTGGGCCTCCATTTCCCCACTTATAAATAGGCTGGTAGACTAACTGCTCTTCAAGGTCCCTTCCAACTGTAATATGACATTTCAGGAAAGAGGTATTTTTACCATATTTTTACCCACAGCTCTGCCTGGCAAGATTCTTTCATTGTGTCTTGTGTTTCTCCCTGGGTCATTCGTATTCCTTTTCCCAGCTCTCATTCTATAATCAATTCATTTAAAAAAATTCATATCATTATGGCTAGAACAGCCAAAAAAAAAAGAGAGAGAGAAAATATTTTCATTTTAAGTTAAATTAGTTGAAAAACCCACGCATTACAGGAAAAGGATATGTAAAATTCCAAACCTCTGACTTGTAAATTTGAATTACATATTCTGCTTTTTCAGGAAAATATTGCTGTTGGTCCAGTAATATTATATTTGAATAAAGCTCTATTTTAAGTTTTATTTAACAAATTCATATTGTAATGCTGGTTCACAGGCCAGATAATGCAACCGGGCCCTGGAATATAGTGGTTAAATTTAGTGGGAAAAGTACACAATACCTAAGTAAGCAAGTAGATAATGAGGTAATTCTATGTCATTGTTAACATTAATTCAAGAGGCAATACAGTGTAGTCATGCTTGGCTTTGAATCCTCACTGATGGGCTGTGTGACCTTAGGTAAGTTACTTAACTTCTCTGTGCTTCAACTTCCTCATCTGTAAAATAGAGATAACATTATCTGCCTCATAGTGTTGTTGAGAGAATTAAATAAATTTAATATAGAAAGCTCTTGGAACAGTGTCTCGGCTGCTATTGTTATCATCTTCACCATCATCATCCTCACCATCATCATCCTCACTGTTGATCTGCCATTATTTTCACCAATTCTTCTCTAATTTCTCTCTCTTTTCCCAGGCCTCTGGAGCCAGGCAGGTCCAGATTTGAATCCTAACCAACTAGTTACTAGTTCAATACTAGTTCAATAAGTTACTTCACCTCTCTGATCTTCAAATGATAATAAGAGTAATTCCTTCTCCTACCGTAGGATATTGGGAAGATTAAATAAAAACATGTCATTCTGGCCTAAGAAATACTCATTTTCTTTTCTCTGCTTCACATATATCAATTCACAAAATTTCTTGCAATTTTGATGACTTTTTAAATTTTCGTTGATTTTTAAAAATATAATTGCTTTTCTTCCCATGCATTTTATGCAAGAAAAATGTTATTCGGAAATGGAGTCCGTTGCAGTCACTGCAGATGGCTCAGGCTTGGCCAACCCAGAACTTTCTGATGGTGCTTGCAACTTTTTCCATTTGTTTGATATTTCTCCAGCCTTAAAAATCTTTCATTCAGGCCGGGTGCGGTGGCTCACGCCTGTAATCCTAGCACTCTGGGAGGCCTAGGTGGGTGGATCGCTCGAGGTCAGGAGTTCGAGACCAGCCTGAGCAAGAGCGAGACCCCGTCTCTACTAAAAATAGAAAGAAATTATCTGGCCAGCTAAAAATATATATAGAAAAAATTAGCCAGGCATGGTGGCGCATGCCTGTAGTCCCAGCTACCTGGGAGGCTGAGGCAGTAGGATCGCTTAAGCCCAGGAGTTTGAGGTTGCTGTGAGCTAGGCTGACGCCACGGCACTCACTCTAGCCCGGGCAACAAAGCGAGACTCTGTCTCAAAAAAAAACAAAAACAAAAACAAAAACAAACAAAAAAAAAGAATTTCCTTCCCTGTTAAGGCTGAATCATACTCCATTATATGGCTATATCGCATTTTGTTTACCCCTCATGTGTTAGGGGACACTCAGCTTGCTTTCATCTTTTGGTGATTGCAAATGGTGCTGCTATGAACACGGGTGTACAAATATCTCTTCAGATCCCTGATTTAAATTGTTTTGAGTATATGCCCCAAAGTAGAGTTGATGGATCACGTGACGATGCTGTGTACACTTTTTGCAGAACTGCCATGCTGTTTTGCAAAGCAACTGCACCTTTTTCCATTCCCACCAACAGTGCACAAGGCTTCCAGTTTTTCCACATCTTTGCCAACACTTCTACTTTCTGTTTTGTTTTGTTTTTGACAGTAGCCATCCTAGTGGGTATAATGTGGTATCTCCCTGTGGTACCTTCCCTGATGATTCGTGATATTGAACATCTTTTCATTCACCATGGTTTCCTTTTTTTCCAGTCAATAGCAGTCCCTTTTATTGAACAAAGAGAGTCAGCTCTGAGACAAGGAGGCCAGGGTTCAACTCTACCATTTACCAGCTAGTACATCCTTGGGCAGATAACTGCCCCTTCTTTAAACCTGACATATTTTTAAGAGGACAAACCTAGTTTCACTTTTCTATCCATTTTATATTTGCTTTTATTATTTTAATTGCATAAGAAATTCGTTTAAGATCTTAGGGATGGCACAAAAAAAAAATTTAAAAAGAAGAAATTCAAGTTTGTTGTAGGAGAAATAGAAAATGCAGGTAAGTAGTTGGAAACAAAAAGGAGCTTATAATCTCACACCCAGAAATAAACACTATTAATATTTATAATAATATTAAATATATCATCTTCTAACCAACTTTTTTTACTTAAAATATCACAGCTGTCTTCCTAGCTCTATAATACGGGTCCACAAATTGTTTTTAGTGTTAGTATGATATTCCTTAGGAGCACACACTTAATGTTTGGACCCATCCCCACCTGCTGGACTTACAGGCTACTTCCATCCCGCCCGTTTTTAAGTCACACAGGATAGAGTGATCCCTTTACTCAGTGGTTTCTTTACACCATTCCCGAGCGATTCCGGAAGTTCAGACAGAGTGGCAGGAACCCCTTGTGGACGTAAACATTAATTAAGACTTCAGGCTTTGGCCCTGCACAGGGCTCTCTGCTGTCAGCTTGGAAAACTTTTTCTTTCTACCCTTTGAGCTCATTCTCGTTGTAAAAATGGGAGGTCATAAAGAGGTCACAAGAAGGCATGAGATGATGGTGCCTGTAGGAGAATGTTGACTTCTAAAGAAAGGAGAAGGGATCATTATTTCCTGATAACCTACCATTTCAGGCCATTCCCGGCACGCCGTCGTACAACTCCGGTTCAAGGACCCCTGATATTTAATGTAATGAAGCGTCTCAGGGCCCCCTGAGTTTACATCATGCAGGAAGAAGGCAGGACAAGCACAAACAGGAAGATTTTATTTTTCTCATGGAATCACTCTCTCGATTTTCTTCTTGTCTGCCAGGCACCGGCTGCCAGGAAATCTCCCACCTCCCTTGTCCCAGTAAAAGTGTCACAGTTGCAAAGTGGTAGCCGGTTGCCAGGTTCTCGCAGATCACGATCGCCCTGTGTCTTCCCTTCCACCACTAGGGCTCTCTGCACCCCACCTGGAGCACGCTCCGACCCGCTTCCCACACGGCAGCCTCCACGGGAAACGGAGCTGCAATCCACACAGGAATCACCATGAGTGCACTTGACGTGCGTCACACGCTTGTGTGGGTCAGGCACGGGACTCAACACCTTACAAGTGACGTCTTGTTTGATGCACACAAAAATCCCAAGCGGATAGTATTTGTATTCCCATGGCACTCTAGCCCCGGCAACAGAGTGAGACTCTGTCTCAAAAAATCAAACAAATAAAATAAATAGAAACAAACAAATAAATAGATTATCAAGATTAACAGCTGGTGAGGTTGTTGAGCAGTTAGGACTCTCACACATTGCTTTTGAAAATGTAAATTGCTACTATCACTTAGGAAAACTACTTGGCAGTATCTAATAAAATTGAACACATGTATGCTCCTATGACGCAGAAATTTCACCCTTAAATGCATTCTTCCCCCCAAAATAAGTGCTCATGTAACACCAAAAGACATAGATAAAAATATTTAGAACAGATTTATTTGCTATATCTCTAAACTGGAAACAAATCACATGTCCACTGAGAATAGAATGGATAAATAAATGTGATTTAGTCATGAAATGGAATACTATACAACCACGAAAAAGAACAAACTACAGCCACATGCCATGATATGGATGAATTCACAGATGTAATGTGACTGGAAGGTACCAGACATAAAAGGGAACACACCATGTGGTTTTATTTATATGAAGTTCAAAAATAAGCAAAATGATTTATGATGATAGAAGTCAGAATAGAGGTTATCTTTGTGGGGAGAGAATTTACCGGAAGGATATATGTGGGAAACCACTGGGGTGCAGAGCTTGATGGCAGTTATATAGGTGTACACACATGACAAAGACATCCCACCCCGCTGCACACTATATTTGTTCACTTTATTAGATATAAGTTACATTTCGATTAAAAAATTAACAGTGAAATATGTGTGTTTTCTATGTGACAGGGAGTGTTTGTAAATAAAGGACTTTCTACGAGAAAATCAGGAAAGAGATGTTTTCCAGCTAGGCCCACCATCTCCAAAACACAAGTGGAGATATCATTCTCTCCCCTAAAGTTTAGTGGTAGCCCCCAGGCTCCGACTCTGTTGAGACCGGTAGGAAATAGTGACCCTTACTTGGCCCCATGTCCTCTGCCTGCATCTCCTCCGTTAGAGCAGACGTCCCTGGCACTTCCTCTGGGACTCAACAAGCTGTCTCTCCCGCCATGGGACACTCAGTCCGAGTCACTGGTCACTCTGTGGAAGGTTAATTGCGGGTCCCCTGACAATAATTACACCCACGGCTGGGACGTGAAGCAACGCAACAAATTTCACCATCGCAGGGCGCAGAGGGCAGGGGAGAATCACAAAGCCATCCAGACTGAAGTCCCTGGTTCTCGAGATTTATGTCACAGCAACTGTCCCCGTCTGTAGCACTGAAGCCTTAGGTTGGAGAGGAGGTGATGGGGACACCAAAATCCTCGGTGGCCAGGAGTTTCTGCTCAACTCAAGGGCACAGGAGATCTATTTGTTATTTGACTTGGAAACTCCGAAGGTCTGGGCAGGACTCCCTGCCCCAGAGATCACACCATTATTGTCACATGCTTTTGGGTATCTCAGGAGTGGCGGTTAAGAATGGCAGCGGCTTCTCTTCTCCTCTGCCAGCTGCTAGGGGAAAAGTCTTCACTATTAATATTAATAGTAGTAGTAGTATTTAATGTCTTCTGAGATTTGCCTCATTGATCTGGATGAGGGTTAATCTTGGTGGAGTTATGGATAACCCCAAGGTGGGCCATATGTCAATAATTAGTGTGTGGGTAATGTGTACATGGGGCTTCATAGAACCACCATTCTCTCTTGTTGTGTAGGTGCTTGAAATTTTCATATTTAACACATTTTCTAGAAATGCTTTGGGTTCCCTAGACTTCTAAAATATAATAAACAATCAACTAAGCTGAGAGAAATAAAATCAAAAGTAGGAATTCAATGAAGATCTTTTAAAAAGGCATTTCAGGGGCCGGGCACAATAGATCGCACCTGTAATCCTAGCACTTTAGGAGGCCAAGATGGGAGGATCATTTGAGGCCAGGAGTGTGAGACCAGCCTGGGCACCATAGCAAGGCGCCAAACTCTAAAAGAAAATTTTTAAAAATTAGCCAGGCACAGTGGCATGTGCCTATAGTCCTAGCTACTCAGGAGGCTGAGACAGGAGGATCGCTTGAGCCCAGGAGTTTGAGGTTGCTGTGAGCTATGATGACACCACTGCACTGTAGCCTGGGCAACAGAGTGAGACCCTGTCTCCAAAAAATGAAAAAAAGAGAGAGAGAGAGAGAGAAAAGGAAAGCCCAGGCCTTTCACAGTCTGCCAAGGCAGTAAAAGTAACGAGGATACCTGCAGCTGCAGGTGAGGACACTCCCTGCCCCTGGTAGAGCTCTGAGTGCACAACTCAAGGAGCCCGACCAGGACATCTCTGGGTGGTGGCTCACCACCTCCACAACCTGTGCTTGAGTCTTCCCATCTCTACTTCCTGGGAAGTGAGGCCGGGAGCTCATTATCACCCACCCTGCCCAGGGCCCAGGGTGGGTGGAAGGGAAGATGGCAGCATCATGAGCTCCCACGCAAGCTCACTATAACCTGGACTTCCGACCTCAAACAATCTTCCTGCCTCAGTTTCCCAAAGTGCAGGGACTGCAGGCGTGAGCCACCATGGGGTCTGGGTTTTTGAATTAGACAGATCCGGGTTCAAATCCCATCTCTTCCCCTTAGGAACCCTGTGATCATGGGCTAGTCACTGATGCTCTCTGAGTCTGTAACCTCATCTGTAAACGGTGGATAAGGACAGACTTAAACTCTGAGGATTATTGTGAGGGTTTAGCAAGACCAGCGTTTTCAAAGCGCCTTGTGTTATATTACATTTATAGAGTACTCTGGCATGCGCTGTTTCAGGAGGTCTTAATGAGCTTTAGTTTATCCATAAACCTCTTGGAACTGTATATAAAGCTATATATAAATAGATGGAAGAGGAGAGGGAAAAAAATGTCTCTAAAGAGAAGGTCCCCAAATTCTTGAGGCGTCCTATGACCCTCAAGAGGTCAAAAGTCACTGCTGTCCACCAGCACCTTGCAATGGAAACATTTTGTACCTGAGTTGCCCAGCATGGCCAGGGAGACTGGAGAATTGAATGTTTCCTTATGTTTAACTTTAAATAAAAGTGCAGCTTTAGGTGATCTCATTTGAGCCTCCAATAAGAGAAGGCATTACGCAGGTGAGAGACCTGAGTCCCAGAGGCAATGAGCGGCATTCTTGAGATCAGGTAGCCAATGTTGAAAGCAAGAGAATGGAATCTAGACCTGCCAACACGGAGTCTTACTGCTGTGTCTCTCTGCTGTGACACTCTGGAGGCCCCAACAGCCATCCTCATGGCTTGACAGGTCACTGCCAGCGTTGGCATTGGGGATGGCTCAGGATGAAGCACAGGGATTCCGATGAGGAGGCGTATCCATCTCACCTGTGTCCTCGCCAGGTAGCACTAATAGGGGAGCAGGGAGGGGAAAGAACCTAATGCCGGGTGTGTTAAGGAGCAGGTGTTTACTTTGGGTATTTAAGGTTGAATCTTGGCAGAAACTGCTGGAAGATGGGGATCAGAGTTGGCCACTCACACAGAGAGGAAGCCGGGGCATTTGTGCTCCAACACTGTTTGCTACTAACATCACAATTAAAGGGCAGCCAAGGAGAGAATCCAAGTACCTAGCATGCGGCCAAGAACTTACAGAGAAAGAGTATGTTATTTGTGACACATTGAACTTACTTGAAAGTATATCTCTTTCTTTCTAACAATCCATCCTTCAGAAATACACAGGTACACAACGATGTGATTTGTGCAGCATTGTTTACAACCAACGAAAAATGAAAACAACCTCAGTGCCCATGAACTGGGGATTTGCAACCTAAGCCAAGGCACAGCCATATTATGGAACACTCAGGAGAGTTTAAATGTACTGTTGTGGAGAGATGCCCCCTTGTTAAAGGAAAAAAAGTAAGTTGCAAGAAAACAGGGTTAGTATAATCTAATGTTTTCTGTTTTAAAAAACCCCATAAAGATAAGGAAGGCTACTCACTAAACTGCAG
Source organism: Varecia variegata (assembly GCA_028533085.1). NCBI lineage: Eukaryota > Metazoa > Chordata > Mammalia > Primates > Lemuridae > Varecia > Varecia variegata. The sequence continues at coordinate 7,801,593 of CM052452.1, forward strand.
ACAGCGATTTCCTGTGGGAACAAGATCGTAGGGTAAGGGTTAGAGAAAATTTTTACTTTCTTCTGTATATACTTTGCATTTCCTGACTTCATTCACACTGTTTCTTCCACCTGGTTTGCCCTCTCCTTCCCAGATGTAGGGAATCCGTTTTGTAATCATAAAGAGTCCCAGCTTCTGAATCAGAACTGGGTTCAAATTCCACCTCTTCTCTTTCCGAGCTCTTCAAGCTGGGTCAAATTACTTACCTCCCTTTATATCCATAAAATGGGTATACGAATGGTACATGATACACAAGATTGATGTGATTTTATTAAATGCTGGTATTTGGTAAGTTCTTGATAATTGTTAGTGAACCCTTTAATAATGTTTTACCTTGGGAGGCTGTTTGTTGGTGATGTTTGGGGTTGTGGTCAGGGTTCAATGGAGGGCGTGGGTTGGAGGAAACGTTTGTGTTTGAATTTTCCCATCACAAGCTCAATCTGGGTTCGTCAGCATGTATATCAGGGTCTCAGCATAAGCTACCATTTACCCCCAGAGATGGAGGAATTCCCATAAAACCTTAGGCTTCCAAACAAACATCTTCCCACACTCAACACATCCCATTCCCGCAATCTTGGGCCTCTCCAAGGAATACATGGGTGGAAGGCAGGACATGAGTGAGTCCCATTGTGAAGGGACACTTTGCAAGAAGCTCCATGCTAGTCTCTCATTTAGGAAAATAAGTCTTATTAAAGTGAAATGTCTAAGTCTGTGTAATCCATTTGGGGGACTCACCTTTGGGTATCACGGTTCTGATGGATGCTAAATAATTTTGATTCTTCCCAGCCTCATCCTAGGGAGGTGTTACTTACCAAAAGCATGTGGGTTCTGCAGCCAGAAAGATCTTAGTAGGAATTCTGGCTTTTCTCCGCTTAATTGTGATGTGATCTTAGTCCTTCAATTCATACTTCTACATCTATAAAATAGGAACACTCACCTTACATAGCTGCTGTTTCAAAAACAAAATTAGACAGTATCTTTGCCCAGCGATTTGACATCTGTGTTCCAGGTATCTCTAACTTGGGAGCAAACCACCTCTCGCTTCTACCTTGATACGAAATTCCAGTTTATCGACTGTGTCTTCAATGACAGCACCTGGGCTGAGCCCCTTTCTTGCGTTACTCATCTCGTCCCTATTTTCACCTGAGCCTCTGAGAGGTCAAGAGTCTTCCCCAAGGTCACAGAGCTAGAAAGTGGCAGAGGGAGGATTAGGATTTAGGATTGTCAGACCCTGGAATCCATTCTCTAAATCTCTACGTTGCACTGCCTTGGGCTCCTGTTAAATTTACCAAAGGGCTTCCAGGATGCTGCTCTGTGCCAGATGAGGAGGAAGTATGCAGCAGTGGGAAGGGTATACACGTAGGCACTGGTGAGAACTGGCATTGAACTCCAGCTTTGCCACTAGTAAGCCACATGACCTTGGGCTTCTTCTGGCACGGGGATAATTGTCGTGTGGACAAGGCTTGGATGGATAGTGTATGTAACTCTCAGTGGAGGGTCTTTGAAAATATTTAGATAATGACTATGATATTGCTAGTGTGCTTGTTACCTAAAGGGTGTGAATTTTAACAGCTGGCCCCTGCCTAGGGACGAACCATCTGAGCAATGAGCGAGCATGGCCACCAGGGGGCAGCAGAGCTCCAGCAGACTCTTGGCCCCGCCACTCCTACCCCAATTCTGGCCAAGCCCCTTTGGGGACCTCAGTAATCTAATCAGCCTTGCCTTGGTGTGGTTTGATCATAGAAGGAAATTGCAGGCGCCTCCTGCTTTAAAGCAAAGCCAAATGTTTAAGGGCCCCAGACTTCTGGAATTAGATAAAGCTGGCTGTGTGACTTTGAATAAGTCATTAACCTCTCTAAGCCTTCGTCTCTCCTCATCTTTAAAATGTGGGTAATGACAGTACCTACCCCGGAGTGGTGTTGTAAAAAATTAAATGGGATCGTGTAAAGTAAAGCCTCGTGGACAAAGAGTAAGGCTCCAAAAACAACAAATAGCCGTTAAAAACAATTAAGCACACAATGAAGTTTTTCACGAAAACGTTTTAAAACTTAAGGGAAAAAGTCCTGGTTTATACTAAAGAACTTATTGAAAGATGGAAGCAAAAGTTTACGCACAAGGATGTTCACTGTGGTGTTGTTTATAATAGTGGGAAAACTGGAAAAATTAAAAGTGCAACAAGAGGGCAAAACCAACCAAAGGGAATTATTTAATAGTGAAATAAGCTAGAGGGTGTTCATATTAAGGAATGCCAAGAAAACTTTAACCCTGATGTGGATAGCCTTGACATTGATGTGAAAAGACAGGAATAATATATTATAGGATGAAAAATAAGTGCCACAAGCCAGCTAGTATAATCCCATGCATGCAAAATGACCTCTATGTGTATGTTTGTGTGTATATTGCATACAGATGTATGCAAGTTCTTACAGAGTTGTTTAGGAGATGCACCCATTATAAACAGTGGTTACCTTTAAGCAGTGGGATTTGGAGGTCACTTTTAGCTTTTTACTTTTAAAAAATATAATTTGACAGAGAAGTTGCAGGTATAGTAACCATGAACTCTCATACCTTCTGCAGCCAGAGTCAGTATTACCAACATTTTGCTACATTTGTTTCATCTATATCTGTACCTACCCCTGTATTTACCAAAGCTATCTATGCACATGTTATGAGTGTTATTTTTGTAGAACCACGTGAAAGTAAGTTGCAAACATCAAGATGCTTTGCCTCCTGGTTCTTCAACATGCCTCTCCTAAGAGCAAGGACATTCTCTTACATAATCACAGCAGTTTTTTCTGTTATCTAACATGCATGCAAATTTCACCAATAATATATCTCTCTATATAACATAGATACACATATATGCACACACACATATACACATATATAGATTCCTGATGTATATTATAGGGGTCATTTTTATTTTCTTTCCTCTTATACTCTTAAGATACTTTTCTATTGAAAAGTACTTTTAAATGCTTTTTTATGCTTCTTAGAAGTCTATGACATTTTTCTTCCTGAGGACATGAATGAACATCATCTTCACAATTAGAAACGACCATAAAGGTATTTCCATTTGAGGAAAATCACGAAATACAAGTCAGAGACTTGGTGGGTCCTCTACTGTTGAAAATATCGCGAGTCAAAAGACAACCACCAGGCTCTGCCCTGCGCCTGCCGTCACCACCCAGAAGAGCCACTCCTCTGTCTTTCTTCTGTCGCCTGGGGGGGGGGCCCAGGGGATCTCGACCAGGAAGATTCTTCCTGGTGGAGTCTCTGGAGAAGCCCAGATGTCATCCCGGCTCACTCAGATAGGCATCAAAGACTGGGAACCACTCCATTCCTGTCTGCATGCGTCTTTGCTCAGGTCAAAGGAAAAGCCCTCGGGCAGTTCAAGATTATGGACTAGAAGTCTTTCCCTTTCTCCTTTTTTTTTTTTTTTTTTAAGCAATGTACCTTTTTGAGGAGATCCAGATAGGCTATAGTAGAAAACTCCCAGTACTCCAAATCTCACCCAAGAATAAAGGCACTGTGACCGCTTTAGAGCACAGTGTGTCACTATGTACGAAAGTTGAATATACGTGAAACCTATGACCCAGCAACTCCACTGCCAGATTTATTCCCTAGAGAAACTCAGGTGCACGTGCTCCGAAAACCAGAGATAGAGCTAAGAATGTTGTTCACATGTCATTTGCATGATAGCTCCAGACTAGAAACAGCCCAAAGGCTGTTTAGAATGGAGTAGAATGGAGAAACACTGGCACGTGCGTACAATGAAATATGCTCAATAAGGAAAACAGAGGAAGCTCGGATGAATCTCACAAGTGGAATGTCGAGGGGAGGAAGCCAGACCCCCAAAACACAGAGAGCGTGATTACGTTTATATCAAGTTCAAAAGCAAAAGAGGCCAAATTAAACTCTATTGCTTAGGGATCCTTACATGGGGCCAAAACTATAAAGAAAAGTAAGAAAATGGTTATCCCCAAAGCCAGTGCAGTGGTTACTTGTGAGGAGGAGAAAGGGGTACCTAGGGAATTGGGGAGCTGCTGTTCTGCTTGCTGAGAACACTGATGTTCACTTTATAAGTGTTGGTTAAACCACGTTTGTTTCACAAAACAAAAACAAACAAAAAAATCTTATAAAATAAAATAAAAGGTCCTTATTCAATAAATGGTGAAAAAATACAAATAAAAAACAAAAAAAAAAAACAATAAAAAAAAAAAAAAAAAAGGGCTGCAGTAGCCCACGGAGAATGGTTCTTGCAGCATGATGAGAACATTTAACACATGGACTTTTGCTGCAACTGCCCAGCTATAAGAGATGGAAGGAGTTCTTTTAAGTGAATTCAAGGAACAATTATTGAGAATGCACCTGCTCCAGGCCTGCAGCTAAGTGCTGAAGCTCCACTACTGAGTAAGATACAATTTCTATCCTTGAAGAGCTTAAAATCTAGAGGGAAGACAAGTCAACAGGCAGGTGTCCCAATATCACGTGGTAACTCCTACATGATGGGAACAAGCTCAAAGATCTGGAACATACCTGAGTGAGAACAAAAGGGCAAGATTAATCCAGTAATAGAGAAAATGGAGCATGTTCCAGATGGTGAGAACAGAATACACAAAGGCCCAGGGGCAGGGGTGCATGCCAGGAAGGGCATTTGGTAAGGCTAGACCATGGAGTGTGGGCTGTGTGAAGGAGTGAGATGAGAGATGAGATCACAGAAGGCAGAGTCCAGGACGAGAAGTGCCCTGAAAGCCATGTTAAGAAGTTAGTACAAAGTCAATGGGGAGCCATTGAAGGATTTAGAGTGAGGGAACATCAGATTGGTTTAGAAGGTACAAGAGGGATCAGTTACAGTCTGGTGGGGGTGACTCAGATGAGAGATGGAAGTAGACACAGAGGCAAAGGATCCAGAAAACAGCAAGCAATGCCAGTTCTGAACATAATTCTGATTCAGCCACAGGGACAGGCTGAGATTCTGTGTATTTACGGACTCCCAAGTGACGCTCTGCTGCTGGTCCACAGACCACACTTTGAGTAGCAGCCAGGTTCTAGATGACATCAGGCCAGGCTGTATACCCTGCAGGTGCCCTGAATACAGGTATAGTAAGACCAAATTCAGTTCATACCGTGGCTGCATCATGTATCAGTTCTCAGCCATGGTTAAGTGTTATTACCACGTTCAGCCTCAATTTTCTCACCTGTAAAATGGGTTAACTAGTACAAATCTCTGTGGGCTGGCTGTGAAGGGGGAACAAAGCCATTAGCACCTGTAAAATGGGAGCTCTGATATCTGTTTCATCTGTTCTCAATGCCTCCACTGCCTGGCTGCCTCTGGGTCGTTTTCCCATGAGCCAAATAGTTAGGAAAACAGAATATCATCAAGTCAGCCTCAGAGACAAGAAATGAACTCATTTGAGGTGTTTGGCTATTTGGGGATTCTCTGCAGTGCTATTTTGGGGGGATGTTATTCTGAAGTCTCCAGGTTTATTAGAGTCAGCTCTGAGCTTGGAGCCACACAGCTCTGAGCTGGGAGCCACACGGGCTCTCTGCATGGGCCACTAGGCTTCTCAGGGTCCCCCCTGGGGCACTCTGTGACCTGTCCGTCCTTCCTGCAGAGGACTGAACACGAGGACAAGAGGGAGCGTGTGCTCTGACAACCCTCCCACCCAGAATTGTTTTCAAATAACATTAATTAGCTTTGATCTTCTTTTTATGTTAAAAAGCAAAAGAATACATGTTTGGTGAAAACAATACGATAATGGCTGGCATCTACTGAGCCCCTATTAAGTGCTTTGTTTCACATCCTTTATCTCTTATAATCATCCCAAATCCTTATGAGGAAGTCCCTGCTAGGATCATCTCACTTCACAGGTGAACAAACCCAAGCTCAGAAGATGACCTTGCTCGGCCAAGGTCACACGGCTAGTGAGCACTGGAGCCGGGGTACTATGCCGGCTTTCTCCGAGAACCAGTGCAGGCGCCACTGGCCTGAGAACTTCTAAGAGGTTCTCTTAGGCATAAAAGAAAAATTCACCCTATCCAGGAACAAGCCCTGGATGACATTGCACTGCACTTTGACATTGACATTGCACTGTATTTTCCCCAGTGTCACTGCGTAGTTACTTTTTAAAAATTCATTTGGAAGCATATTGTGTATATTCAGCCTTATTGGATATTAAGTATTTTTTATGTTATAAAAGTAGCTCATTTTTTATTGGTTGTTTTTGTTTGTTTGTTTCCAATTCAAAGCATACACAAATATATGCAGGTGAAAGAGAAAACTCACTTCTCATCTCTCTGCCTAAATGTCTTCCCTGGGTACTCAACCTGTATCTTCCTTTCAATTTGCCAAATAGGTATTTACACCCGTTTTGTGCCAAGCCTGGGCTTGGCTCCGGAATCAAAGATGGAGAAGAAAGATTGAAACAACAAAGCCCTTGCCTTGAGCCACCTTTCCTCAGCCCAGCCAAGGCAGGGAGGGTTTAGCCAAGGCCACCAAATGACCTTAAACCCAGAGAGATGAAAAGGATACAATAGAACGAACATGCGGTTGCTGTCTTACAGGGAGGAGGGAGCCAGAGATTCAGAGTTTTAGAAAAGGTGAAAGGTGAGTAAGGTTTTGACAGGAATGAGAAAGAAATTCATTAACCAACTCAATATTAAATCAATTATCCAATACATTCCAACAGGGTACATTTGGAACGAATGACAGGTTAACGTAGAACAGTGGTTCTCATTTTTTGCGGGGGAGGACTTTTGCCCTGCCCTCCCACCAGGGGACGTTTGCAATGTCTGGAGACATTTTTTGTTGTCACCAATGAGGGTGATGTTATTATTGACATCTAGTAGGTAGAGGCCAAGGATGTTGCTAACACTCTACGATGCACAGGACAGCCTCAAAGCACAGAATTATCTGGTGCAAAATGCCAATATCGGGCCGGGTGCGGTGGCTCATGCCTGTCATCCTAACACTCTGGGAGGCTGAGGCAGGAACATCGCTTGAGCTCAGGAGTTCGAGACCAGCCTGAGCAAGAGTGAGACCCCGTCTCTACTAAAAATGGTAAAAATTAGCCAGGTGTAGTGGTACACACCTTTGGTCCCAGCTACTCGGGAGGCTGAGGCAGGAGGATTGCTTGAGCCCAGGAGTTTGAGGTTGCTCTGAGCTAGGCTGACGCCACTGTGCTCTAGTCTGGGTGACAGAGTGAGAGACTCTGTCTCAAAAAACAAAAAAATAAACAAACAAAAAACCCGAAAATACCAATATCACCGAGACTGAGAAACCCTGGCCTCAACAGATAAGTTAGGAGGTGAGGTGCTCTCAGAAACAGATTTCTGGGATGACATCCTAGATAAGCCACTTCCTAGCTAAGGCATTTTGGGAAAATCCCTTCACCTCTCTAAGCCTCAGTTTCCTTCCCTGTATAATGGGGAGATATAATAGTAGTAGCTACCTCATTGGTTTGTGAGGAGGGTAAATTAAAACAAGAAGTACTTACACAGAGCCTGGTACATAGTAGATCCTCGATAAATGTTAGGCATTTAAAAAAAGGGGGGAAGTGATGGGAAGACTGCAGAGATAGAGACAGTGTCCTTGAATGCTGTAGAGAAGAGTCTAGACTTCTGTTTGCAGGCTGAAACCTTGGAGGTGTTTGAACATTTGGGAAATTTGAAGTTCAAGATAATTCACTTGATTAAAAAACAATCCCTTGGGGGATGGACATGCTTGAAGCTCTGACTCGGGTGGGGCAAAGGCAATATAGGTAACCTAAACATTTGTACCCCCATAATGTGCTGAAATTAAAAAAATTTTTAAAAATTTAAAATATTTAAAAAATAAAAAACAATCCCTTTAAACACACATACAAACCGTTAACCCTAGGGAACTGGAGTATGGGCACGAAAGGTGGGAGGAAGTGAGGATCTTTAATTTTTTTGTAACAACAAGATATATATAACTTTTGGAACAAAAGTATATAATTTGTGCTTCTTACAGCATAATTTTCTTAAGTGTATAATTTGAAAAGTGTCCAATTATGGGGAAAATCTTTACGGGGCAAAACAAAATAAAAATAAAATACATTACAGATAAAATATTAAACAAAAATAAAATAATCTCTAAAGATTCTTATTTTTAAAAAATCTTTTAGCCACACACACACACACACACACACACACACGTTAACTTTTATGGCTGCTCCAAATTTATTTCCAAGAAAAATATGAAGCTGCACCTCTGTGGTTTTTCTCCACCGGGCACTGAATCTATGGCTTTGGCCACGGCAAAGTTGACTGCATTGTCATTGAAGGAAAATTCTAGGTTGGACACAGTGGCTCACACTTGTAATCCCAGCACTGTGGGAAGCTGAAGGTGGAGGATCACTTGAGGCCAGGAGCTCGAGACCAGCCTGGGCAATATAGTGAGACCCCACCTCTATAAAAACTAAAAAAATTAGCCAGGCGTGGTGGCATACACCTGTAGTCCCAGCTACTCTGGGAGGCTGAGGCAGGAGGATCCGTTGAGCCCATGAATTCAAGGCTGCAGTGAGCTATGATCAGGCCACTGTACTCCAGCCTGGGTGACAGAGGATGACCTTGTCTCTAAAAAAAATTGGAAAAAAAAATCTAGAGATTCTTGGTGGGTGTATACAGGGCAGGGAAGAGGAGGATAGAAGTGTGCATTCATATGTCCAAAATAAACTGCTTCTAAGTGGTTCTGCACTTGTATTAGTCCAATGCAAGCCAGTCGTCAGCACATACGAACCACCAGGACGTCATCTGTCCAACCATCCCAGTGTCTCCAGATCTCTGAGTACGTGCCAATGCCCAAAAGCCCTAGTGAAAACAGTCCCTGAATTCATTGTCACCCAGGAACAGCTTGAGACCTGTTTACTTCAGAACCTGCAAAAGGTGAACAGGTCTTTCCTGAAAGTCCTGGTTTTCAGCAGCAGATTTTAAATAGGGGGACAGTGTGGCGGGGGAGGGGAGCGGCGTCAGGCAGAGGACTAAGGACCAGGAGTTGGACCTGCTCAGGCGGTGGAGAGTTCTGGGTTGGCGTGACCTTGACAACCTTGGACATGTGACTTAACCTTTCTAAACTGCAGTATCTTCCTCTATTCAAAAGGGCCTGTCGCCTGTCAGGCTGTCGCAAAAGTCACGAGGGACAAAGGAAGAAGAGACGTTCTGGGAAACACCCGGCGCCGTGGAAGAGGCGGTCACTGTTACACCTCGAGTGTGCCCAGACTTTGTCCTAAAACTTTCACCTGCTCTGCCTCCTGGGCAGGCGGTTCAGGCTTCTCAGGGACAAGTCTTATCAGCGGAATGCCGGGAACACCCAAAACAGAGCCAGCCCAGGCGGGTCTTCACCAGCGAAGGTTGGAGATGACCAGATGGTTCCTGGGCTCTATCTTTTTTTTATTTTGGAGACAGAGTCTCGCTCTGTTGCCAGGGCTAGAGTGAGTGCCATGGCATCAGCCTCGCTCGCAGCAACCTCAAACTCCTGGGCTCAAGCGATCCTCCTGCCTCAGCCTCCCGAGTAGCTGTAATAAAAGAAAGTGGACCAGTAACATTTCCCAAGAGACTCACAGTTCTGAGGGCTGGAACCACGAGGAGCTAAGGGGGTCCAGCATCCCAGACAGGGTGTTATTTCTTAGGGAAGGAAAAGTGTTGATGAAGTACCTAATGCTGGCGCTTTATCCAAACCAGGCCTCCCAGGAGAGCCGTCTTGTGGTTACCTTTTCTTTTTAAGAGACAGGTTCTCACTCTGTCGCCTGGATGGAATACAGTGGCATCATCAAAGCTTACGGTAGCCTCAAATTCCTGGGTTCAAGCGGTCCTTCTGCCTCAGCCTCCCAAGTAGCTAGGACTACAGACGCTCACCGCATGCCCAGTTAATTTTTAAAATTTTTTTTTTGAGATGGGGTCTTGCTATGTTGCCCAGGCTGGTCTCCAACCCATGGGCTCAAGTAATCCTGCCACCTTAGCCTCACAAAGTGCTGGGATGACAGGTGTGAGCCACCATGCCCAGCCGTTTCACTTGAGTATTTGACTTTTTGGTGGTCTGCTCAGCTCCCCTTTTTTCTTCTCCAAAGAGAATGTTCTTCCCAATCCAAAATGGAATTGGTCGCAATTGTTGTGTGGGTCACAGGTGTTTTTGAAATTGTCAAAGAAGAGAGTTGCCACACTGTAAATCTTAGCAAGCTGGTAGGGTTAATGCTAGTTCACTAACTAGTTAGACATGTTACTTATTTTCTAACAACAAAAATAATAAAGATAACAATACCTTCGCTTTGAGTAGTAACATGTGCAATACACTGTGCTTTCAATATATTTTATCATTTAATCATCAAAACTTCTGACTGCATCTCATTGTAGAGATGAATGAAGTGGATTTGCACTTGGAGGTTAGGGGTAGCCATTGTAGGTTACTAAGTAGGAGAGGGAGAGAAAGAAAAAGAAAGAAAATTTGGAATAGAGTATCTCAGATATAAATTTGGATTTGGGAGGGTCAGGAGGCAGGGGTCTAGAGTTGGGCAGATTTCTTCCTGGCGATGCCAGTGTAACCCCCTCTGGGAATACAGTACCCATTTTAGAGATGAAGAAACTGACATTCAAGCAGAAAGTTTAAATGTGTTGCCTGAGCTCATAAAATCGTGGTGAGTTAGAAAGTTTTGAGCTTGGGGAACAAGAATCTAACAATGAAATTAAATAGCTAATCTATCTAATCTCAAGAGACCTAATGTTTTTGGAGTCAGGAACTACATAAAATAAACCCAGGTATCCTCTTCTGATCTCCAGGCAAACAAATGGAATTAGCACATCAAAGGCTAGGTTCTTTGTATTGTAAGAAGTCCTGCCCTAAGGTGGGAGGTGGGCCATATGGAAGCTGTAGAAATTCAGAAATTGTTCATTCCTGATTCCTTGGGCTTCACTCCTTACTAGCTGTGTGATCCAGGACAAGTTACCTAATCTTTCTGTGCCTTTGTTTCTTCATCTATAAAATGGGGGTAATTATAATACCTACTTTATAAACTTGTTGCAAGAATAAAATTAAAGTAAAATGAACATTTATTGAGCAGTTACTATGTGCCAACCACAATTCCAAGTTCATCTGTTACGTTAACTGAATGCTCACAACCACCTATCTATTAAGTGAGTTATTATATAAGGGAGTGAACCATTACAGGATGATTAAAATGATGGATGTGAAATCTATCTAGCAACATAGGAAACACATTATATTGAGTAACAATAAAAACAATAAATGAATTTCAAAATACCATCTACTCTAAGGCAATGACTCTATTTAAATTCCTGGATACAAGGACAGGAAGAGAAAGTGGAAGAGTAAACCCCAAATCATTGGTGGAATTGTGCCTAGTCCAATATGTCTTCAGTTGTTGTTTTCAAATTGTTTTTGCAAGAAATAAAAAATATATATATGCATAATATTTATATATAAATATTTAAGAGCAGTTGAATAGGGTCTGATAGGAAAACCTATTTCTCTCCTCCCAGAAAAATACACCCAGAAGGTAGGTGGCCTTTCACTTTCTGGAATTCCTAAACCTAGGCCCCCCTCAAAAAAATCTTCTCCATTTATCCGCTGGGGACCACAGGTTAGGAACCCGTGATTTCATTTAGGAATACGTCTCTCTCACTTTCTCTCTCCTTCTTTCCTTCTTTCTTTCTTTCCTTCCTTCCTTCCTTCCTATAAATATTTATGGAAAACCTCCTATGTGCCAGACACACAGTGGGCCAAGTACTGGGGATAGCATAGTGAGATGTTAAAATGTCACCTGCTAACACTCACATAGTATCAGGCCCCCAGGTTACTCCCCATCTTAATCTATTTCTGACTTTCCTTTGTGAAAATAGCAATAGAGATAGAAAAATAGCAGCCAGGGGAGATTATAAAGGACTTTACACAGTACTCAACAGAAGCCTGTGGCTGCTGTGTAAGTAGATATTGCCATTATCTTGCTTTGACAAAGGGGGCCGTGAAGCTCAGTGAATGCTCAGAGAAGGCGGAATAAGTGGCAGGATTATCTGCAAGCCATGGAGGCAAAATTCTGAACCCGGGGGCTTTTTCTGACTGCGGAGATCACACAAGAACTTATCATCCGGCAGATAAGACCAGAGTCTGAACTGAGACTCTAGCGGGTGCTGTGTGATCTTAGAAGAGCTACTTTAACTCTCTGAGCCCGTATTATATTTCGTTCTGAAAATCAGCAATAGGAATGACATTGGCTTGACAATAAAAACAGGAGAGACAACAGCAGGAGGAAGATACTACCGGGATGACTGAGTGTGTTTCTGGTGGCACTGTGCAATCTATAGGCATTTCCTGTCATCTTCCCAACAGCACCATGATGGGGTACAATTGTCATCTACCTTTATAAGATGTCGATGGCAAGAACTTTAGCACAATCCATGGCACAGAGGGAGTGCTCAAGGTGGGATAGCAAAATTAAAGGAGGAAAATAATTCCATGTCCTTGATTTTTTTATTTCATTTGTAGGGAAAGTTTGGGCTGAATCTTTGACAACTCCTCCTCCAGGTCCCCTGGACCTAAAACCCCATTATTTTAAGAGGTTTTCAACTAGTGAATGGCTCTTTTTATTGACCTCAGTGTCATTTCCATCTCTAAAACCAAAGGTAGTCTAACCTTTCCTCAGATGACTTGGAGGGAGGTGCTTGCCAAAATTAAAATTAATGAATGTTTAAATGTTGACAAAATGTAACTTAATGTCAACTGGCCAACAGCTCAACTCTTGCAGCTGTATAAAATTGTATTTCTTAAGTAATGTGAGTGCATTTTAAGATGTGGGGTGAAGGCCTCCCCAAAAGTCAGAATGTTTGGGACCTATGAGATGCTAAGAAAGTCTTTGTCCAAAATTATGATAAATGTTGAAACTGAATGACGGGGGAGGAGGGTTCATTATATTTGGACACATTCCAGATTTTTCAAAACATATATTTTAAAAGCCCCTTCTCTCCCCCAAATTCCATTTCTTCACCAATTCATCCCTCTAAAACACCTTTTGCTTAAGTGGAGCTTGCAGAATTCCATTGAATCCATTCCTTAGATCACTAGACCTGGAGGTGGCTTGAGATCTTTGGAGACAACAAGAAGAAAGAATAAACAAATGTTTGTTTTCTCCTCTTTTAAAATTCCTTGAGGCACGAGGCCGTAAATGAATACATTAGTCCATCTCTGGCGGAGCTGGCCCCAGAAGCAGCTAGCTGCTGGCTCCAGCGGCCTCCTGCCTTTGTTTTTCTAAGACTCGGGTGCTGTTGTGCCCGGTCAGTTGAAAAGCCATCCCTCCGGTTTCTCAGAAAGAGGTGGTTGCATTTCAATGTCGACTGAGAGTCTCCGTCCCCAGGCTGGGATTCCCCGACCTGGTGGCGTCTAGCTGTCCTCACAAAGACAAGAAATCGTTAGCCCTAATTAAGTCCTCCCCAGCAGGCTGCCTGGGGTCGCTGAGGCAAGTCTTCATTCCTTCTTCCCTCCTGAGCAGGAAAAAGGGAAGGAAAGGAGAAAGGTATCATCTCTGGACATTCCCCTTCAGGGTGGGTGAAAGTGTGAATCTGTGAAGGTCAGTTTGGTGAAATGTATCATAAACCTTAAAAATGCCTCTTGTGCTCCTATCTCTTGGAATTTCTCCGGAGGGAAACCATAAACTGGGAGGGCTAAGGTGAATGGATAAGAGTTTTAGAGAGCAAAAAGTCACCAGCTCAACCAGCAAACGCATTGTCTCTTTGATCGAATAGAAGGGTGACAGAGCTGTAATACACGGTATTCCGCCAGACTTCGTATTAACATGGGGAAGGTATGGGCGTGAAAAAATGTTCTTCATATCGTAAGGAAATAATTCAATTACAAAACAATAATATTTTCATTACAAATAAAATATGCCCGGACTGTACTGAGCACCTTTTTGTGTATTATTTTATTTAAAATTCCTTTCTTTTCAGTTTTTTTTTTTAAATTAGCCTACTTACACCTTTTTTTCTTATTACATTTCAATGACAACAGAAGCAAAGCTATTTTGGGAAGGGGATCAGAGAGTTCTGATTTGGGGTGCCCCACTCCCCACTCCTGGCTGTCTATTTCTTTTAGATTTTTTTCCCCCAATGTCATTTCCTAGATCCCATTCCTGGACCCTTCTACCAAAATTGGTCCCTCCCTGACACTGTCTCTTATCCTGTTTATTTTCCTACCTTCTGCACAGCACTTGTCATAATCTGTGTATCTCGGGTGCATTTCGGACTTGAGTTTTACTCCCCTTGCCCCTGTCCCCTAGAATTCGAGCAGTGACCTTGACCACCTTTGTTCACGGCTTCGAGTAAATGTGTCCTATGATGAAGAGCAGTTTATGAAATATTATAGAATAAGTAAATGAAAGAATGAACATGTGAATGACTGAGTTAGTGAATGAATGAACAAATGCATAAAATCTGACTTCAGAGAGGGATTTTTCTTTGTGCATGACTCAGCTACGTTGGACTTTTGCAAACAGGGTCACCATGCACAGTGACAGCCAGAATGTGACAGACAAACGGCCGGGCCCAGCCCCTTCCCTCTCACAGCTGACCCTGCTCAAGGTCCCAGCAGTGTAGACAGAGTTGGAACTCAGTTCCCAGGGAAGGGGCCTTTCGTGTATTAATTTTCTCATGGGTGTTTGCACTCATGATATTCTTTTGCTTCACAACAACACTTAGGGACTGGTATGATTATCCTTGTTTTATTAATAACTGACAAGGAAACCGAGACCCAGAGGGCTGAAATGTTCTGTCCCGTTTCACAGAACTAACAAATGTGCTCCAGCCAGGCCTGCCAGGAGGAGGGAGGGACAGCATCTTCACAACCTTTATTTAATCCGATTCTCACCTTAGGATTTTCACTCTCCAACCACAGTCAAGAGTTTTGGGCAGAGAAGACAGGCCATGGGAAGTCAAGAAAGAAAATCTTCAGAGAAAGATCATGGGGAGAGACCTCAGCAATTACAGTCAATATTTAAGTTCTCATTTCAGGTGTGCTTGAATAAAAAAATGAATGAATGGGACATTTGCTCATCTGCAAAGTGGGGATTATGCCTGACCGGAAGTGGTGATGTTTACACGAGAGCTTTGCCAAAGAACTCAGCATGTCATTGGCCCAAAGTAAAATGGAAGGTTCTGTTAGACCCTCGTTACAATTCAAAGCATCCTAAGAGCTTTGCCAGAACATGGGTTGGAAACATGGCATGATTTCTAAGGATGATGCTCATGATAGTAGTGAATTGATTGATAACAGATAGAACTCTGAGCTTTCAGATGCCTTTCCGGCACAGAGGTGACGATCGGTCAGAAAGGTAGCCTGTGTTCCTCAGCCTAAGTCTCTACAGAACACCTGATGATGGAACCTGAACTAACCAGTTGTCTAACAGTTGAGTTAAGATCTGAGAATTGAGCTCCCAGGGCAACGACATAGGGTTCAAGATTAGTGGATCCAGCCAACGATCTCACATGCAAATCCTGGAAGACAGTGAGAAGTCCAATTCTATGCATTCCTGATAATAAAAATAACTAACAGTGATGGAATACTTGCTAGATGCCAGCTGCTGTTCTAGCCACATTAGATACGTCAAAGCTTTAAACCCATACATATCATTGTACTCTGGTCTCCACTTTATGTGTGAAAACATGAAGCTCAGAGAAGTTAAGTAATTGGCCCAAGGACACATAGCTAGAAAGCTGCAAAGCTGGGTTTTGATTGAGCCAGAATTTATATACTTCAGGTCAGAGTTTCTCAACCTTTTCATTGTTGCAGCCCTGAAGGAGTCTTTTGGAGATGTTTTTCCTGATGGCCCAACCCCACAAAATTTGAATATCACACTGTGTATGTCTATGTACTGTACGTATATCTGTGCTTTGTATGTAAACAGTGTGCTCTTTGGCACCACTCTGTGCAAGAATCAGTTTCACGCCTGTTGAGAATGCACACTCTCCGCTGCCTCCCTTCTGATGGCTCAGGTTGGGGGTATATTTGCAGCTGCCATGACCCCCTAAAAAAACGCAGACAATGGCTATCTAAAGGTGCCATCTGGAATATTGCACCAAATGTTTCTGTTCAGAAAATTGAGTTTGTCCCTAAGAACAGCCTTTTGTCATTTCCGAGTCTGTTCCTTGACTGCAACACTCACGTCTTGAAATTACCAAGTGCGGAGGGGAGGGGTTGCCTTCCAAAACAAAGATGATGTTTTTTAAAAAAGAGTAAACAGTGTGGATTCTTCTTGGTTCTCAGTCAAAAGCTCGCTCCCTAACCCCTCAGGAGCTGGGCGCTGGAGTATGCTAGCTCCCCGCTTCCCACTCGCCCTTAATTAATCCCTGAAGACTCAGGGGTCTGTCTGAAGTGGTCGTCAAGAGCTTCCTCTGGGGCCTGGCGGGGCCCTGCTTGAGCCTCCCCAGCGAGGACAATAGCCCTGCATTCTTACCCAGTTTCCGCCCAGCCAGGGCTCTCTTCTGACCCTCCAAAGGGGGGACCGACAAGGAGGCTGTTATTGGAGGGCCCTGACATTGTAACGCCAGCTTTTGTGGTGTCCCCAGTGTCGGCAGGATCTGTTCCCCACCCCCAGCCCCCAGCCCCCGCTCTCGGGCACTTCCTCCCCACTCCCATTAACTGATGTCAGATCCAGAAAGGACAGATTGTTCTCAGGGCTGCCCGGCGGCAGAGCGCAGGGTCCAAGCCTGGGAGAAGCAGGGTGTGGGATCACCCACCACCCTGGAGATGGAAAACTCATTAAACCTCCTGCCAAAGACACCCGCCCCCATCCGTGGGCGCCAATCCTGCTATTCAACAACAAAGCGGACGCTGGCATTTCTGATGCGGGAAGGGGACCCTTGTAGTCCCTTCTGAGCTCGTAAAAACGAATTCTGCCACGGAAAGGAAATGGAACTCCGGTGTGTTTTGAAGTCCTGAGAAAAGACACATGATGGTGATGGCATTCCTCCGCTATAAATGTGTGCCTTCCTTTTTTGTTTTTTTCCGCTTTCTGTGAGATCGCCTGGGTTTCAGCCAATTAAATATTGTAGTTCAAGAGTGTGGTGCTAAACATGAAGAATCTTCCAGAAAGAGAAGCTCACCGAAGTGGGCAAGGCACTTGGCCTTGAGTCTTACTGTGCTACTGTGGCCAAGAGCCTTGGGAATTTCACTGGTTCAATGCACCCATTTCACAGTAATGAAAACTGAGGACCCAAGGAAGGAGCGGAACCTGCCTGAAGCTCCCACAGCCCAACACATAGTAGATTCTGGCTCCTAACGTGTCTGCTCCCATGATGGGTTTCTTCTGCCCAAAGCTTCTCATTGCATTTCACATTCTCTATGAGGAAGAAATCAAGGATTCTGTTCTATGGTGAGATACAGGGGTATGCAACAGAGTAGTGGTTCTGGAATATTAATCCTCCTGTTAACTGTGTGAGTTTGCACAATCTAGCTCTTCAAATTTTCTGTCTCCCCACCTGAGAAAGAGGATCACCTACCTCACAAGGTCATTGGGAAGATTAAGAAGGACATTGCATGCAAAATGTACCCAACACCTAGGGTATCAGTTTGTTGTGGCCGCCATAACAAAGTGGCACAGCCTGGGGGAGGGGATGGCACTTAAACAACAGAAATGTATCTGCTCACAGTTCCGGGGGCTGGAGATATGAGATCAAGGTGTGGTAGGGTTGGTTTCTTCGTGGCCTCTCTCCTTGGCTTGTAGATGGTCACCTTCTCCCTGTGTCTTCCCAGGGTCTTTCCTCTGTGTGTCTTTGTGTCCTAATCTCCTCTTATAAGGACACCAGTCATATGGGATTAGGGCCCATCCTAATGATCTCACTTGAACATAGTAGCCTCTTTAAAGGACTTGTCCCTAAATACATCCATGTTCTGAGGTACTAAGATTTAAAGCTCCAACATATGAATTTTTGGGAGACACAACCCAGCCCACAACACCTAGAAATACCCACAATTAAATTACCCTTGAGACGGCCCCAAATCCCATTCACGGAAAGCTGTCTTTCGGAAGTGTGATCATCCTTCTGGAACGTTATCAGCAAAGAGCTGATTCCATCCTCAAAATGTGGGTCCTTCTAGAGCAAGAATCGGCAAACCGTGGCCAGTTGGCCCAAGCTGGCTTGCTGACTGTTTTTATATAGTCAGAGAACGATTTTCATATTTTTTAATGGTTGGAAAAAATCAAAAGAAAAATAATATTTCATGACGTGTGAAAATTAGAGGAAATTTAAATGTTAGTATCTGTAAGTAAAATTCTGTTGCAACACAGTCAAGCCCCTTGGTTTACATATTACCTAGGGCTATGTTTGCTGCCATAGCTGAACAACCGTGTCAGACCGAGTGGCCCACAAAGCCTGAAATACTTACCGTGTGGCCCTTTGCAGGAAGTCTGCAGACCTCACTTTAATCACCAAAGGCACTAATTCAAAACTCATATCCTCAAGATCCCTCCCAAGAAATTCTGATTCAGGAGCTTTGGGTTGGGCCTGGAGTTGCTGCTTTTAATGGGCAACCTAGCTCTGTAGAATGGACTGACTCACAGTCCCACAGGAATCAGATGCATCCGTCAGAAATCTAATTTATGGACCAGGCACGGTGGCTCACGCCTGCAATCCTGGCACTCTGGGAGGCTGAGGCCAGAGGATTGGTTGAGCTCAAGAGTTCAAGGCCAGACTGAGCAAGAGCGAGACCCCATCTCTACAAAAAAAAAAAAAAATAGCCAACTGTGGTTTTATGCACCTGTAGTCCCAGCTACTCGGGAGGCTGAGGCAGGAGGATCACTTGAGCCCAGGAGTTTGAAGTTGCAGTGAGCTATGATGATGCCACTCCAGTCCAGGCAACAGAGTGAGACCCTGTCTTAAAAAAAAAAAAAAAAATTCATCTGAGAAGGGGTCCATAGAGTTTTCAAATCTGTCAAACAGGTTGAAGGCTCAAAAAATGTTAAGGCTTTCCAAGGGATTAAACGAACATTCTTTCCCTTAAACAGGAACGGAATAAGCCATGCACTCCGCGAGCACAGGGTCTGATCATTGCTGCCCCCACCAGTAACAGTGCAGTAGATGCTTAGTAAACACTGAATAAATAAATGAAATCCTTCTGCAGCTACGGTAATGTCACGTACTGAGCTGCAGCCCAACTCTCCTTCTCCATCTCGTGCCAGGCAAGCATTTCGTTTCTCGGGTTTCTTCTTTAACAGACCCGCCTTCCTCCAGGACGCACTGAGGAGAGAGACGCTGCTCGCTTTTCCTGCGGTTCAGCTGAACACCTTGTGCTTAGTCCCTGAAACGTTCCTCCACTAGTTAGCCTGGCTAACCCCAAGTTGTCATTCGTGTCTCAGCTCTGATGATACTTCTTCAAGGAAACCTTCCTAGACCATCCTAATGCTGGGGTTATTCTTGAATTTCTCATGGACATATCTGACTCCATGGACGGAGAATGAGTTATTCTTTTACCTGGAACCCCATCCTCTCCTTTGAGAGAAGTTCTCACAATATGTATGTTTACCAGCCTTTGTGTGTCTTCTCGTTTAAGAACTATCTTTTCTGTTTGGGGCATCTCTGTGTTCTTAACACTTAGCATGGTGCTCAGCACAGGGAGGGCTTCAGTAGACAGCTGTTGGATGGACGGGTGGGTGGGTATCAGCTAATGGTGAGGAAATGTGGAAGGGGCACTGGGGAGAGGGGATGGTGGCTTCAGGTTGAATATACTTTTTTTTTTTTTTTTTTTTTTGAGACAGAGTCTCACTCTGTTGCCTGGGCTAGAGTGCCGTGGCATCAGCCTAGCTCACAGCAACCTCAGACTCCTGGGTTCAAGCGATCCTTCTGCCTCAGCCTCCCGAGTAGCTGGGACTACAGGCATGTACCACTATGCCCAGCTAATTTTTTTCTATACATATTTTCAGCTGTCCAGATCATTTTCTTCTATTTTTAGTAGAGATGGGTCTCGCTCTTGCTCAGGCTGGTCTCGAACTCCTGACCTCGAGCGGTCCTCCCACCTCGGCCTCCCAGAGTGCTAGGATTACAGGCGTGAGCCACCGTGCCCGGCCTTGAATATACCTTTGAAGGCATGATTGAAATGCCCTGCTCAAGGGCATTGAGTAGGGAGATGGCCAGAGATGTGGGTGGAGAAGCAGAGGGTCATGGGGTCATGGGAACTGAGGAAAGAAAGCAGTTTCAAGAACACATGATCAACACCATCACAGGAGGCCAGGAGAAGCCGAGAAGATAAGGCCATGAGCTTGAGCAACTTCAGCCTAGTGTTGGACACAACAGCAGTGGATTTAGCAATAAGAGATGTATACTCAGCACTCCACAACCTCTTCCCTGGAATATACTTCATCTGATTTGATCTTGCAGCAGTGACTTTTAAACTTTTCCGGGGAGAGGGTGCAGCTACCTTTGTGCTTTGAAAATTTGATGAGCACTGTGGACCGTCTCCCCCTAAAAATGCACATCTGCCCATCATCAGCAAACTATGTAAAATTTCAGAGCATCACAGATCCACTGAAGCTACAGAGTCTGGGGAAGAAACCTCATCACCCAAATTTTAGGGCTGGGGATTTGAGTTCTTCTTTCTTAGTCTTTTGAAAGCCTCTTTTGACTCAAAAAGTGGAAAAGATTCCTTCTCTTTTTTTTCCCTCCTACAAATGACTTACCAACGAAATTGTGAATCGCCTCTAGGAAACTACCAATACCTCCAAATGGTGTGGATGTTGTTTGGAATCACTTCGGGAGCTTTTAAAAAATACTAAGTAAGGCCAGGAAGGGACCTGTCCCCCCTAAGCTCAAATTCAACCAGTCTGAAGTGGAGCTCCAGGATGGGGAACGCTTTAAATCTCCCCGGGTGAGTGCAATGTGCAGTTGGGTTAAGAATGGCAGTTCCAAAATGAAAGGTTGCCATGGATGCAAAAGGACTGGAAATGGCACACCTGTTTGATTTTTAGCATCACTGCGTATGTTTTGATTCCCACTCAACATTTTCATACTACTTTCTGCTCGCTGGGCTGGCCTTGTGTTTACGGAACGCAGAGTTCTCTGGCCTTGAAATGGCGTTGAGTTCCGACATCAGGGTTTAACCCTTCCGCACCTGGACGTCCTCTGCCCACGACTGAGCCTGCCAACCTCCTGCCGCCTCGACTGGCGTGAGCATTAGCAATAAATAAAAAAGCACAGAGACAAGAAGCTTATGTACTTTGGGGCTCCTGGTTCTACTCGATGTCATCGGACACCAGTTTGCTTTTCTTTAAAGTCTGTTCCTTTTGAACTGGGCTGCCGCAGTCTATAAAATTTTAATGCATGGGTTTTGCATTGTTCGGGTGTCTGCGGGGGCACCAGCCTTCCTGCTTCACCGTGGTGTGCCGACCAGCAAAGAAGCTGGCTGGGAGGTCTGGGGGTAGTTTCCTCGTTTCTGGAAATGCACGTGATTGTGTTCAATTGAGCAGATGGGAATCTCAGACCTCATAAAAAAAAAATAATAATAGCAGGCATGCATCAAACTCACTGTTTGCGTCCCCGGGCTCTGTGTTTGACCTGCATCATCTCCCAACAACCCTATAAAGCAAGGGTCATTATCAGCCCTGTTTTAAGAGGAGGGAAGGGATGGCTCCCCAAGAAGCTCCAGTTCTTTCCTGGGTCATGCAGTTCCTGAGCAAATTGGAAGCACGAGGAAGAGGGGGGTGAGTGGGACAGAAATATCTGCCTCCTTCCCAAATTCCCTCTCTTTTTCTAAGAAATTATAGAGGACGGCCGGGCACGGTGGCTTACGCCTATAATCCTAGCACTCTGGGAGGCCGAGGTGGGAGGATCGCTCAAGGTCAGGAGTTCCAGACCAGCCTGAGCAAGAGCAAGACCCCGTCTCTACTAAAAAAAAAAAAAAAAAAAAATAGAAATGATTTGGAAAGCTAAAAATACATATAGAAAAAGAAATTAGCCGGGCATGGTGGCACATGCCTGTAGTCCCAGCTACTCGGGAGGCTGAGGCAGTAGGATCGCTTAAGCCCAGGAGTTTGAGGTTGCTGTGAGCTAGGCTGACGCCACGGCACTCACTCTAGCCCGGGCAACAAAGCGAGACTCTGTCTCAAAAAAAAAAAAAAAAAAAAAAAAAGAAAAGAAAAGAAATTATAGAAGCCCTGGTTTTGGTTCCTTTTCAAAAATCCTGTGCTTTTTTTGGCTTAATTTTATGTTTGAGCGCGCATACATACACACACGCACACACACCCCATTGCTACTTTGATATTTCATGTGTCAGGAGTGTTTTCACAGAGCAGAATTGCGAGGGTCGAGTGTGCTTCCTGGATGGGGTTTTTGTGGAAGCACAAAGGTTACTGACCTCAAACACAAATTGGCTGGCCCTCTAGAGCCTGCCCAGCCTGCCTCTCTCTCCCAGGGGTTTTGTTCTTGCCCGCCTGTCCTTAGCTACCAGGCCTTGTTCAACGGGGACAAAACAAACAGGGGCTGTTGGGGAGAATTGGCCTCTTCAACAACACAATGAGAAGCCGGAGTGGAAACAATTACTCCAATAATTCAGATGTGGATGTTAAAACACTCACAACACAACCCCAGCGTTTACCTAAATTATCTGGGTAATTGCATCCATTTGCAGCTTGGATTTGGGTTCTGCAAATCCTGGGCCTTCAAAATGATAAATAAAGAGATTCTCATTTAGGCCAAGAGGGAGCCGGGGCACTAGGGCATTGGGAGAGAGGGGGTCAGAGTTTTGTGATTAAGTCCCGCTTTGGGACGGGAACCCTGGGCAAATCGCTTCCATTCTCCGAGCCTCAGTTTCCTCTGCTGACCCTCCCAGTGAAAGCTGTTACGTGGAATAGGAAAAGATGGAAGAAGAGAGAAAGGACAGGGAAAGAGAAAGAGAGAGAGAGAGCGAGGAAAGAAAATCATCGTAGCCTCTTTTGTGTGCACTGAATTGCTACAAGCATTCGAGAGGAATAAACATGACCTTATGTCTCCACTATTCATCCTAAAGGAAAGCAAATGGCAGAAAAAGCCATTCATGGGAGCCTCTGCTTTTGTCTTGCAGCTTCAGTCATTCTGGTTTTACTTCGCTGGGAGTGGAGTCCAAAACAAAGCTGATTTCACCTTGAGCCTGCTCGACCCACCACCATTCACTTTCTTTTGATTCCCACAATCTGTTATTTTTAACCTTTCCCTGAGTCATTTTAAACTGAAGACATCGTACAGCCAGCACGTTTTCTCTAAGATCCAGTGCTCCCTGCCCTGGGCTGGGGGGTGGGGGAGTGAACTTTTGGGAATAAACAGGCTGTTTTATTGAGAACCTACTAAGTGCTGGGTGTCACATCCACTGTTCATTTTCATTTCAAAGCAATTTTCAAATTCTTATTTTATTTTATTTTATTCTTTTAGAGACAGAGTCTTACTCTATTGCCCAGGCTGGAGTGCAGTGGCCTGATCATAGCTCACTGCAGCCTTGAACTCCTGGGCTCGATTGATCCTCCTGTCTCAGCCTTCTGAGTAGCTAGAACTACAGGCACACACCACCAGGCCTGGTTAAATTTTCTTATTTTTTGCAGAAACAGGGTCTCACTATGTTGCCCAGGCTGGTCTCAAACTCCTGGGCTCAAACGATCCTCCAGCCTCGGCCTCCCAAAGTGCTGGGATTATAGACATGAGTCACCATGCCGGGCCGACTTTTAAATTCTTATTCTTAGCCTCATTTAGCACCTTGGGAGACTAATCGTCAAGCAACTGGGCCCCTGGTCTGCATATTTTTGGGGGGTTCCCTCTCAGTAGGACAGTAACCAGGCCCCAGACATTTTTGTGGTTTGCAGCACAGTTTTCCATCTTGAAAAACAGGTGTCGTAGCCACCCCTTCCTTTTGACCCGGGGTCAGCAAGCTGTTTCTGCAAAAGGCCGGATAATAAGTATGTACAACTTTTTGAGTCATACAGTCACTGCTGAAACAAGACAATATGTAAATGAGCAAGCATGGCTGGGATCCAAGAAAGCTGTATGAACACTAACATTTGCATATCATGTAATTGTCACATGTCATGAAGTATGATTCTTCTTTTGATTTTTTTTCCGCCAACCATTTAAAAAAGTAAAAACCTTTCTTGTCTCACAGGCCCTGTGAAAACAGGTGGCATTCGGGGAGGCCGTGGTTTGGTGATGTCGATGTCTTCCTTCAGCATCTGGGCCTAAGGACAGCAGAAAGAGGCTGGAGGGACAAGTGGAAAAAGTCCCAAATGACCTAAGAGTTCTAAACAGAGGAAACTCAGCTAAACAGACCTGGAGGGCAGCTCTGATCAGGAGCACGTGGTTGTGCAGGAAGCCTTCATTGATTGTCTGTCATTTGTTAATCCAAGGCCTCCCAATGACAGTCCCGTGAACAAGACTCACCAAGCCCCTGCCCTCTGGTTGATTGCACTCCCATAGGGAGACATATACTAGGTATCTCATGACGCCATTTGTTATCTAATTAAAACTATTACCTGCTCAGTGGAAGAGGAGTTAGGGGCTGGGGCTGGGAGGTTAGGAAAGGCTTCAGGGAGGAAGGGGCATTGATGTATGTGCGGAAATGCATTCAAGGAGACTGATGAGGAAGGTATTCAAACTAAGGGAGTGGTTCTCAACCAGGGGTGATCTTTCCCCCGCCCCCCAACCCCCAGGACACTTGGCAATGTCTGGAGACGTTTCTTATTGTCACAACTGGAGGAGAGGATGCTGCTAGCATCGGGGGGTAGAGGCCAGGTGGTCCTGCTAAGCACCCTGTGATGCACAGAACAGTCCCCTGCACAAGAGAATTATCTGGTTCAAAATGTCAGCAGTGCCAAAGCTGAAAAACCCTGGGCTGAGGGAACAACGCAGGCAAAGACCTTGAGTTGGAAAAGAGAAATAGGGTGACTTGGCTGATACAGTTTGATTTTAAAGAATAGGGCAAAGTGAGTTTGGAAAGAGAAGTAGGGGGCGGATCAGGCACGCCCCAGGAGGCCAGGGAAGAAGGCTTGATGGCTTATGGGCCATTGGAGTCATTGAAAGGTGACACTGATGAGGGCCATGGGATCAGTCCTGCTGCAGTATGGCCAATGGATTTGAGGGGAGGCAGGCAGGAGTGGATTTGGGGAGCCCCGTAAAGCCAGGATTGCCACAGGTGAGAAAGATGGTATCGGCAGCTGGAATTGGTGTAATCATTGGGACTATCTCAGTAAGCATGTGAGTAGGAAGAGGATTCCTAAAAGAGGGCAGCTGTCTGGAAGACCAACGTCATCTTACTCATCTTGGGGTAACCCTTACCCAGAACCCCTGTCCATAAATATTGTGAGTAAATGAAATTGCTGGAGGTGGGTGCCATGGGGGCAGGTGAGGAAACAATTTTCCAGAATACTCAAGAGGTAAGAAAGGCTAACTAAATAAACTGCCTTTGCTGGGATTTAGCCACACAAGTCCAAACAAGGAAAGGACTAGGGACTATTGCTGGAGCAGGTGGTTTGCAAGAGTATTTGTCCTTTGCTCTTCACCGCACACCTGCCTGTAGGCATGCAGGTATCATTACTCCACCTTTATTTTATGAGGAATTGAGACTCAGAAAAGTGAAGCCATCTGGCCAAAG
This sequence comes from Varecia variegata, assembly GCA_028533085.1. Classification (NCBI taxonomy): domain Eukaryota; kingdom Metazoa; phylum Chordata; class Mammalia; order Primates; family Lemuridae; genus Varecia; species Varecia variegata. Next base: position 7,827,256 of record CM052452.1, read on the forward strand.
GACACTCAGCAAGTAGATGGCAAAGTCAGGACTCCAGTCCCATTTTTTTGTTTCTCTTTTCTTTTCTTTTCTTTTTTCTTCTCTTCTCTTTCTTTTCTTTCTTTATTTTTTTGTTTTTGAAACAGGGTCATACTCTATTGCCCACGGTGGAGTGCAGTGGTACGATCCTAGCTCACTGCAGCCTCTAACTCCTGGGCTCAAGCGATCCTCCTGCCTCGGCCTCCCAAAATGCTAGGATTACAGGCGTGAGCCATCAGGGCTGGGCTCAGTCCATTTTTCTGCCTCCAAATTCCAGCTCTTTCCCTTGCCACCATCCTCCCTCTGTGTCTTACTTTCAGGGAACGGCCAGGAGGCTTGCTTCACTGGAATGCACGCTCCACGAGAACAGGGACCAGATCTCAGCAATGATAACTTGCTGAACGAATGAGTGATAAACCAACGTGGGACTCAGCCTCCCAGGCTTGGAAAAGCCCCATGCACTTCCACAAAAAAACCAGCAGATGGCGGCAAAGGAACAGCCTAGCCAAGGCAGGGACGCCCAGGGGAAGTTCTTATCCTCCCTTCTCTGAGCTTTGCAAAACAGGTAGCTTGAATTTTTCCCCGAGGAAGAAACAAGAGGTCGTACTGACTGACTGCAGTTCCCTCTTTCTGTTTTGACCTCTCTGCCCCACCCCAGAGGCCAGGATGTTTCAAGAAATCGGGGAATTAACATCAGGAAAACTTTAATGTCAAATAAAAAACCAGGGCAGAAATTACCTGTTTATCAACAAATAGAGAAAAGGCACTGTGTTCCTAGTCCCTGGCAAAGCAGACACAGGCTGTCACCAAGCACTGGCCTAGCCATCAACACTTGTCTTGTGATTTGTCTTCTAGAAAGTTTTTGGAGGGAAGTTTGGAATGGAATAGAGGTTGGACAGTGGAGAGAAGTAGGTAGCCTCAGCTCACCACGTCTTGTCTGAAATCAATCTTGCCTGGACGCCAGGAAGAAATCCATCCCTTAGTGGCCAAGTGTGATGAAGAGGGATTTATTTAGGCAGGGCCCAGGGGTGATGAGGGGCTTCCCTTGCGATCCTGATTTATCCCGGAGGGGGAAAGAGAAAGGATTCCTTCTTCCCTTGAACATTCTGCAGTGTTTATAATGTTCCTTTATGTTTGTGAATTTTTATATGCTATTGGCATGTTTGCCTGAATAAAAAGAGAAAGAGACACAAGAGAGGAAAATGACAGAGAGAAAATATATCCGCCATAACCTCTGCCTTCCAAATTAGTGGGATCCTTGGACATGTTTAGACTCAGCCCACACACATGTTTGGGGTAGGTGCCTATTTTGTTCTGGGCTTTGCCGGGCAATAAAGATAAAGGGAATTATCTGCCCTGAAAGAAGTCACAGCCTTCCCCTTGTTAATTTCGCTTTGAGGAAAAGGCTCAGGTGATCCTCAGGCCCCAAACTATCCTCCTCCAACCCATACACACCTACCTTCCAAAGTTCAAGCCCCCATTCCACCAGGTGTGGCTTTAATGAAAGAACAAAGTCTTTCCAAAGATCTAAACAAAGATGAAACCTGCCTCTATCATCACAGCCCTATGATGGATGTGGAGGTGGGAGGTGAGGGGGTGTAGAGGTTATGAAAACCCTCAACAGGGACCCCAATAACCTTTCCACAAAGAGGACCCCCTGCAGCTCCTTTTACCCTTGATCTTGAGGTGGGAGGCATCTAGAAGAAAGTCATTTTGTTTTATGAAAAGTGGTTTCCTTTTATTACCTGTGATAGCTGAGTGGGGGTGACCCTAGCAACAGGAAATTGACACAGAATTCATTGGGGGGTGATAATGACTGTTCATAATCACTGGGTTGATAAGTTAATATCATTAATTAATCAACAAATTATACAATGCCCGAGGCTTTCAGGCTTAGCTTTAAAATAAGCAAGGAAATAGTGTCCTTCCTGAATGAGAGAGAGAGAGAGAGGCAAAGTCCCTAAATTCTACCTAGCCAAGAGCATCCCCAGGGACCACCCAATGTTCCCCCTTTCCCCATTTCTTATCGGCTCCAGAGCAGTCAGTGGGTCTTAATTTGGTTGGGCTCACACATCTCCAAGAATCTGAAAGAAATTGTAGGGTCCCCTCAAAAAATGCGCACATATGCACAATATAAAACTTTTGTATATGATTTCAGGGGATTCCCTGAAGGTCATGAGCCCTCCTGTCCTCTTAGGAGTCTCGGGAATGCCGCATTAGAGAAATGGTGCTGGCCTGGAGGGTGGGCTCCAGGGGAAGGCCGGGTGTCGGTTGGGGTCCTGGTGCGCTGTTGGCAGATGCACTGTCAGCGTTAGTCCTGCCAACAGGCTGGCACCGCAGCTTTGTGCCTGGCTTGGGAGGGTTAAGGGCAAGTAAAGTAAGGACCAGAGGCAGCCGGAGCTACAGTGCTGGTGAGGGGCCCCTGGTCCCTGCATAAAAACAACAAAAATGTTATGTTAAAGTTGCCCGCGCTGGGGAAAGGAGTAGAAGACCACGCGCAAAAGTGGCAGGAAGAAAGTTCTAGCGCCAGTGTCAGTTTCGTGCCTGCGGTGTCCTTGCCCCTTCCAGGACCTTGGAGGGGCAAGGGGCGCACCTTCCTGGACCCGCCGCGTGCGCGGGCGGGAAGAGAACCTAGGTGAGATTTGACTCCGCGGGCCTAGGGGGAAGCAAGCCTCTCCTCTGGGTGCAATTCCCCAACCCGAAACCAGAGCCCGGGTCATTAGCTGGAAAGCGAAGTGGCGCGGGGGATCGCATTTCAAAAGCTCAAATAGACTGGCGGACTGGGATCTTTGGACTTGCGGGTGGGGAGAGGCAGAGAGCCCCCGACGACTCGGACAGTACCCGTCCAGGTTCCGACCGGTTGCGTTACCCCCAACCCGCGGCACTCCTGCTCTCCTTTCCAGCCACGGCGCCAAAGCTGTGAGACCCGGGCCGCCAAGGCCGCCAGACTTGATCCCAGCTGCGGGGCAGAAAGCGCCTCGCGTTTGGGGCGCAAGCGCTCTTCACCACCCAAGCCACTTGTCTTCATCTCTGCCAGACCCAGGCCCTGGCTCTCCAGGCGCTTGGGGCCTACAGTTGCCCGGGCCGTGGGAACCTGGGCCACACTGCCCCATAACCAGGCACTGCTTTTCCCTCGCGGTGCCCTTGACACCCCTTCTCCGGCTCCTCGGTAGATTTCGTCCTTCCACTAGCTGAGCCCTCAGCTTCAGCTGGGGCCAAAGAGTTAGAAGTAAGAGAGCAGGGGAGAAAAGCTAAGTTTGCTTAGGTTCCTGGAATCTAGGCAGTGTGGAACCAGGAAAGAGCAAGTGATCTTTGTGCCCACAGAGTCCCAACCTGCTGTCCCCAGACTGCGCTCGGGTACACTTTGCGCCAAGATAGGTAGATAGAGCACAGCAAACGCTAGATACGCGGGGGAGGATCTGAGGCCGGAGGAGGAAAGCCTGAGACACCGAAAGCCACGACCGAGGAAGACGGAAACCTTGGAGTGGTCGCCCTGCCGGCCCTAGCGCGCGCCGGCGCTCTTGCAATTCCCTCTCTCCCTCGCCGCTTCCCTCCTGGCTTAGATCCCGAGAACAAGGAATCTGCTTCAGTGCCCCGCCACAGACACTTTCAGATGGGGGTTTCCATCCCCACCCAATCTCTCTCTTCGTCTACCTGGGGACAAAGGCCCCAAACCCGCAGTCAGCCCAGGTGGGTGTTTTAGGACGCAGAGAAGAGTGGGCCCGGGAGTGGAACGCGGAAATAAAAGTTGTACTTTCACACTGCGCGACAGATAAAGGAAGAAACTAAAATGTTCCCGTATAAAAAACGTGTGAGACACACTCCAAAATCCAGAGCACACCCATAGATTTCTCTAGCTCCAGGACATACCCACCCCAGGTACCTACACCTCCACCTGAATTAGGAAGGGGGATGGAAGTGGATTCTGGAGCCCCCTTCGGTTCAAATTCTGGCCCCATAATTTCCCCGGGGGATCTTAAGTAACTTAACTGTTTTGTACCTCGGTTTCCTCCTTTGTAAAACAGAGGTAAAAATCATACACACCTTAAAGGGTTAATTGTGAGGGCTAACGGAGGTCACTTTTGTGGGGTGCTTAACCGAGTGCCTGGCAGGCGCACGTGGCCCTTACATGCCAGCTATTTTTATTATTGTTGTTACGTGTACTTTGAACGCCCACATCTGCAACATATACTTCTTGATTATACGCATCTTGATTATAAAACAACCAAATGCATCTACATCCGGAACTGTCTTGGGCATGAACTTCTAAATCGAAATTGGAAGAGACGTCTACAGATGGAGCACGCGAAGTACACGCAAACACACACATGTCCTTCTAACACCTGCAGTTCCTGGTCCCGGAATGCAAACACCCGAAGAGCTACCCATAGGTAGGAACATATATGGCCATGTACATAACAGCGCAGGTCGCCTCTCAAAGCCTTGTAGCTACAACCCAGACAACCACTCTCTTGGCTGGCTGCCGTGAGGTCAAATTTGGAAACCAGCGAGGCAGAAAGCGCCAGGACCTGAAGCATTTCAAGCCTCTTGCAGCGCCCGAAGGCGGCTGCATGTCTGCTGGCTTAAGGGAAAGGTCAGAGCCCGGCTTTTCCTTCCTGGATGGAAAATTTTTAAGGGCCTACACGTGGAGAACTGTCTCCACAAAGAAAGGGTGGGTCCCAGGACAACGCAGATCAGAGAGAGGTCCTACCCACACGCACACGCCCGCCTGCACACACTCGGCCCCTTCGGGGTTGCCCAGACCTCGGGAGGAGGGACTGCAGGGTCCTGACCCCTGCCTCTGCCCGAGCGCGCCCTTCGGCCCCTGCAATTAGCGCCAGGAGGTCAGCAGGAACCCGGACGCCTTTACCCGCGGCTCAAAGCACAGCAAAAGGCGACCCCACCCCCTCCCCTCCGCGGGTCTCAGACGCCAGGGCGCAGCCAGGCTTGGAGCCGACCTTCCCGACAGGCAGGGGCCGGAGGCCTCTGGCCGGCACCCGCATTTGTCACCTTAAATCTACAAATCACGAAGTCGCTGGGCCCTGCAGGCTGCAGTAGCTGACCCCCGCCGGGGACTGTATGGACTGCTGCTCCCACGGGCCGTGGCCTTTGTCCCTGTAGACTCGAGAAGGCAAAGGGAAGTTGTACCCGGGGTAGAATTTAAGGTGTGTGTATTGGGGAGTGGAGTATCCTTTCTCTACCCATCAGGAACTCAGGTTATTCCTTGCCGGGAGGGGTCTAGAACAGGGGTCTATAGGAGATTTCCCCACGGAGCATAAGGTTCCTTGCGAGAGAATTATGAGCGAGGGTCCCCTCACTGAATTGTCGAACGTTCTTTGGAAACCCAGAGGAGAGAAGGACTGTTTTTCTCATCTGAGGCCCAAACGGGAGTGAAAGTGATATCCCGGAAAGAGCGGAGGGCTGCTTCTTCGATGCTGAGGATGGGGGTGGGGGGCGGGAAGGGCAGCGCTGGCTGGGGGCAGGGGGGCGGCATGAGAAGGGGCAAAGGTGAAGCGCCCCAGCTCCGGAACCGAGGAGGCGCTGGGGTTACGCGCGAGCGGCGGCGCCCAGGGCGCATTCGTGGGCCAGACAGATAGGTGGCACTCGAAGCCCGGAAAAAGGGCGAAGGCGCCGGCCCCGAGTGGCCTCCGCGGCGGCCGCCGCCACCATAAAGCCCGCGGCGAGATTGCGACCGGCGCCAGGTGAGTAATAGCAACGAAATCCACAGAGATTGCGAGCCTTTCCGTCAGCGCCACCAGAGTTACTCATTAACATCACTACATACAAATAAGATATACAGGAGATTAAAAAAAAAAAAAGGAAAGCCAGCAGGAGAGGCTGGACACGCGCCTGAGCACTGTCCCCGAATCTAGGGGGTGGGGGGGTGGCCAATCTGAACAGAGAGAGAGAAGCATTCTTGCCTCTTTGAGGCTGAGTTATTTTCTCCCCAGGCGCAATCAGCCAACTACCACCTTCTCAAGGGCGCAGGCGACCGCGCCTTACCTTTGGGCCAAAATCGGCCCCTTTCGGCAGCAGTGGCTGAGTGTAAAGCCAGCGCCCTAGATTTCTCCCAGCCCTCCAGGGGAGCTACCTCCCCAAGGTCCCCGCGTCCTCAGCTCAGACCCTCTGACTTCAGCCCCCTCCGCGTTGTCTTCCCTCCCACCCCCGGAGACAGCGCAGGGGAGGCTGTAGGGGTCCCCACGTGCCCGGCTGGAGATGGACAGGGCTTTGCCTCCCTCTCCAAAAGGTCTCGACCTGGATCCCCTTCCAAGTACAGGATGAGGGAGGGGAGGAGGCGTCCTCCTCGCCGGCCATTCAACAGGCCCGAAGGTGACAGGGACGTGGGGCCTGGCTGGCGGGCTCCAGGGGGGTAGGGGGTGGGGGGTGGGGAGGCAGGCGGCCGCCAGCCAGGCTCCGGCTGGGTCTTCACGTCACGGCCCCTAGGGCAAGAAAAGGCCTAAGGACTAACCCTGGAGAACCTTCCCAGGCCGCCCGCCTCCCCCAGGCATACTCACACCTCGGAGGCTAGCCCGAGGGTGGGGAGACCAAACGACTGACACCGCCTCGCCATTTTTTATTGAATGTTTCAAAGATAAATTGAACTTCAAAAGGCAACTCCCCAAACTGCCTGGGGCCTGGTTGAAGGAGAGAACGAAGGGAGGATGTCAACCTCCTGGGTGACTTTTCCCTCGGAGGGGGTTAACTCTGCTCCCTGGAATTACCTTTCCCTTGCAAGGAACACTTCCCTCCACCCTCGCGTGACACAGCTAAGGCTGCGCGGAGCTGGCCGCGCTTCGCACGCACGACTCGGGATGGATGGGGCCTCGCAGGGGCGCCTTGGGCCAGCCTGGTTCAATCTGAGACACCAGGGACGCCGGGTGTCTGTGTGCGGCTGGGGGAGGCGTTCAGTCCTGCCTGCTGTAACCTGGAGGGCTGCTGCCCCGCCAAGCCCAGTCCGGCCGAGAGGGGACTCTGCTAGCCTTTTCCCGCGCCAAATACACTGGTGCAAGGAGGTATTTTTCGACTTGGATTCCCCAGATCGCTGTCAAAAGGGAGAGCGGAGCTTAAAACGAAAAACATTCGTTGTACTGGAACTTAATTTTGGTCGGATCCGTGTGGGAAAAGCTGACTTAGAGAACAAGGCTGTCTTTTTCCATTAAAACGTAAATATCCGAAATTGCTATTCTTTCCGAATTCTAATCAGGCCCTTTCCTTCTTCCGTTTTGCTCCCTAATTTAAAGGAAAAGTAATTTCGGATTGAAGCGGGCTCCCTTCGCTCGAGTAAGGGACTTTTGTTTTTAGCTTTGTAACTTGAGTGACTTCTTATTTTGGTACGCTGGGGGCGGTCTTAATTATTTAAAGGCGAATGGAAGGGGGTAGGAGAAGAAAGAAGAGACGAAATCCTTCTCTAACTCTCCCCCTTCAGGAAAAGGTTACTAAAGAAAGCATTTAACACAAGGCCCAAAGACATTTCAATAAAAATTTATTGAAATTTCAGTGATGTTTTAAAGAGAGGGGGGAAATAATACAGAAAACCAAAGAACTCATCAACTATAACACAAAATATACCTTCATGAACTTTTGTCTTTAAACCATCTCTCAGCACCTGACTTTTGAACTGTGTATCTCTGTAGGCACCAATTCAAAACACCATCAACAACAGTAGTAAATTAATTCCACTTTGTTTTGAGGAAAATCAGAGATGAGCAAATGCAAATACAAAAGAAAATTTAGAAAGTCAAACCATGGTCTCTACACTCCTTCCTCCCCACAGCAATCTGAGTTATGTTTTAAGGGATTTAAAGTAGAGCTGGAAAGTGGCACCTCTCCCCAATTTTGGCTGAAATAGGAAATAGCACTCTCCCCCACTTTGGGACATTAAAAGAGAAAAAAAATATTTTGCAAACAGCTCTTTTGCAAGTGTGTTGGTGTTGGTGCAGAAAGTGTGTTTTCTAGTGTGAAACAGCAATTCTGTGACCTGGAAATAAAACCAACTAAAGGAAAACAAGAACACAAAACCCGACAGTTGCAATCCTATTTACATAGAGCTATATACAATGTCAATAAATTAAAGTTTAATTTTCCAAGCATTCATATTCCACCTATTTACAAGAGTTATCAAATAATTACATAAATACTTTGTCTCATAGTCGCGCTTCTTCTTTATTATTTTTTTAAAACCTTGTTATTGCATATACAGGAAAGAGAACTGCCAAAGAGGGACAACATGAATCCTGCTACACAGCTTAGATAAAATAAATTCATTTTTTTGTGTTTTCCACCCTTCTTCCCTCTAAATCTTCCCTCCCCCTTGGGGTTGCTGATTTTTGAGGACACAGGATGGGGAGAAGGGTGTGGGGTTATGCTGTTTTTCTCTCTAAAAGCAAGCATTCAAAATAAAACCCACAAATACATCACTGTGGAACATGCAAGAAGAGACCTATAGCGGCTCTTAAAACATCACAAGAATATTAAAAAGACACAGATTTCCTTAATATAGACTAAACAAGGATGGCAGGGACTTCCCTACCCAAACAATGCTGCTCAGTAATTTATTGAGAACCGATATGCAAGTCACTATAAAATTTTTAATCTCCACAAACATAATCATGTTAATGTATTCATTTGTCCCAAGTTTTTTTTAATTTTATTTGTTTTTGTTTCCACTTGACACAGTGAAGGAAAAAAAAAATATATATAAATTCACACTGAGGGAGATAGATGCCTTTGAACACCTCCCCTCGTGGTAGGCTTGGCTACTGTTTTCTTCAGCCACAGCTCCCAGACCAGCCTTGCTAGAAGTTTCTCTGGACACTAATGTGTGAACTTCCACCCCCAATAGCTCAATGCAACAGACGTTTCTGAGCCCCGGAATCGGAGCCAGATCCCGGATCTATAAACCACGCCAAGAAGACAGGGCCTGTCTCTAGTACATTCTCTCGAGGGAGTCCAGCACCTTCCCAGACACGACTGCAAAAGACAGGGCTAACCCCACGGCAGGCCGTGGTTTATCTTACATCCGACAAAGTGCACTGCAGACTGGACTGGACTGGAATGAAGAGACTTTCCCTGGGAGGGGTCTATGGGGACGCGCTGCGGGATCTGTCCGGCTTGGCCTCCAAGCCGCTGACCAACCGCTGGATACTCTGCAGTTCGCTGGTGGCCGCCTCTTTCTCCGAGCAGAGTTTGGGCGACAAGGACACGGAGCTGGAGGACAGCGTGGAGGAGCGGCTGTTCAGTTCAGAGCCTGAGTCCACGGCCACCGAGGCCGGGCTGGCCGCCAGGGCAGCGGCTTTGCCGTCCAGGGGCCCCGCGGCCGCCGCCATGGAGGGCAGGGCCGTGGTGAGCAGGCTGCTGCTGTCGGGCACGGGCACCGGGATGGAGTAGGGGCTGTAGCGCAGCCGCGGGCGCATGGCGTTCAGGTTGAGGAAGGGGTGGCGGTGCACAGAGCTGGAGGCCGCTGCGGAGGAGGCGGCCGCCGCAGCCGCCATGTACGTGTAGGGGTAAGGGAACAGGCTTCCGAAAGGCGACATGGCCAGGCCCTGGGGAAGGAAGAGAAACGCACAGGCAGAGTCAGCCTAGTAGGGGCTGCAGAGTGGGGAGAAGCCAGCCTCTCCCACCTCCTTCCCCCCCACCTCTGGCAAGCCATTACTCCTTGTCCTTTTGGGGAGTGGGGACATGACCTAGACTTCTCCAGGTTCAAATCTTAGCTGTGTCACCCTAGACAAAGGGACTTAACCCCCTTGTATAAGGAAGCCTCAGCTTCCTTATACAAAATAAAGCAGGGAAGTAGTAAGTAATTCACATAAGTATTGGGAACTTTGTGGATATTGAATGAGCTAATGCCTGCACTATGCTACGCACTGCACGTGTGGACTGTCAGAGACTCCCCCCTAAGGGTTGGTTGTTGCACCTGTTAAATGGGGCTACAGATTCAGTCTACCCCACAAAGTTGGCTGAGGGAAAACAAAAGGGCATCAATTATTAGGCATATATATATTTTTTGTCCTTCTTGTCCCTACCTCACTGATTCCCACCCCCCAATCCTCCCACACCAATCCTAGAAGTGAAAAAATCCCAGGGAAGATCTTAAGCAAAAAGACATGGGGGAGGGGAATAAAAGGGCATTTTTTAATAAACAGAGACAAAGAAATCCACCAGCTCCATATGCTGGTGTTACAGGTGGGAAGCTGAGGCAGGCCCCAGGAGTTCAACAATTCATTGAGCTAGTAATGGCAGAAACAGAATTTAAGATGCGGGGACCCTGGCCTGGGCCACTTGTCTCTGTACCATGCCTTGAGGCAGCATTAGTGTTTGCCCAGGCAGCCCCTGGCCCACCTATGACATGGTCTCCAGGAGAAGCCAGCAGAGGAGCTGGGAGGAATTGAGAACTGCCAGAAACCACCCTTTTTCTCAGCTCCCTCTTTCCCAGAGAGGCGGAAGGCAATCCTGCCTCTTGGCTCAGGGAAGGGAGACGAATGTGCTTAGACAAAACAAAAGGCAACAGCATGCAGAAAACATCATAGAACCCTTTTCACTGGGTTCAGAGCGTTTCTAGCTGCCTGAGACATCTCCCCAGCCACCCTGTGCTGTCTGAATCATACACAGACCACCAGGCCTGCCCCAGCCTCCGCTGGTCCCCCTCCTCTGACATTTCCCACGTGTGCACCAACCATTAACCCTGTGAGGAACAGGCTGGCCTGCTTGGGGTGGGGGTGGGGAGAAGAGCTTTGAATGCAAGGAAAGGCTGGAAGACTCAAGACTCAACTCCCCACTCAGAAAGTCACTTCCCCTTCCCAGGCCTTGGTTTCTCTGGTCCAATTCCTGGGGAAGGGTTGGCTATGAGACAGTTTGGAGACATTTCAGCTCTGAGACTAAAATCAAAAACCCTCAAAGAGGCCCTGGAGTCAGTCAGGCTGGGATAGTCTCAGCTCCATGGAGTACCAGCTGTGTGACCCTGGACAAGTTACTCAACATCTCTGGGCCCCTTCCCCTTCATTTGTAAAGTGGAAGTGATAAAAGTACCACTAAAGGGTTAGATCAACTGAATCAGAATAGATCAAGCACTTAGAAGAGTGCCTGGTCCAAAGTAAGTGCTGTGCATGCCAGTAATCACTATTACCACCTACCTACTTTGCTGGAAACAGCCCTGAACTTAGGAAAATATTTTTAAGGTTTTTTTGGGGGGGAGGGGGCGGGGGGGTGTCATGATCACATGGTGAGATAAGCCTTGAACCTAGTAATGGCTTAATAAAATTATTATTAATTATTATTATTTAAAGCTACTAGGCAAGGGGGCTGGGGTAGGATCTGGTATCAAAGGGCAGAGAAACTAGAGGGACTGGGGGAGGGGCTGGGACGAGGCAGGAGGATGGATAAATACCTGAGAGGCCAGGACATGCTGCTGGAGGTGGAAGGGCAGGGTGGCCGCAGACGCCCCGGACAGTCCCTGCGCCGCGGCGGCAGAGGCCATGGCCGTGGAATCCAGGCCTGAGACGCCGGTGGAGGCCCCGGACACGGTGGCCAGCAGGGGCCCCATGCCGGCCGCCATGCTGGAGAAGGCGCTCCCCATGGCGAACTGGCTGGGGTGCAGGAAGAGCGGGTGCCCGTTGAAGAACTGCTGGCCCGCCAGGCCCGGGGCGAAGCCGAGGCCGGGCAGGGGGCCCTGGGCCAGGTGCGCGGCCGCGTCCGTCTGCACCGCGAGCGGCGCGAAGGCCTCCTTGCCCGGCAGCGCGCGCGCCTCCTCCGCCTTGGACGCCGCCGCGCCCTCGCGGCCCGGGCTCCTGCGCTCGTCGGCGCCCAGGCCGCGGGTGCTGGATGAGATGGTGGCCGGGCTGTGGCGCGAGTCGGGCGACGCCTTGTCCAGCCGCCCGCTGTCCCGGGGCCGGCCGCCGGGCTCCGCCGCGAAGAGGTGCGCCTTGACCGCCGGGCTGCCCTTGTCGCGGCACGGCTCCTCCGACGTGGTGGTGGAGATCTTGGCCGCGTCGCAGGCCTCGGGGCCGTGCTCCTCTTTGCTCTCAGCCTCGGCGTCGCTCTCCCCCTCGCTGGGGCATAAATCTACCATAGGAGAAGAAAAAAAAAAAAAAGCGAGGCAGAAGAGCGTTAGCTTCCATTCGGGCCATTGGAACTCCAGTTCCCAAGTTTGAATCCCAGCTCGTCGCTTACTGGCCATGTAACCCCCTTAACCTCTCTGCACCTCAGTTTTCTCATCTGCAAAATGGGGATAATCATACCTAACAATTTGGCTGGGAGGGGAGATTAATAAGCTATTAATGAACTTGAAGTATTTAGATAGAGTTTAACCCTCCCAAATCAGTAGCTCTTCTTATTATATTCCTAATACTATTCCTTATTATTATAAGGAATTTTGCTTACTTTTTTACAAGCATCCATTGAGCACCTGTTGTGTCAGACAAAGCCTTTACATCCATTTTCCAGGCCATTGCAAATTAGCTCTTTAAAAATAAAAACTAACTTACTTTAAAAGTCACTGGTGGAACATATTCCAATGACTCTGAGTGTCTGTGTTCAGTGAGTGTTGGAGATTAGTACCTTCCACAAATTTGTGAATTATTCTGGAAGAGCCCTGGTATCTGAATTGGTAGTGGCAGAAAGGGACGCCCCTCCCTCAAGACACACACCACAGATGGGCCTTCTCCTGAGTTTTTCCCCAGTCTCTGCAGACAGAGATGGGTGCTGGGCAGGCCGCCCACTGCCTGGGGACAATTCTAGATTCTTTTTTGCTTTCACCACACCCTCTGTGGGTGTCCTACCAGAAAAAAAGAAAAAGGGATCCTATTTTATGTTTAAGGCTTAAATGGATTGAAGACATAAAGGACTTCCATTTTATTTCACTAAAAAACAGGTTCCTTCCCGTTGACAGTGTGTGTGTCTTTTCAAATAAATAATGCTTGCTCTTTAAACACAGGAAACTGACTAGGGATGTGAACCGCCTTGTCCACTCCCACCCCCAGACTCCATCAGTGCTCCACCTCCTCTCCTGGGGGGGTCGATTGTTGCTCTATAGGTGGCTGTTTTCTCAGCCACCTTCCCTGTTCCAGGTAGCAGAGAATCCCTTCCTTTTCCCAGCCCAACACAGTGTAACCTAGAGTTCAAAGATGGTGAAAAGTCAGCAGTTGGAAGACTCTTTTGATTGGAGAGTGGGAGGAGAGAGGCAGGAGAGAAAGAAGTGCTTCAGGCATGTTTTTCAAAGCTGCTTCAGCCAAGAGGTAACACACAAATAGATACCCACCCCCCAGCCAAATAAGGATTTGCTGGAAGGGGTTCTGAGCTCTCCTTAGACTACCTTAGGGAGGTGGGGGGGGGGGTTATACAACTGATAGCCCTTTTTGAACTTTGCTTCTTCTAGAAGGGTCTGAAGCTTTTAAAGGACAAGCACCCTGGTCTGTGCCCCATCCTCCTAATTCCAGGCCACCAAGAGCTGCAGTCCAGTCATCACAGAGGTGACCAGCCCCTACCTTTGAGGTTTGATGTCCCTACAGTGGAGACTGCTGGAGAAGAAGCCTGAGCGAAGCAGTTGAAGGCTGCCTGTTCGCTGGAGGACTCATCCGAGGTCCCATTCTCCTTTTTGTGTCTTTCATCAAACACTCTCATGGACTGCAGGGTGAGCTGTTTTCTGTGGCAGAAGCCCACACCCAGTGTTACAGAATGTAACGTACATTTCCCCTCTTTGTTTCCCTTGCCCTTTCCAAAGCGGCATATACACACCTCACCCGCCTGCCGCCCACGGACAACACTAATTCTCTGAAATCTGCTTGGCCCAGGGCAGTCACACAAACCTGAGCTTTGTTCTCACCCTCTACCTGAGCTGAAGAGTGTGGCATAGGGGCAGGGAGGAAGGAAGAAGCCTTCAGTTGCATTTCTTCAGTATCAGGGTTTCATTGGGAAAAGGTGTTTTCTTGGGCTGTGCAATCTTATTTCAAAGCAAGAAGAGAGGTTGGAGCTAGCCATGGATAGCTGAACTGCTGGCCTTACAGAGGGAGAACTGGGTGTCCAACCCTGCAAACACAACACTGTCTGTCCCCAGCCTACCAAACTCCTGGGTGGTTGCTACAATTGGGAAGAAGTATTATTTCATGGTGCACTTTACTGTAATCATTTTCACCAGCACATTAATTGGAATAAAGTTCTATTTGGATGTTAGAAAGTATTTCTTAATGCCCATCCCAAGGGGATATAGGTTAAAAATCTGGGGTGATTTTCTGGATTTTAGAAATTCTTTGAAAAGGGGTGGGGGAGGGGAGATCTTATTTCATATACTGTCCAGCTGTCTACTTAATGCAAAATGATACACACCCCCATGAAGGAGGGAGTCTTAGATCTCTCAAGGGGCTCCCAGCTCTGTCTGATGGTATTTGAAAGACAAGATTGCAAAAATTCCAAAGCATTTTGTGAATGATTTGGTCCTTTCCTGGGACCTGCCCAGGAGGAACATAAAATTTAGGAATGCATGGGCATCCCTAAATAATCTGTGATTCCCAATGTTTTTCTCCCAGAGACAACTATGGTGTAGCCTAGTTAATTTCCTTAAAGGTAACAAGTCGGAGGTAGAAAAAGTCCAGTGTATACAGCAATGGGGAAGTAATTATTAACACCCACTCTTTTCATTATAGGTGCCTGCATCCCACTTCTAATACTTGAGAGTTGGATCCTAGAAAAGTGGTTTTTCCAAATTATCCGAGAAACAAATAATTGTTTCAACTCACCGTTTTTCTCTCCTGCCATTTCCAGTGTCCCGGAAACCTTTTGCAAAAGGGTTGTTGTCTATTTTTAACTGAGTTATCTAGAGGAGGAGATACAAACAAGACAGAGACATTGGCTTCATTTTCCAGAATGTTTTGGGAGGGTTTTTCCCAACTCAGTAGTCTCCTAAAATGTGACTACCAACAGAAGTCATAAGGATGTGCCAGGGAAAGTAGGTAATGGCAGCAGATTGGAGAAAACAGAAAACAGAGAAAACAGAAAAAAATCAAAGGCAACTGTACCATATTGCATCTCCCATGTGAGGCCAAACCAGGGATTCCAGGCTGAAATTACCCAAAGAAATTCTTTTCTATGGGCAGCCAACAGCTTAGGTTTAGAAATGGAAATGTTGTCAAAGTTGTCAGGAGGGACAACCTGTAGATCTTAAAATTATGCTTTCATTTTGAGATTTTTACACAGTGCAATTAATCATAAAATATGTTATGGCATACTCCCCTGCCTCCCAAACACACAAACACACACACCAATCTTTTCCATGAATCTAATAAATGATTTATGGGGCTTTGCTACCCTTGTGCTGGAACGAGTTTGATATTTTGCTGGGGGCGGGGGTGGTTTGAGGAATTACAATACTGACAATTACAGATGTAAAAGGACAGAATGACCACTGGAAACATTTGTTTTCATTTACCTGCTCTGCCACCGCCATTAAGTGGAGAAGGCCCATGGCCTCTTTGTCTAATCAAAAATGCTACATTTTATTGTTACATTAACAACTTTGTTTCACAGGATTCTGGGTCTAGAGGGAGCATGCATTTTGCATGCTGAAGAAAAATGCCATAGTATGTAATCTTTCAAATCCCTTCCCCTTGGGGGCAAAATTTTATATATACAGAGTTACTCAGAGGTGGAAAAGGGGTCCCTTGGTTGGATTCTTGTTCTTGGAATAAATTGCTGTATGCAAGACTTCAGGTTTCATGCTTGGCAGGGAGAGGGGGGTCATGATATCTTAGTCCCCAGACTAAAGAAATGTATCTGGAACACCCCCATCATCGGTCTACAAAGGACCCACTGACAGTGACAGTGAGTTGAAAGTGCAGAGTGTCATCAGGTGAACTGGATTCTCACTGAAGTCCAGGATTCAGAAGTTGAAGGGCAGGGTCCCAGCCCCTCCTCCCACCTCCAGAAGTGCCTGCTAACTGCCATTCTGCAAACTGGTGAATCAGCAGCAAGGGTCACTTCCTCTGTGTCCATGACCTTCAGGCCACCATAACTCTAGATATCAGGTGCTTCCCTATTTGGGGGTCCTTTTAATCCCCAGCTTTAGGCCCAAGAGGAAGAACAGTTTTTCAAATGAAGTGGTGACTTGGGCCACCTTAACTCAAAAGCCTCAGACAACTCCATTAGTATGACCCTGTGATCAGGGTAGGTTTTTCCAACCACACACATGCCCGAGTGTGCGTGCATGCACACGCGCGCGCGCGCGCGCACACACACACACACACACACACACCCCATAAAAAACACAGCAGCATAAAAGGTAATAAAAACCAGACCAGCTACTCAGGATTTCTGGCTAGGGGTGAAAAACTAGTTTCCACTAGGATTCTCCTCCCAGGATCCCAAATGGCTTTTGCCTTAAATTTTTAGCTGGTTCCTTTTGAACCTGATTTCTTGATCCTTCTTCCAGAATGGAGAAGAGGATGAGCCTTGAAACAAACAGCAAAGCTGAGGTGGGGGGCAGAGAGTGGGTGCCATCAGCGACAGTAGCTATAGGAGCTTCTTGGTGACAAAATTACTTTGGTATTTTTTTTTTTAACTTAGCATTGGATTCATAGCTGGTTGAGAGGCTTTTGCTGCCTCCTTAAGGTGCTGGTGTTCCTCACCCCTCCTTAGGGTGCTGGTGTTCCTCACCCCATCTCGATGTTCCAAAAATCACAAAAGAAAACTCCAGGCTCTCATCCCAATTCTCTAGTAAGTTTCTCACCCTGACCCAAAGCAGCTTAAAGGGGAGGCAAAATATCACCATTAAAAAGGAAAGCCCCCTCGGTTACCTTATCATTCTGGTATGCAGTCACAGCGATGAATTCAGTTTCGGGGAATAAGTATGTCCGAAATGTACTATAAGGGAGTTTCAAGATGTCATTGGCTCTTACAATGTGGAACCGGGGCTGGTATTTATGCATGGAGTTCAATATAGTCTGCAGGGGCAGGGAAGAGACACACATAAAAAAAAAGAAAAAAAAAAAGAGGATTTAGCAGGACAAATGGGATCTTAGGACCCCTGCCAAGCTGACATCTTCCCCACCACAGGGTACTACAGCTTGTACCACTTTTACCGAGCCCACCTCCTCCTTGGAGTACCTCCTGGGTACATTTTGCTCCACAGATGTTATCTTCTGGAGAATCCAAATTGCTCCTCAATTTCCAAAGGGTCCCCCCCACCCTCACCATCTAAGGATCATTCGTACCTTGAACCCTAGCCTACCTGAGTACCAAAACTATAATTCCCCTGCCACGTTGCGTGATCACTTGGGAAGGCCAAAGTCTTAAAAGATAGAGAAAAACATGCATTTTAATTTACAAAATGATTCAGTACTTTAAGCGCCCACTAATTGCCGAGCCCAATCCACTTAAAGCCCTGAAAGGCTGAACTCTAGAGAGGAATATTTATGCCTTAATCAAATCAAGGGCTTCAAATGCAATTCCTGCCCGCTGAAGATATTTCCGCGCTATTCACGTCTTCCTGGGCCTAATCTTTCTGCTTATGCCTCGCTTATCACTCTGTTTATTTTATTGAAATGTTGGGGAGGGGTAGAGAAAGGGGCAAAAGGTCCCTTGCCTGACTTGTGCAAGCAATCCAAGTCTTCTAAAAGTTTCTAAGCCCTCTCTCACTGAATGCATATAGACACTCCCAACACACACACACACACACACACACACACACACCATTTTTTACCGGAGATCTAAGCCTCATTTCTAGTAAACCTGACTTTCACCTAAGCCCAATCAATTCTTTCTTAGTAAAAGAAAATAAGTTTTTTAAAAAATGTATTCACACCATTTAACCAACATAGTCAAGCCTCTGAGAAACTTAAACTTTCCCAAGAAATAATATGGCTGGTTTGAAAACAGAAGTATGATGTTTTAAACCAAAACAAATCCTTTATGAACACATAGCTTTGAAATTGATTTTAGATCATAATGATGGGTTTTTAACTCCACTGCCAGGTCAGGCATCTACCAAGGAGCTGGAATTGCTGGAGAACATGAGCTGCTAAGTTGTCCTGCCCCTATTTCTTTTAGAATGCCAGGCCTTCCATTATCTGGGAGAAACACCCCAAAATCCTCTCCTGTCTCTGTTGCAGATCGGATAAGTTTGCTATGCTTAGGGAGAAGCAAGGGAGAGGTCTGGGTCGGAAACTCGAGAAATAGGGAAACACTGCCTTTGATCGCATGAAGAGAAAATTTTACTGAAAGGAGCAATGGAACTTACAAATCCATGTTTGTCCGAAATGTTGTTGGTGAGTTTCAGTTTGTGGAAAGTGACGACTTTAGACATCCACTGTTCCCCAGTGGCGGGGCTGTCCGGGTGAATGTACATTCTCTTTGGCATTTCAGGGTCAGCTTTACCCGCCACCATCCACCGAGAATTGTGAAACTTGTATCGGCAGTCATCAGCAGCTATAATGTCCATCAGTAAAATATATTTGGCTTTTTTATCCAGCCCAGAACATCTCACTTTAAATGGAGGAAACATTCGCCTACAATAGGGCAAAACAGAAAAGAAAAAAGAAAGATAAATCACTCAGAAGCTTAGGTTTGATTTCCTATTTATCCTAAAACACTTAAACCAAACTGAAGACTTTCTATTGTGACTGATGAGCTTATATTTTTCAGAGCAGGGCCACTGGTTGTAAAATTTTCTCCCACAACTAAAGTATTAAACGTGCTTGATTTCTTTATATTTAGATGGCCCAAGATTCAAAACAAATGAATTGTGGCACTGCGTTTCTCTACATTGTCTAATCATTCTATCAAAAATTTTTTTTTCTCTCTATGACTTTACAGATAGCCGTCTTTACAGAAAATTCATGCCCACGTCTTTTTCTGTTGGTATCTAGTTCTAGACAGCTTGGGGTAGGATTGTGGCAAAGTGCGGTCAGTCAAGACTAGGATTTTCCACCACCCATTGACAAGAAAATGTTAAACTTATCAAGGAAATAAACATCAAGTTGCATGCACCCCCCTCCCTGCTGCAGAACAGCAACCCCACAGTTGGAGAAATGAAAGTAGACTTCAGCGAGTTCTCAAAATGAATTTTGCGGATTGGGGTGGACTCCCAGGCCTGATAACCCATCTGCCTACGGAGCAGCTAGCCACATTCCCCTACTCCTTAGGCCAGTCCAAAACTGCAAGATTATGCGGCCAAATTGCTGTTAATTTAACAGAAGTGTTGGCATTCTGTACTCTTGACTTAAAAGGAAACACTTCACTGGGAAACTAACTAAATGTCTTGTGGGTTGGAGGAGGATTTTATGCCAAACTTTGGCCCCATTTAGCTTGGAAGGAGACAGAAAGCTGAAGACATCAAGAGGAGGGTTTTATTTTTATCCGTTCAACTTTGTGCCTTTATAGACTTCAGTGCCATTTAAAAAAAAAACAGTGATTTTGTTACAGGGTCCTCTCTTCCAGGCAGGCTTCGGTTAGGCAAGGACCTTTAAACATTACATAAAATACGGTTTGTAATATTCACGCATTAAAAAAGCAGTGTTATGTCTTCCCACTGCCTCCTGAGGTCTGTAAACATAATCTTAATTATCCAAAATTGCCTGCTGAACTGTCCCTGGGGTTACAGACACACGGGAAGCAGTGTGGGCAAACAAACCAAAATGTCCTTCGATTTCTCTCTGTCCCTGGCAGCGGTAGGCTCAGGCCCCCTCCAGACCTGGAGGCTAGGCTGAAGGGCAGAAAAGGCCTCCCACCACCATCACAAAAGAAAAAGGCTTTAAGTTTTTCTCTTTGAGTACAAAATAAAACAGACAAAAACACATCAACCAAGAAATGAGGGTATTCCAGAAAGGTCTGAAGAGTGCACTTCTTGCAGTGGGGTGCTTTTCTTGCTTCCTCCAGGGATGTCTGTGCACCACTGAAAAATTCTCCTACTGTTCTGTAGGGAACCCAGGACGCAGTTCTATGAACACTTATGCAGACGCCCAGGTAAGCTGAAATTTTCTGCCACTGGAGCAGGGCCTGGGAGAGTCTCTGTACACATTTCTAGGGGAACTAAGTTTTCGTCCAAGCCGTAAGAACCGGCCAACAGACTGTTCTTGGAGGAGAGAGATAAAGGGAAGAAAAACCTTCCAATAATTGGGGGGAGGGGACCCCAAACCCTTGCTTACCTTCCCGACTTCGTAATGACCATCTCCGTGCCCCGCTTGTGAAACTGATCCCAAAGTTCTTTAGCCTCCAGGTGCACCTTGGGGTCATCCTCCACTTCTTCTTCGGGCTCCATGGTCTTCAGAGGCCTCAGATGCGCCTGGGGCCCCAGGGACGAGAACGGGATGCCGGTTTCCGCCGCCCCCACCAATTGATCCATGATCGGCTTGGCCAGGGCGCCGGGCAGCGAGAGCGCCGCCGCGCCGTTGGGAGGCAGCGTCAGCGCAGGGAAGAAGGGCGGCTGGTGACCCAGCACCGCGCTCATGGCGAAGTCCGGCGCCCGGTGAGGTAGGAACGGATGGTAGGCCATGCTTGTCCCAGGAATGACCGGATCTCTCATGGAGAGGCTCATCCACTCCAGGCGGGACGCTGGGCTCCAGCCGGGGACAAGTCCGCAGCTGCTGTCTTTGGCTTTTGGGGTTTTGGTTTGTTTGTTTGTTTACCAGCCGCACATAGTTCAAAAGAAAAAGAGGAAAAAAAAAAAAAGAAGAAGAAGAAAGCACAACTAAAGCACTTCAAAGGGAGGGGGAAGTGTCTTTCGGGGTGGAGAATGCCGCTTTTAAAGAGGGCAAGGCGAAAAATCAGGAGACATAGTCGCTCGGGTGACTGTTCTTGTTTCTTGCGTTTTCAAAAAGCCGCTCCTGAAAGTCGGTTTCAGAAGCGACAGGAGCGAGCAGGGTCTCGACTCGCGCCGGAGCCCCGCCGCTGAGCTCGAAATAGACACTCCAGCCCTCCGTCCGGGCAATCTCTCCCCAGTCCCTAGGTTCTTTGTTGCAAATGCGAACGGTTCTCCCAGACTTTTTACCTTCCCTTTTTTCTTCTTCCCCCGCCTCCCTATCTCTCTTCCTCTCTCTCTTTCTCGCTGGAGGCGTCTGCAGTGGCGCTAGACCCGGCTTGCACCGGGAGCAAGACAGCGGAAAAGTCTCTCTTAAAAAAAAAAATCTGATTTAAACCCCCTACGACCGGCGCTATCAAAACTTGAACTGCAAACTGGCTTCCGTTCGCCCTCCTCCTCCTTCCTCCGCTCCGAGCCTCTGGAGGGTGTCCGGGTTTCAATCCGAATCTTGCAGAGAGCTCCTTCTCCGGTGCCTCTCTTCCTTGTCCTAAAACGTGAGCGAATTCGCTTCCTAAATCTGCGTCCAGGCGCGCAGGGTAGGGAGGATTTAGAGGGAGAAAATGGAAAGGAGAGAGAGAGAGAAAAAGAGAGAGAGACGGAGTAGGAGAGGGAGGGAGGGAGAGAAAGCGAGAGCTCCTCGCCACCCTCCGCCGCCTCTAGAATTCCCCGGGCGTCTGCTCGGCGGCTCTAGAAGGTCGGGCTGCGCTGTGGGCTGCGGGGAGCCGGAGGCCTCTTGATTGGCTCTTTGACGCTTTCGGACCAATTGTGTTGCTGCATAGGCGTGGTTTTCACAGGTCGAGTGCTGGGGGATAGAGCCGAGTTATAAAAAGAAGGTGTCGGAAACTGTAACGTCGCAGCGCCGCATCGGTACTACTGCCTGTCCTGTGAATATGTCAACATGATCAGAGGGAGGGCGGGAGCCACTGGGGAGCGCGCGCACAGAGTCGCCTCTAGGTGGCTTATCGAGAGATCGCTGCAGCCGCTGAGCTCGCTCGCTCTCGTTCAGCCCACGTCTGAAATGCCTCAGTCATCCAGCCGGGGATGGGGGAGGAGGCAGGGCCCGGGAGGAAGGGGGAGGAGAGAGGGAGGGCGCGAGCGAGCGAGCCGGGCGAGGAAGGCGGAGAGCGCGCCCGGGCGCCGAGCAGGGGCGCTCGCCTCTCGCGCGCTTGGCTCGCCTCTCCGACAGCCGCGGCCGGTTCTCTCTCCAGCTCTTCCTCTTTCCCCGGTCCCCAGGCGAGCCGGGCGGGCGCCTGAACCTCCCGCGAGCTGCCATTCGGCGGCTCCGCGCAACAAAAGCCGGCAGCAGCCGAGAGGCGAGCGCCAAGACTCCAGGCTTGCGCGCTCTCCTGCCCCACGTGGAGCCAAGCTCCGCCCGGCCGCCGCTAAAGGGCTCTCGAGTTCGGGTGTCTCGGTGCCGATCTCCCTTGCGTCTGGGCTCGCGGACACACACAGAGGCACACGGATGCAGTCACATCTCAGCACACGCGTGTGTGGGCTCCCTCTCCATCACGCTCCACCCGCAGCCGGGTGCGGAGACCCAAACACCCCCAGTGCGTCTGTACCCAAACACGCGCCAACATACTGGGACCCAGCCACACACCGAAAAACACGTACACACAAACACGTACATAGCCTGCACGGCTGGCCCTGTCTGCGCTCCCTTTTAGATCTCCAAACCTTTTAGATCTCGACTTCCATTTGGATGCGGACCCTCATTTTCCACCTGGATGTGTGTGGGGGTGTAGAGGGGAGAATGGAGGTTCTGAACAAAGTGAACACAGCGAAGATCTAGGTTCTGGGCCTGCGCCATCCAAGCCGCTGTCCTCACCTCTGGGGCCGGCCGGGTGCGGAGCTGCGGGGACTGAGTGGGAGAGCTGGTTGGGGGAGGTGCGCCAGCCTGGTATCTCCTCCAGGCATCGCACTTATCTCTGGGTGCCTCAGTTCTTTCTCTAACCCCAGGACTTATCTTGCCAGAAGTCGGGGGCGAATTTGTAAAACAAACCGTGAAACGCCCCCACCCCAGAGGCGAGATGACTGGTTTCAGTACAGGTAGGGTGGGGGCCTCAGCGAGGGCCGGAGGGGAGGGCGACAACTGGATCTTACTTACTGATAGCGGCGTTGGTAACTCTGTTACCGCAGCTCCCTGTCGGGGGTCAGAGGGCGCCCCCAAACCCACAGTTCCCCATGGGGGCGTGGAGGGGGCTATGAGTGGGGCCGGCCTTGCTTATAGGGAGGGAAATCTTGAGGCTGTTATTTTACTTTTCCTGAGATGGGAGCTTCTTCGGATGGAAAGGGAACGGAGAAAGGGCTGATTCCAGGGCCTAGGGGGTTAAGAAACCCACGGCTTCGGATGTGTGTGTCTGTGTAGGCCAGCACGGGCCTCTCTCGCATTTGGGCCTATGCACCCCATAAAGCCCCGGCTCCTAGATCCCAAGCCGCAGCAAGTGAAGGGTGAATGAGCAGTGCCATTGTGGGACGACCGCGCCGAGATAGGGGAGGAACTTTTGAGGCGACAAGCTTTTCCAGCCTCGCATTTTTGACGCACATGGTTAAGAGAGCTTGGCGCCAGCATTAAGAATTCCCCGAAGTCACCAGAGAGAATAGAGTGGTTCTGCGCTCTCGGTCTGGCGCTCCATCTCGCCCCTTTCTTTCCCTTTGGGTCTTTCTCTGGCGTCCTCTGTGTCTCTCTTCCCCAGTGGTTAAGAAGAGAGAAGGAGAGAGAGGGGGAAAAGAAAGAGGTGGCAGAGACCCAGAGAGTTGGCTCACAACGCCCCCTCCCGCGTCCCCTGCGGCCCCATCGTGAAGAGTGCGAGAGAGGCCAGGCCTTCCCCCTCCTTCTGCCGACCACGGAGGTCACTGCAGGGTTTCATGAGTCTCTGGAGGCAACAAGCACACCCTCCCCCACGTCGCTCGCCTTCGGGGCCCTGGGGCCGCTTCGCTGCGCTTTCGAGTGGCCCCAAATCCCTGAGATCTGGTTTTGCCTGCACTCGCAGGCCAATCTCTGTCCCGCCGCTTCGAGCGCAAGGGAAGTAGCTCTGCAACCACACTATAACTGACCCCCTCCTCACCCACTCGGTGCCCCAAGCATCCACGCGCACGGCAGAGAGACGTGTCTACCCGATCCTCCGCGTTCTGGCCTCCAGTCCGCTTTGGAAATGGGAGGGGAGCCTGCTGATTTTACTTGTAAATATCTCGACTGGCTTCTGGCCGGGACCGAGAGCGAGTTCTGCCCCTAACGCTGGTCTCCTCCCTCAATTGCCTATTTTTGCCCGAAGCTCTGACTTAACCCTGGGGTCACCCCAGTTTGCCATTTCTGACCCCCACCTCCCGCCGCAACCCCCAGCGCGCAAAGGACAGGGGGAGAGGAAAGTTTGCGGGGTTCCGAGTCGAAAAATGTCGACATCTTGCTAATGGTCTGCAAACTTCCGCCAATTATGACTGACCTCCCAGACTCGGCCCCAGGAGGCTCGTATTATGCAGGGAGGCCGCCGTAATTCTGGGATCAAAAGCGGGAAGGTGCGAACTCCTCTTTGTCTCTGCGTGCCCGCCGCGCCCCCCTCCCGGTGGGTGATAAACCCACTCTGGCGCCGGCCGTGCGCTGGGTGATTAATTTGCGAACAAACAAAAGCAGCCTGGTGGCCACTGCGTTCGGGTTAAACATTGGCCAGCTTGTTCCGAAGACTTGTGCCGGGCCCTGGCCTCCGGGAGAACCCACCCGGCCAGCGCGCCCCGGGCGCCGGCTTTATGCTCCAGCCGCGAGTTCTCCGCGGGCTCTTTTTCTCCGCAGACTCCTCGATCCTCTCTCCTTCGGCCTCATGCGCAACAAAAGACGCAGAGGGGACGCTGAACGAGCCTGGCCCTCACCGGAGTCCGGGAAGAGGGTGCCTTATGGGCGGGAGAAGGGAGAAAGAGCACAAATGCTGGGTCACAAAGAAGACCCACGGATCTCCTGGTGTCTCCGAATTGCAAAATGAGTTTTTCACTTATTGGTAGACCTAGAATTAAAAATACATATAAATTAATTTTTTAAACCCTCTCCTATCTGTCATGTCTGCAGCTTTTAAGGCGGTAGTGTGTGTGCGTGTTTTAACCTTTAAGAGGGGGGCGACAGAGGACCCAGAAAATAAAGTTTGTATGTGGGGGCGGGGGAGCAAAACAAATCAACTATCCCCAGCCCAGGCCACCGATGCAGCAGAGAAGCGTTCTCTAGCCTTGTCGGAGAAAGGCCTCAAGCCTCTGAGCTGTCCCACTTTTCCCTATGGCACCGCTTGCCTCAACTGTAAAGGGGACAGACCGACCCTTCTGTGATCAAATGGTGTTTATCTGAAGTTTACAAAAAAAGGAAGAGGAGGGGGCAAGGATGGTGGGTAGGCGGGGTAGTTTACTTTGGCAAGTTCGCTGTAAATATTTCCTTCAGCGCGTGTGAGGTCTGGCGAGGGTCTATTACACACTTATTCCCTCTTAAACTTTCACCCCGATTTGCTGCCGATCTCTTTTTGGTCCAAGGTGTCGCTAAATTGGGAACTCTGTTGACATAAGGGCATCCGTGTTTCTCCCGGGGTCTGAGGCCTAATTAAGAAGTTTCCTACGGGAGCCGGTCCATATATAAACTTTTACTGAGGAGGGGCTTTCTGGTCCCCCGGCAGTGTAGAAATGACTCCGCGTCTCTATCCCATGCTCTGGCCATTGGATCCTCAGATCCCCGCCTCTCTGGATACCGACAAGCTTTGAAATTGACTAGGTGTCCGCTGTAGGGTTTCTATCCTCTTTTGGGCTCAATGCTCCCAAGTGGGGAAATGATTTAATTATTGCAGATTCCAGGGAAGCAGCTCCCTGGGGAGGGCCTAGCTTACTGTTCGTGGGTCCTGCCGAAAATCGCCCTAGCATCCCCCACCCCTCGCGCCCCCGCGCGCACAAACGTTGGCACTCCCGTGCCACCCCTAACCCTGGCTCTCTCTCGTACAGTGCTGAACCCAGTGGCGGCTTACTCTTTCTCCGGGAGCCTCGAACTCACCCCCACCCACACCCCACCCCACCCCACCCCTACCCCGCTGCCTAGGGTTTGCTTAGCTCTTTTCAGGCCGGGAGGCTGAAGCTTACTTAGTCCCTTCCAGAGGGGGTCAGCGCCCCTACCTTTCCGCCCTTCAGGGCAGACACAAGCCTTGTGGTTGGACCAGACAGGGCAGAGCATCCACTTTCTGTTTCTCTTTTTGTTTCTTTCTCTTTTTCCCTCCTTTTTCTTTTGTGTCTCTGTCTCCCACTTCATCTCCATTCTGGAGTCTTTGAATGTAGGTCTGGGATCTTTCTTACTGTTTTTCCTTCTCCTTTCCCTTGCATCTGTCTTCTTCTTGTCTCTCTCTACCCCCCAGCCTTTAACTTCTCATGCTGTCCTTTCTGTCCCCCAACCCCCATCCCCTTTATCCCTCTTTCTCTCTGTTTTCTCTGGCTATCTTGAAACTCTCTGCATTTACTCCTGTCTTTTTCTTTCTGGCTTGGTGCCTCTGTATCCTCGCCTCTCCCTCCATCATCTTTTCCAGTACCCATGACAGGCTGGAGATCTCTCTTCCTGAGGCTCAAGCAGATATGTTACTCTCACTTCCTGGATGAGAAAGATAAAGTGGTCTTGAGAGACAGAAAAAGGTTGGGCCCATTTGTCTAGGTTGGAAGTTTCACCTTCTCCTCTTGGCATTTCCAAAGTCACCCCTTTCACCAGAGTTGACCCCAATCCCTGTCCCTTATGCTCTCATATCCCAAGAACTTCTCTCTCTCTGTCTCCCTCTTCCTTCCCTTGCCAGGGCAGAAGCTCAGGGTGAGGGGCTGCCTGTGGAGCTCCAAAGCCCCAGCTCCTAGCTTCTTTCCTGCCCCCGCAGCACAGAGCTTTCCTGTAACGCACATTTCCCTGTCCTCTGACATCCCTCTAAATTATTGATCAGGGCGATTCAGTGCAAGCGTCTGCAGCATGTGTGTGAGAGAGGATTGTGAAAGTTGCCTAGCTTGGGGGAGCAGTATTTTTAGTACAGAGGCTCACTTTGGCGCCAGTTGGTTTATGCTGTTTCTAGAGCATCATTCATTATGCACTTAATCCATGCTTATCATACCTCCTTTTAATGTAAATATGGTTTTGGCAGAGGCGAAATGAAAAGATTTCACCCTCGGTATTACTCTTATTAGCACCTACCTTTCATCAAAGCTGATCACCCTGCAAAATGGCAAATTTGTACACAGCTAGTGATTTAGATAAATTGGAAGGGAAATGAGGGAGGTAAGAATGAAGGAAGCGTGTGTGTCTGGGGAGAGTGCTTTTTATACATCTGTGAAGGTTTTTTCCTCTCTCTCAGGAAAAGGAACTAATTGTGGTTTCCTAATTTCAAGCCAATCTACATCTTCAATGCTTTCTTTGTGTGTGTGTTTTACCCAATTACTTAAAAAAAAGAGAGAGAGAGAGAGAGAGATAATGCAATGGACATTACTTAGCCCAGCAGAAAGGAATTCACAAAGAAAGGACTGGGAATTTTTCCTCTCTGTGTGACCCAGAATCATCTAGACATTGGCCAGAGCTGACTTTTGCCCCAGACACTTCTGACCGCCCAACACCTTTCTTTCTTCAATGTCCTCTTTCCCAGATTTTCAGTCAAGACAGGTAAGAGTTTAAACGGCCTCTCAGTGGTTTGTGCCAGAAATCTTGCTAGTGGAGTGCAGAGGGCTAAGGGACAGAATACTCTAAGAGGGTGGAGGAAAAGTATAAGAATACACTGTCTCCAATCCCCACGTGCAGATTGAGGGTGGCATTTGGACAGGAGAACTTACTTCCATGGTTTGCTGCTGTTTGATTCTTTCCATTGTTATTGGTGTCACTGTTAGGTGCCAGGGGTGTGTGGGGCAGTGAGGTCTCACCACGTGGGAGCAGATGGGGCAGAGGGCACAGGGGGATCTGTAAGCGGGAGGGCATGGCAAATTAAATGGCTGCTACTGTCAGGAAGGTTGACAGGCCAAAGAAAGATCGGCTCCTCCAAATCTGCTGAACTAACTGTCCCCTCATAGCCACAGACACGTTTTCTCAATTTGAACACAGTATCCATTACTATTTCCCGTACTGGGTTTCAATTAAAGAGGATGAGAGCAGAAAGTTCACTGGTGCTTGGTGCTTCATTTATTTCCAAACAGGATGAAAATGAAAGGGAACAGTGGGCACAGAGTCCTGCATGTGTTTTTTTCTCTTTCTTCTTTCTATTTCCTTCTTGTAGCCTCACCTCCACTCCTTGCCAGCTGTCCAGCCTGCCTGTCTTCCCCAAAGGTAATATTTTCATGTCTCCCAAACCCAGTTAGGATGAAGAGAGGGGGGAGGTGATAAAATGCTTCTTGTCATACCCAATTCGTCCCCACCCCAGAGATGTATCTGTACCTAGGGGCGCTAATGCTTCAGGGAAGGATTAAAGGTGGGCACGGGAATTTGAGGAGTCCGAACACTTTAAGGGTTCCAGGTTTTACTGTGGCATCGACAGCTCATAACATCCCTCCTGCCTTGTACACCCCTGTGGAAAACCAAATCTTCCATGCAGCTATCCTTTTGAGGTCGTAGGATACAAGGTGGTAATATTGCTTCTCTGGGGGTGCCTGGCATATAGGGGCCTGGGGAACCTGCTGCCAAGGCCAGGATGTCCCCCCTGGATTCAGGATTCTGATTCCAGGCCTGGTCTGCCACGGAGCAGCTGTGCTCCAGCTAAGCACCAGCTTCTATACCCCTTCCACCTTCCGTGATGGCTGACCCTGTACCATGCCCACGAGATCACTGGGCAGAGGTGTAGCTGCACCTCAGTGTCAGTCTTAATTACCTGACATCCGGAGAGCCTCCTCCCCCATGTCAACAAAAGAAACTAGAGGCCTCAGCAAGGTGACTTGGTTTGAACCAGGATGTATCCCTCCCGAACCAATCATCCCTGCCTCCAAATAATACACAAAAAATCCTGCAGGTTTTAAAATGTCCGGAGTCTTGTAGACTACCCAGCGAGTAATCAGTGCCGAACAGTAATCGCTGTTCTCTCTCTCCCCATCCGAGTAAAGGCTTAGGTGAAGGTTGTGGCCTGAGAGATTCCAGAAGCCCCTAAAATTCTGTAGCTTGGGGTTTGAAGAATGAGGGCTAGAGGAGTTTCTCTCTCCTTTCTCTTTAAAAAAATTTTTATTTATCTTTTAGAGAAAGGAGAATGAGGGAGGCAGAGACACACACATACATAGAAAGAGAGAGAGTGTTTGGAATTGTGAGAGCACTTTTCCTAAGAGTCGCTTTTGCCAGAGTCCAGGCCTCGATTCATTTCATCTCCGAGCCAAATACTAAAAATGTTTCCGGTTGGCGGAGAGGACAGGCCTTCCCGGATCAGGAACCTGCCCTCGCCTTCCCTCCCTGGGAAAGGGAGACCTCGGACCCCAGGAATAAGTTTGGAGTGAGCGACAGCCCAGCTCGCCCCAGAAGGTTCTTTTGGTCATTGGTTCCGCCCCAGGGGGGGCTTCACCTACAGTCCCCCCTTACCCAGGTTCCAAATACGGAAGCTGGACGTGCGTCGGTGCGGAGCCAGGCCTCGCTGAGCGCGGAACTGGAGACGCAGCTCACTGCCTCGGATTACACTCGAATTCGAGGGTGGGGGACAGGGGGCAGGGCTCAGATCTTGCCCCAGACGCCCCACTGGCCTCCGGAAGAGCAAAAGTGTGTGGAACAGGTTGGCCTTCCCCAGCCCTCGGTTCCAACAGGCCCGGGAAACCGGCGAGCCGCGAGCAGGTAACCCGCGCTGGTTACCTGCCTACCTCTGCAGCTACCGGGGCGGGGCTCCGCGGTGGGAACCGAGGAAGCGCGGGGGACCCAGGCCGCGAGGCGCAGGTCTTTTTTCCTTTTGAGATCAGGCTTGCTGGGATTCAGTTTGGAGCCTCTCAGCTACCTGTCCCCGAAAACCCCCCCTTGCAAAGTTCTATATGTCTATTGCCGCAGCGCTGATTCCTACCTCTCCCCTCCCTCCGCTGGCAAAGGACAAATGGGGGGTGGGTGGATGATAAAGACTTTGGTGGGGTGGGGGTGGGGGTGGCGCGGGGGTACCAAAAAATGAAAGAGCAATATTGGACTCTCTGTCTCTCAAAGTGGTGAAAAAGCAATTGCAAGGGTAGCCTCCCGGGAGAAAAACCAAGACTTGGAGGGAACCAAGCTGAGCGGGAGAGGGAATCTTTTGCGAAGCAGGGAGGGTGGGGTGCAGGGAGCGTTCTCCTCTTTCACCTCTGGGGTGTGTTTTTACTTGTTTTCTTAGCAGCAAGTTTTATAAACAGGTCAACCTCCACGCTGCCAGCCGAGAAAGTTTGAGTCTGTCTCTGACTTCTAAAGTAGACGCCCCTCTCTCCCACTCGCCCCCTGTAAGCCAAACGCGCAGGGGGCGGGGAGGGAGGGGAAGCAGCCTCCCGCTTCTGACTTGGAGGGTACATTTGCTTTTGAAATGGCTCCTCCTGTCTTCAGACGGTAAAATATGAGTTCCCCGCGTCTGAGTCTGGTCTTCTGGTACCTCGAGCACGGTTGAGGGGGGCTGCTCTAATTACCTCTGAGCTAGGTGGGGGTGGGGCTGGGGGATTCTCTCTTTTCAGCCCGGGCCTGCTGGGGTGCCCAGGCGCATTATTAAACCCAGACGCTCAGTCCAGGAGTTGGGGCCATGCGGAAAAGATTTACAATTAAGCCAACTGGGGCCGAATACAGCCATCCGAAGTTTGCAGGTGTAAATAATGCCTCGGGTTTTTTTTTCTCCCCTTCCGAGCGACTTCATTTCCCGCCCCCTCTCCTTCCTACGACTGTAGTTCTTTTGAGAAAAGCGGGAAGGAGGAAGAACGGCGGGGCAGAGTTAAGATTTTTCTATTAGACAAGTTAAAATATGATGTAGCATTCACTTTTATGTTCGTGTATTAATGCCGTGAATAACCGAGGCAGGCTTCTCGATTTCGTTTCTCCATCTAGAATTCCAGAATTGTTGCAGTCAGTGAAAGGCCTTTTGACTGCCGTGTATGGTTTTTTTTTTTTCAGGGGAGTAGGACAGGTTTCTATATAATAGGGATATTGGAATTGAATTATAGTTTTTGAGTTAGGTAGATTGGGTAAAGAAGTAAAATGCAAAGGAACTTCTCTTTGATTTGGGATATCAGAAGACTGCCACAGACTGAATTCAGGGAGAGGTGGGCCTAGTTTGCTAAGGAGAGCAGAGCTACGAATCTTTCTAAAGCTTCGATTTAGATTTTCCTAATGTTTAGAGAGCTTATTGAGCCGTGTATGGGTCCAACGTTAAGCCTCTCTTCCATTGCATTGTTTAAATGTAAGAGAATATGCATGTGTTTTTAAAATGTTCTTTGTGGGTACAAGTGTGTACATATAGACATTCCAAGTAGCCCAGAATATAAAATTAAATCTCAGATTAAAAAATGCATTGCAATCACACCCCATGGGCAGATTTCTATTTGATCAATATAGACACAGTTAAATTTGTTTTGCAGCTACACAGTTACTCCTTTTTTCTTGGAGCAATACAGTCTGTCTGTTACAAATTACCAGGGAATTGGAGAGTATGGCCCCCCCCACGGTTGTTCGGCGTTGTTAGTCTCCTCTAACCCACGCAATAATAGATGTAATATGTGTGTACACAGGCACTTTTCCAAAAAATTAGCGATAACATTCCGTGTGCTTGAAGAGTGGCATTTCTCTTCCTTTGCGTTTAGGATTCGGTGCACGCTAAGTTGCCACTCTAGAGACCCGTTACCAGGGGAATTGACACCCACCGAGGCCTCGGGGAGGAAGTTGAACAGCCTGCGTTGCATGCAAGGGCGGGGAGTCAAGGCGCCTGACTCCAGCCAGAATAAGGTCATAGGTGTAGAATTAGGAAGGCAGGACTTAACATGTCCGCAGCACAGGGAGATGCAAGCGTCACCCAGCCCAGGCTGAACACCCACCACCCCCACCCCAGCCGCCCCAGGAAAGTTTCCAGGCAGTGGTGGTGAAAACACTTTTTCCCCCTCTCCTTCTAAAAATTCTCTGTCTAGTGCACCAAAAGAGGGGACTGGAACGCTAGGTGAACTGAATCAGTCTTCTGCAGAGCAGAGAGTAGAGCAGGAAGTGTAGACGCGGAGGTGCCCGAATTTCGGGGGCTGGGGTGAAGGAAGGGACCCTTTCCACCTGGAAACCTCCGTGCATGGCTTCTGGAGAGGCTCGCCAGGAGCCTCTGCGAAAGGTGCCCTGGCGGTGTCACCGCTGGATGGCGCTCAGGAGAGACGTGGCTGGCGGACAATCCTCCTCGGTGCCCCACGGGGCCTGAGCGAACCTCGGTCTACATGTTGGGTTGGGGGGAGGCCTCCGTTTTAAGCCTCCGTGGTGGCAGTTCCGGATGCACCAGGAGGCCGAAGCTGTTCTTCGAGGCAAGGGCAGGAGAGGATCACCTAGAGTCTGCCAAATCTGGAAGCTGGCAGCAAGAGAGGCTGGGCGCCGGCGGGGCAGTGGGGAAAGAAGGTTCTCAGGGCAAACTCACGCCTCCTTTCTTAAAGTTTCACCTGCACAGCACCAGCCCCAGTCTACCTAGAAAGGTGTGTGTGTGTGTGTGTGTGTGTGTTTGGGAGGAGAGTGGTCTGGGAGGGAGGACAGCCAGACAACCCTGGAGATATGCAAAGGGTACAGGGTTTCCCCGAACCTCTCTGTCCTGTGCCCCTTTTTGCAAATCCGGTGCCCGCCCAGCCCTGTCCGCTCGTTGAACATTGGAGCGGTTGTCCTTATCCAGGGACCAATCTGAATTGTACCTGGAATTGGGGACCACAGTGCTGGGATGAATCCCAATCTCATGGGTGTCTAGGGCCCCTTGGGTAATGGGCACTGTCCATTGCCAGACGGGCATTTTTAAGTGTCTCAGTCACAGTGATTAACATTGGCGGTTCTTGCAACTGTGGGCTACAATACAGCGAAGAATAAATGCATCCAAGGCATGGAGTTCCGTACTGTGTACCAGGCACTACCTTAGACTTTATGATCTTGTTAAAAGTTACTTAAAGGGCTAGGAAAAAAAAAAAACTCTCAACCATAACCAAAGGAAGTTAATAGGCTACAAGGGCTGGGTGGGAGGGTCTAAAATTAGGTTTCCTATGTTGTAAGCTCCTGGAGGGGTGGGACTCCTCATACCTCCAACTCTGATTACAGTGCTTGGTAACTCCTAGGTGCTCAATAAATAATCGTCCAATACAGGAATGAAAATCAAGGAAGAAAGGGAGAGAATAGACTACAAGGGACATTCTTCCTGCATTTAAAAAATAAATGACCACTTCCCAAGTGCATTAAAAAAAAAAAACAGTATCAAACTGATTAGGTGCTTCCCCAAATGGATTCTGAACTGTAAAACACGACAGTGAAAAGCAGACCTCTTCTTAGATGGTAGTAGAAAGAGAAGTTAGGTGTAATGGATAGAAAAATCCACTTGGATCACTCTGCAAATATTCATTGAGAGGCTTCTAGGTACTAGGTATTCTGCCAAGTGCTGGAAACACGGAGGTGAACAAGAGATGGGTTCTTCTCCAGCTTGGTGCTTACTGTCCTGAGTTTTGTTCACCACAGAAAAATATATTATTCCCATTTTGAAGATTAGAAAAATTAAGGCCCAGAAAGAGTGAGGTGGGAGAGGGTTTACAAGGTCTGAGAGAAGAAAGGGCAAACTCCACCGGCCTCAGCTCTTTAGTGCACTGTGGAGAGGTGGGCTTGGGTGGGTTTCACTCCTGGGAGGCACCCTCTGGGAGCTCTGCAAACCGTACTGTACTATTGACCAGGTCACTGCAGGCGTCAGTCGTAGGCGGGTGCCGGAGTCTACACCCCGCCGCCGCCGCCGCCGCCGCCGTGGTGAAAAGGACTTTCCCAGATCTGCTTTCCCCAACTCGGAGCTCCAAGGGTCTAACTTCTAGACTGTCCGACTCTTCCACACAGCAAGCACATCTTGCTTACAAGCGGGCAGAATTGCCGCTCTTCACAAACAGGAAACTTCGGATAGTCGAGATGTATCGCTTAAAGTTGAATTGTGGAAAACGAAGAGGTTTCTGTAACCCCTCCCCGCCAGGGTTTGACATTTCCGTTCAGACCCCTCCTCACTGTCAGTACCCTAATGCGCAGGCAGTCTCTCGCACACGCAGTGTGCTTATCAAGTGTTTGTTGATTGACCAAATAAACTATTTTTTTGTTTAATTTTGCTTTTAAAAATAGAACAGAACTAAAAAGTGAATCAATAATCGAATAAGAGGCAGTGGGGTGAGAAGTTCGTTTTCCCGAGGCGCTGCGTGGGGGTGGAACCGTCTTAGGTCACCCCAGCGTCCTCCTGCAACGTCTGGGCCACTTCCCACCAGCTTTGCAAAGACGCCTGTGATTTCCTTTGGTCTATATTTCTGTCCTAGACTTCGTTCGGGTGATCGATGAAGGAGACAAGCTGGCCTGCCGTGAGGTCAGTACAATCGATATGGACCTCCACGGCGGCTCTGAACCGGCGAAATCTCCGCGGTTGATGTGTGCTGGGTTCCACCCACCAAAAGATTACAGATTTAGGGTTTCTTGCTCCCGGCTGCCCTTACTGAACTGGAGGGAGGGTGGATGGGTGAGAAGAAGCCTCAGTCCCCACCCAGGTGAGCCTATGGGCACACAAGGCCCGGGGACCGTCCCCCACCCACTCCCACCCGCCCAAGGAGCCCTTACCACCGAGTCAGGAAGTCTTGGAAGCTCACTGGTAGATTTCGTTTTTTGAACCTCTCTGCCTTGGAATCAGACATCTGGATCATTGCGCAGACAGTCACTCTCCTTTGCTCCGCGTTCCTCACCTGCGAAATGGGTTCGTTATAAAATACGATTCATTGAAAAGAACATTTGTGAAATACTCAACGAGGACAATAACGTTCTCAGTTTCCCCACACACTGGTCGCCAATTACAACAGTCTGAGGAGGCACGTGCGTTCCCAGTGGTCTCTATTTTCCACAAGCGGAAACTGAGACCGGCGGGGAGATGTTTACCTGTGCCCGAGGTCTCACCGCTAGTCTCTTGGGGAGCTGGGATCCAACCTGGGGCTTGGCCAGCTCATTGCCTGGTTTCTAAAACAAGGCGGTAGGAGTGGGACATACTCGCACAGTAGGTACACAGTAGCGATCACTTTTCCTTCCTTCTTTGCCCTTTAAGGGGGAGAAATTCCGATTAACCCTTTCCCAGGCAGGTCTGGAAGCTGCCCCGGTCCTTTGGTCCCTTCCTTCCCGAAGCAAAAGCAATTGCAGGGTGGGGGGGTGCGAGTCTGACAAAACCTTAAACTCTGGAAACCAGATCTTTCACGACTCCCCACCCCCACCCTTTGGTAGGAAGGAAAGAGGGGGGAAGAGAGAGAGAGTGTGTGTGTGTGTGTGTGTGTGTGTGTGTGTAGAATCAATATGGCCCAGACAGGCCTTCACAAAGGGGCTCCAGGCGGGCGCCTGGGCTGTACAGCCCCCGCCCCACCGCCCGCGGCGAATTAATTGGGCCCTGAAAGAAGGGGCGCTGTAGCTTCCAGTTAATTAGTCAAGAAATGAATCAAGCCCGAGCGGCCTGGCAAAGGCTCCTGGGGCGCGGTTTTGTGCAAGCCAAATTGGTCGGTGGGGCTCTCCCCTTGGGCCGGGTGGGGCGCGGCGGGGAACACGGCTTGGACGCCCAGGCTGCTGCCTGGCGCCCGCAGCCGCCGTGCGCTCTCGCGGCTCTAGCTTTCCTGTCCTCTCCCTCCCTCCCTCTCCCTCTCTCCCTCCCTCTCCCTCTCTTCCTCTCTCTCTCTCTCTCTCTCTCTCTCCCTCTCCCTCCTTCCATCCCTGAACTTCGCTGGGGTTTCGTACCCACCCGCACTCTCCTGCCCTCTCCAAACTCTCCTCCCGGGACCTCGCTCTCCCTAAGGCCCCAGCCTGGCAGCATCTGGGGCCGAGTGGTTTGAAGACGATGCTGAAGACGTCGGATATCGTTGACTTAGGGAGACAGGACGGACAGGAGCACTGGCTTTGGAGCCCAGAGGCCTGCTGTGTGCTCCTGGGTATGACTCTACCCGCTTGGGTCACCTTGGACGTTCCCACCGTCAGGAAGTTAGGAGATCCCTCTGAGATAATGCAGGACTTTGAAAGGGCTTGGTGACCAGTGGCCTGTGTCCTCATGTCATGGGGACTTAGCATTAAGGCAGACCTGCAACACATGGGCAATTATTGGGCACCTACTGTCTTACCACCTTACATTTTTCCTCATGCACCCTCTTCAGTCACTGGTTTCAACCAAGGCAGTGAAGACCCGGAGGTTTTATTCCAAAGTGGCTCTGTTGGGGAGAGGGGAGGAGAGGCACAAGTCATAAACCCACTTATTTCAAGGTCTTGTTGCTCCACGTGCTGGCTGTTCTTCCCTTAATCTAAAGACAGAACTTCGGGTTCAGAGAAGTAGGGCCATTTTTCTGGAGTCACACAGCAAAGGGGGGCAAGGCTGAGGGCTCCATCGTCTAGCCAGTGACCGCTGCTTGGCTGGCAAGGGCCTTAGGAGATCATGTGCCCACCTGGCCTGGCACCAAATGCTTACAGACAGGACGAGGTCGCTGGAGCCACCTCCTCTCTTTCAGCTTGGCGCTAAGGCCCGAATCTGTCTAGGTCTTGAGTCTTTCTGTCTCTGCTTGGGTTTCTTTCTCTCTCCCGCCCACCCGCCTTGCTGTCTCTTTCCCCGAATGCATTTGGAATTCGGACTCAAAGTTGAGGTCAGAATCTCCCCCTCTTTCTTCCAGTTTTCCGCGTAGCTGCCCCACATGGCGGGGTTTGGAGCTGCGTAGACATCTATCTGCGGTCTACAGAACCCGAGCTGCAGAAGCAAACCGGCCCTGATTCCATGCCCGCCCTGCCTTACACACCCAAGAGGTCCAAGTAGAGATTCCAGAGAATAACTTGGAGAGTGTCTTCCTTCCAAATGGCACCCCGGAACCCAGTTGGGCTTTTTTTTCCCCTCCTTTGCCCGCTTGACCGACTTTGGGTTCGCTCAGGGCCTCCGAGGTGCCTGCGCCAGGCTTGGCTCCGCTTCCCACCGCCCGCAGGAGCCCGGGGCTGTGGTTTCCGCTGGCCACATCCCTGCCTGGCGCGCTGAAAGAGCCTGGCGAGCTTCCCGCGCGCGCTTAGAATCAACAGCTTTGGGCCTCAGTTTCCCCGCTCCTTTCGGATCAGAGACGAGATGGAAGAAGTGGCTGGGAAGGAGGGACAGGAATGGATTGGATGGTAGCATGCCCGCAGTTCGCGGGGGTGGAGGGGAGTCAAGACTGGAACCACCGCCGCCTGACTTGGAGAGCCGCACCCCCCGCCAGCTCACCCCCTTCCGCGGACTTTTACCCACCTCCGTGCGCAGAAGAGGAGATGAACCCCTGGGAGTGTCTCGCTTTCTGCACTGGAAATGGAGCCCACCCACTTCCATGATCCCAGGGTCCCCTAAGTGGGACCCACAGCCCGGTGGAGCTCAGTTGGCAGCAGGTGTTCCTGGCTGCGCCTGGAGGTGAGGACAAGCCGGGTCCTAGCCAGAAGGTGCACACCCAGGTGTGGGCAGGGCTGCTTCCTTGTGTGCCTGCCTGGTCCATTGTGATAGCTGCTGGCACTGGTACATTTGTAGACCTGGTCAGTGGGTTCCAGCAAAGTGTCGCCACACCGCCTGCTGAGTGTGTGCAACTTAGGAGATGGCATTTCAGACCCTGGACCTTTGTATGAGACCATTAGCCTCTCTAAGCCTCAACTGCCTCCTGAAAAATGGAGCTATTGGGCCCCCTACAGAGGATCATTGCAAGGAGTAAATGTGTACGCTCCTCAGTCCAACCCTGGGCACATAGTAAGTGCTCATTAATCATTAGCTGTTTGGTTTGGGCCTGTTGAATTCTCTGCGCTTCATATATATGTGTATGTATGTATATGCATATAGGCACATATATGGAAACTGAAGCACGGAGTTTATATATGTATGTATTATACACACATGCACATACACAATTTTAGAAGATTACCTGTACTGGGGGCATTTATTAAGCCCTCTATTATTATTATTATTACTCTCTCACCCAGTTCTATTCCCATCTCAGCCTGAAGCCCTGTTACCTGTCCTCTCCCCAGGTTAACACTAAGGTGAGATCCTTCCTCAAGCCTCCTGCTCAAGGCTCAGTCCCTGTGGGCCCCTTTCCCAAGCCCCGGATCTCCAACCTGTGAGGGCGCCCTCCTCCCCTTGCACCCAGATTAGCATCCCAGCTGGGCTCCAAGACCAGGTGTCCTGACTTTGAATCCCATCCAATGCCTTCCCCACTGTCCCCGTTCTTCCCCAGGTCTTCTCCATCTCCAGAGGTGAGAAACAGAACTTGTGGAGAATAAAGGAGTGTTATGGGTGCTTGGATTGCGCTCCTCCCCAGTGATGAGCCCTGCACATGAGGAGGGGGGCTACCTATGACCAGGAGCAGAGGGCATTCTCACTCCTGGGGCATCCTGGAGGCTTCCTGGCTCTCAGGGCAGCTGCGTGTACCTGCCACCCCCATGCTCGGGACCAGACAGCAGCTGCCCACCCCCTGCTCTGCCCGGTGCTCCGGGGCACTGCAGATCCACAGGGCAAGAGCTGTGGCCTCTCCTCCCTTTGGGGAAAGGGCAAAGACAGTGAGAGGAAGGAGAGGGGTGACAAAGGTGGCCAAAGGAGGATGACGGTGGAGTGGCGGAGGGAGAGTGGGACAAGGGGAGAGGAGAGAGAGCTATGGAGAGACGCACTAGACACGACAGACCAAGGCTATGCAACTGGAGGCAGAGAAAGCAGGGAGTAAGGAGGGAGCATGGAAAAGGACGGGGTTCTCCTTTCACTGGGGCAAACAGATACCCCATCGGGCTCCGCCCCGCCCTCCTGATGTATTACCTAACATACGTGTAAGATTATCCGGCACAATATAAATATTTCCATTAAATCATGACTGAGCTACTCAAACCAACCAATTCCCGAATAGCCTCCGGCCCTGGGGGAATATGGTTTTCAAAGCCATATAAAATATCAGATACTAGCAATTTACAAGAGATACGTTATCATTCATTAGGGGTTTCCAGGAGCCCCCAGAAGGCCTGTGGGGTAGAGGATGGGGGAGAGTGTGCAGCTGAGATTTGGGGAAAAAGACATTGCATTTCTCCCTTTGCCATTGGCTTCGCATAGAAGCCTCTCTCCACTGCTCAAACCCACTGGGAAGGTCTGGTTGGTAGGGCCTGGTTGGAAATCCCCCAGGGTCCTTCAAATGCCCAGAGTGCCTTCAGCCAGAGGAAGAGGAGCTGCAAATTTCCTAGGTGCTCCCTGCTGGAGAGGGAGGGGACAGGGATGGTGGAGGTACAGCCCCCCTCCTGGGAAAACAGGACTTTGTTCAACCAGGGGAGGCTGGTGGAAGACGAGAGGGAGGGTCAGAGGGCAGCCTGGTTAAGGTGAAGTCCCCTCGCCCAACTCATCTCGCCAGTGGTTCAAATAAACTCCCCTCTCAACTCCCCT
Source organism: Varecia variegata (assembly GCA_028533085.1). Taxonomy (NCBI): domain Eukaryota; kingdom Metazoa; phylum Chordata; class Mammalia; order Primates; family Lemuridae; genus Varecia; species Varecia variegata. The sequence goes on from CM052452.1 coordinate 7,866,589, forward strand.
CTCACTCTGCCTCCTCCCTTACTCGCCTCCCAGTCTGCCAAGAAAGGTATTTTAAAAGGGACATTTTAATGGTAGTAAATAAAAGGATTTCTTTTCTTCTTTTCTTTTCTTTCTTTTTTCCTTTTTTTTTTTTTTTTTGTTGCAAATGCTTGTTTGCTTTGCTTTAACAAATAGCTGATAGAGTTTGCTTTAAAGGAACACTAAAGAAAAAAAAAAAGAAAAAAGAAAAGTGCCCACAGGGCAGGCCAAGTGTTAACTGTGAGCATGCACGTGTGTGTGTGTGTCAGTGTGTGTGTGTGTGTGTGTGTCTGTGTGTGTGTGTTTAGGCGCCCTGAGCTGGCGTGGCTTGCAGTAATAAATGGAACCTGCTTCAGGTGCAGAAAGCTGGGAGGGGGAGCGGGGAGGAATTCATGGACAGATTTACACCTGTCCCTACAGCCACTATCGACAACACTTACAGCCTCCAGAAATGACCCTTGGTGCCGACTTGTCTGGAAGCCATCAGGGTTAGTTTTGAAGCAGGAATCTTCAAGTGGACCAGAGGGCGAGCGGCTTTGCCCACCCCCGCCTTCCCTGCCGCAGTCCTCAAGGGCTGTGTGTGTGGGGAGAGCAGTCTGGCTCTTTCTCTCCCCCTGTGCCCACCACCCCACCCTCCCCACTTCCTCTGTCAGACAAATAGCATCATTCACTTTCGGCTCCCTTGGGTGCAGCCGCCCATGGAGGGCTGGGCAGGGTGCAGGGTGTGCAGCCAGCTCACCACTGCCACCCTCCCTGCTCCCCCAGGAGCTGGGTCTGGCCCCAGAGACCTGTGTGGGATTCCTTACTCTGCCCTCCAGCCAGTTTCTGCCCCCTGCCACCGGCCCCACCCCACCCCCACGGGCCAGACAGTTGAGTGACTGATAACATCCAGATGCCTCTGGAATCTTGCTTCTCCCCCCAGCTCTCTGCCTGGTCGGCCCAAGTGGGGGCCTCTGGCAGCAGGAACCCTGCCCTGAAACGTGTTGCCACCTCGCAGAGGCTGATGAAAGCCCCACTCAGCTGAGCCCTTCAGGACTGGGGACCCTGGAGCCAGGGCACTCAGAAGAGATGTTTGACACCCGCGCCGGGAACTTTGAGTCCCTGACTTTCTACCCTGGACCCCACAGAGGTCTAGGAGGGCTGAGAGGGGGCAGATTACAGGCCACACGGCTGCCAAAGAAGCCACAGGGAAAGGCCCAGCCCTTTGCCTGGGAATGAGCAGAGTGGGCAAGTATCTGGGCCTCCCTTGCCTTACTGGTAAAATGGGGTGTGGAGTGGGGGGCACTGCCATGTAGCCTACATTGACATTGTAGATCCTTAAAACATATTTTAATAACTGGCTCACTTTTCCAAAGCACCTAATTTGTTAAAATCGAAAACGTACGTAGGTATGGCAAATCGAACTCATCTGGCTTCTCAGAAAGTGGAAGGAAAGTGTAAAAACAGTAAGCAATGTAAACAAAGCAAGGCTCTGAGCCCCAGGTCAGCAACGTTAGAAAGGTGTTAAAGGCAGGTTAGACTGAGATGGGACTGAGAAAGAATTGAAAGGTGCATCACTTTCATGCTCTGTGTTCAGCTTTCATACTCATACTCCGCTGACATTTAGGGGGAGCACAGGGCAACGTGTTTTTGCAGCATCTTTTAGTAGCATTATGGGTCCTGAGTTCAGATTTCAGTTTTCAAGGGTTTGCGGCTCTCTTAGTCTCAGAATCCTGGGTCCAGCCCTGGCTGCATTCCCTCCACCGCCCAGAAAGGGCCTCACCACCTTTTTTTTTAAACCAGGAATCCCCTTGGGCCATTTGGTGAAGCCTATGGAGACCTCCTCAAAATGATCCTTTTAAAAGGCATAGTATTACAATTTTAAATAAAAGCAATATCAAAAATATAAAAGACACCCACCTTTGAGGTATAGTAGCATATATGCTCTTAATGAATGCATTACATTAAATGGACTCTAGCAGTGGTCCTAATGTTGGACGTTTGAAGTTGAGATGAGCAAAATGATATTTCAGGATGGCAGTCATACATGGAATGTGACATACAAATACCTGCGATTTCTATTGGTGACCAAGTCCCAGCCACGGCTAACCACTCTGTGGTTTGTGGTCTATATTCTTAATGGAAGGAAATACTAATTTCTGTTCAGGTTTAGTGACAACAAAAGTGTGATTTATTTTTTCCCCATCTGAATTTACAGATCCATGAATTCTCTCCATGGACTCCCACACCCACCCATAAGAGTCTATTGGAACAAACCAGGGTAAGAACCCCTAAATTCTAAAGGGGCTGGTTGGTCTTTCGGTCCCTGTAGGGACAGAGGAACAGTCTCATGAGAAAAAAAGCACAGTTTTGAAAGCTGGTGCAACCTGCTGGTGCTGTGATCCAGGGCAGAGAGATGGGTTTTTGGAACAGCAAAGCCATTCTCTAAACCTTTCAAGGAAGATCTCCCACTGGGTCCAGTAGGGGAGCAAGGTCTGGGTTTGGCTGCTCTTGGCTCAGAGAGAGGGCCTGGGGAGGGAAGTTCCTCCTAAAAGTGTCCACCTACATACCTCTGTCCCAACACACCCACATGCCAGCCGCCTCTGGGGCAAAGTTCTGAGCAGCCCTGGCCCATCTAAAACTTCCATTTTTCACATCTAGGAGGAGGATCCCTGGCTCCCCTTCCCCCCCAACATCACCCTGGAAACACCTTTGCAGCTCTTTTGCCCCAAAGGATCTGTAGACAAGTCCTACCTTAGCACTGGGTAATCCCTTCACAAAGATTAAGTCTGGAGCTGAAGCATTTTTCACCTTTAAACGGAGCACTTAGCAAGAAACACCTCCGCTCATGGAAGGGAAGTTGCAAATGGCCCCAGGACAGCGGTGGCTCACTTTGCTTGGTGAAACTCGGCTTAAAGAACTCTGAGCCACCAGGACAGGCATTTGCAGGCTGATTTAAGGGATACTCAGAAATAAGAAGCCTGGAAACTCTCAGGATGCCCAGAGGTAAATCCAATGTGTGGCTTAAAGTCAAACAGGATGATCTCAGTGGCTTCTGGGGGTCTCAGCAAAATGAGAACAAAAGCGTTTCTGCATCAGCCACTCTAGGCAAGACCTGTGCCATGTTCTTGCCTGCTGTATCCAAAGGCACCAACACTAGGTCTGATACTCATTCATGAACTCATGCATCCATTCCACAAATGTTTACCGAGGGCCAATTGGGGTCTGGGGCTCAGGATGGAGCGGGGAACCAAACATATCAAAAACTATCATCCCCAGAAACATTCTAATGGGGGAGAGAATAATGATAAACAAAATAAACAGATTAAATGTATGTTTGATTATAAGTAACAGGGAAAATAAAGCAGGAAAGGGAGTTATGGCATGGGGGATGGTGGGGGTTAATTTTAAAGGTGGTCAGAGGAGGTCTTGCTGAGAAGGTGGCCTTTCAGGTAAGAGCTGAGGGAGATCGGGGGTGAGCCATAGAAATAAATGGGGAAGATGAGAGAGGGTTGGTGCAAGACACCCACCTGTACCTGAACACCTGCTCTATACAGGACTCTGAGTTGGGCCCTCCCTATCTATTGTCTTAATCATCCCAGGTGGTTATTACTTTCTTTCCTAGTCTGTCACTGGGGAAGGTGAGGCTCAGAGAGGTTAGGTGACTTGCACAAAGTCACTTAAGTAGCAGAAGGCAGAACTAGAATTTAAACCCCAAACTCGACTTCTCTTTCTTCTACACCAGGCTGCCTCTGACACTTTCCTAGGAAGAGTAAAGAAAGGAAGAAAAGGAAAGGTGGTGAAGTGGCAGAAAGAGAGCGAAGCATGAAACTGGCCCTTTAGTTCGGCCATACAGCTAGGGAAACTCAGAGAGGAAAAATAATTGTCCAAAATCACAAAGAAAAAATAAATCATAGGCCGGGCATGGTGGCTCACGTCTGTAATCCTAGCACTCTGGGAGGCCGAGTCGGAAGGATCACTTGAGGTCAGGAGTTCGAGACCAGCCTGAGCAAGAGTGAGACCCCGTCTCTACCAAAAATAGAAAAATTAGCTGGGTGTCGTGGTGCACGCCTGTAGTCCCAGCTACTCAAGGAGGCTCGCTTGAGCCCAGGAGTTTGAGGCTGCAGTGAGCTATGATGACACCACTGCACTCTATCTGGGGTGACAGAGCGAGACTCTGTCTCAGAAAAAAAAAAGAAAAAGAAAAAGAAAGAAAAAAGAAATCCTAATGACTAGATGTCTTAGGTGAACTTGATAACCACTACACTACGGAAACTTGACTAGGTGTCTTAGTTCAGGACTTGTCCTACTCCACCTTGCACTTTTGTTGTCTTGGCACTATATGGCAGGTCACTTTGGCCTTCCGAGCCTCAGTTTCCTTATCTATAAAATGAGGCTAATCAAATCAATCTTCCACAATTGCCAAACAGGAAAGACGAGATCATTCATGAGAAAGAAACTTACGGCAATGCCGGCACAGAGCCAATGCCTAACAAATATTAGACTTTTTCATTCCTCTCCAGCCAATCTGCTCAGAAAGGGGTGAAGTGTCCTCTGATTTGGGGGGACTCGATGCTAGTGAGCTTCAGACTTTTTCTTAATGCAACATTTCCAATATAAACAAGTAAAAAGACTGGTAGGATGAACTCCCCTGTAAGCACTCCCCAGCTTCAATAATTATCAACGCATGGCGAGTTTTGTTTTATTTAAACCTGTGGTGGATTGTTTTCATGCAAATCCAGACAACATTTCGTTCCATCTGTAAATATTTCAGTGTGTATCTCCAAAAGATGCGAAAAAAAAATAACACAACCACAGTAGTGTTATCGCACGTCCTTCGAAAGACGATGATCGCATAATCTTATGAACTCTCCAGGCAATATTCAATGTTCCCCGATTGTGTCCATTATTGCTATTATTACTTTGTTGCAGGTGGTTTGCTTCAGTCAGGATGCAGACAAGGTGTCTACGTTGTGGTTGATTATACATCTTTTACATATACCTTTCTCCTTTTTGTCCCTTGAAAAAATTTAAATAATGGAATCATTCTGGCTCTTGTCATTCTTAACCCCTGCCATGTCATTTTTGTTTGTTTGTTTGTTTGTTTCTCTGTCCCCTGTATTTGCTATAAACTAGCAAATTAGAGAGAGATGCTTATAACTGTTATGTACGCATAATAATTAAAAAATAAATAGATAAATAAATGTTAGAAAAAGAAAGAGATGCTTAATGAGGTTCATTTTTTTTTCCTTTGGGCAAATCCACTTCATAGATGTTAATGTATGCTTCTACCAGGAGACCCACAAGATTGCTTTTCTTTCTTCTTGATTTGTTAGCAGCCACTGGTGGTCATTTTTGGGGGGATGGATCCATTATTTCAGTAGGGGTTTGCAAAGTCCAATATTTCACTTCTTTCATTTTTTCTGCATTTACTTAGTGGAATACTCCCAAATTTATTAAGAGGACATCACATCATTCAAAACTAAGGTTTGAGTAGACACTGCCCAGTATCTATGTGTTTTTGCATTTCTAAGTTATACATCTCTTCTGTTGATTTGACATATTATTAATACATCTATTAAACTGCACTACCATGGGAATTAGAAAGAATAGATACCATTTGTGTCGGGCAGGTGGACAAGGAGAGCAGGGGATGGTATATTCACACCTAATGGGTGTGGTGGGCACTGTCTGGGGGATGGACACCCTTGTAGCTCTGACTTGGGTGGGGCAAAGGCAACATATGTAAACTAAACATTTGTATCCCCATAACATGCTCAAATAAAAAAAAAAGTCATTTAGATCATTAAACTCAAAAAAAGAAAAACAAAAAGAATATGCATAGAAGTTCTTCCTGCACCCACTGGCCTGCCATGCACAGTCTGGGGAGAACACAACCTCCTTAGGGGGGTCCCTAAAAATCTAGAGACCCAGTCAGAACTCCTCTTGCAAACCAAATGAAAAAGAAGCCCGTAAAACTCTGTGTGGAAAAGGCTCACCTCTCCAATCCCCACTGCTCACCGATTTTGGAAAAATTAAAGGAAGATTCTTCTGCCAAAGCCTCCATCCATCTGGGGGCATCCCATTCAGTGATATTTACAAACTGGAAACTGCTTCAGGGAAGGGTGTGATTTTTTTTTTTTTTTCATTTTTACTTTTAAAGTACTCGCTCCCTCAGAGCAAACGGAGGCAGGTCCATCACTCAGCCAAGAGACTTTAAACAAACCACATTGCCCGCAGGTCTGCTTGGTGAAGGAGCGGATTTACTTTTCTCCCCTCCTGCCTGAGGAGTGTTAACAGCAGAATTAAGGCTGGAGAATCTGGCAGGGGCCTTCTTGCTGTGGGGGAGGTGTGTCTGTGCCTCTTTGCAAGGCATTAATCACTTGTTTATAGAGGGGAAAGAAAACACACACACACACACACCACCAACAACAGGAGGAAGACGTGTGGCTGCTCAGAGGCGAAGCCCCCTTCCCTGTGCCACTCGGATCGGCTCAGCTTGCATTTGTCCAGGGTCCCAGAGCAACGTGGGACAGGGGCAAACCCTCAGGAGGTCAGGAGCAATGATAGAAAATGCATCACTTTCTTTTATTTATAGAAATATATTTTTCGAAATATATTTTTCATGCCAGAGAATGTATTCTTTTTTTTTTTTTTAAAGGATTCCTTTTTATCCTGATTTTATTTACATGGGGTGTCTTTGAATAGCTCACATTTAATTCCACACTTAAAGAATCATCTTTATTAAAAGAGAGACACTCAGTTAGACAAAATGAGCTTTCCAGAGGGAAACGGGGACACACGGTGCTGGGGGTAAATGACAACTATCTGCTACATAAATAGAAACGGTGTTCAGCCAGGTGTTACCCAGACAGAAGCCATTTTTTCCTGTCCACCCTTATCAATAATAAATGCAGTACCCCATCAACTGGACCTCAAGACTTTTGCCTACACTGCAAGCAGATCTTGCTAAATGGACTGAAACTGCCAGGCTGAGCAAGTGATACCGAAAACATTTACATCTTGAAACCCTTGGCAATTTGGCCATGTGCTTAACGGCGTTGGCTTTGGAAGCTTCCAGCCAAATCCTTCTTCCTCTTCTCTGGCAAGGAGTGCCACTTTATTGTGCCTGTGATGTTGGAGGAGTCTTAAAAAATGAGCTTTCTACGATCCCTCCGTGGTCAGTTCAGCCTACTACCCTGCTGTCTCAAATCCATTTGCAATGGCTGTAAAAGGCTGTCCGCGGATGCCAGCCGTAAATCTTCTCCTTTCATTCAAAAAGGCTGACAAGAGAGAAAGAAGCAGCTTGAGTTTTCACTGCAGCCTTGCGAACTACCAGTCCCGCCATGCCTGCCTTGTTTCTCGTGTTCGACCATGCAAATACCCCACTGCCCCTGCCATGTTCGTCCCCCGAGGTGGCCAGGTGCAAACGTGAGCCATCGAGACGGAGGTGTGGTGTCATGGTAGAGTCTAGAAGGTCAGATTATATTCCTTGCTCCTTAGGCTGATGGCTGTTCAAACCATACAGCCCCTTTCTTTCTGCGTCTTTGTGGAAATGATGAAATTGTGCTGGCAAACAGGTTTTTCTGGCTGATTACCCTTAAGATGGATGTTTCCCTTGACTGAGAGAAACCAGGGACTCTCAGGAATGTTTGCAGGCAGAGGAGGTTCAGCAGTGTTCTCCAAGCCCAGGACTGAGAAGGAGGGGACATGGTTGTGGAGAGTCCTTTCTGAAACCAACTCGTAGCGTAGTCACTGCTCTAACCCATCAAAAGGTCCTAGAAAAATACACCATCAGTTGGATGTATTCATTGGAATTTCATGATCAAGCCAGACAGGCAGGCTGGCAGAAAAGCCAGCAATGGGTTTTGAGTGAAAATAACCGACTTCAGACTCATCTAGTCCTGAAATTGTGAGCAGAGCCAACCAGACAACCTCTCCAATCCTCTGTGCCCATGAAATGGGGCCAGAGCTTCCTGCTTTATTTCTCAGGGCCCTTGGATAAAAAGTCCTTGGCAAACGTTAAAGTGCAGAATGGTTGGAAGCTGTTATTGCTATTACGGTAATTATGACAATAAGGGAAATGCCTTTTCGAAGTGAAATTAATTGACATTTGTAAAACAAATGGAAATTTTTCTGCTCTCCTTGCTGGAAAAGTGTGAATCGTGCGTAGGGAGTTTGCGGAGATGAAGCAATTGAATTGTTATGGTTCCAGTTGATGTGCAGATGAGCCGATCTTCAGATGTGGGAGAAGATAAATCTTAGGGCACCACGTTCTCCCAGGAAGATCTGGGCATGTACACGTGGAGGTAGAAACATACACACATTCAAACACACACAGAATTGGAAGCTGTAAGGCGTGTGGAATTTTGGTCACTTCTCCAATCTGTTCCCCTACAGCAGAAGCCAGAGGATCATTTTAGAATCCAAATCGAATCATTATTCATCACCACACTATATATCTTTAATAGCTTCCCCTTGCTCTTAAGAGAAAGACCAGAATTTAATAGGCCTGGGAGGTCCTGCAGTATTTAACTCCCATCCTGTTCTCCAGCGCGATTTGCCTCCCTTGAATTCTCAGTCATTTTTTTCCTGCTCTCGTCTCATGGTACATTGAATTATTGACCCTAAAACTTCACGTCCCTGTCTCTGCACCCCTCACCCTGTGACTTGGCAATTCTTCTCATTTAAGGTGAGAGTACCTTCCCTGGCCTTTGATGGTACGTTTGGTCATGTGACCTGCTTTGGCCAATCAAGAGTGGGCAGAAATGACAGTCGGCTGGTTCTGACCCCAGGCTTTAGGGGGCACTGAACGTTTCTGCCTGTCCTCCCGTGCCTCTGCTACTGCTGAGAGAAGAGCTTCCCTGAGTAGCTGGTGCCCCGTCAGCCTGGGGCCCACCCAGAGTGAACACACAGGGGGCACAGACTGCAGCTCAACCTGCGTCCAGGAGCCAAGCTGCCAGACCTGCCAAGATCAGCCAACCTGGACAAACATGAGAAACAGACATTTGCATGCCACTGAGGTGTTGTGGTTGTTTGTTTCACAGCAGTAGCTGACTGATACAAGACATCTGATTTTCTATTCGCCACCCATCCTTGCCATGATTCCCCTGCCACAGACCAAGGGCGCTGCCTCTTTATGCTCTGAGTGACACCTGCCCATCTTTTGGGCCTCAGCTCAAAGTTCATTTCTCTTGCCAACACTTTCCTGACCCCCCCAGGTGAGGTGCAAACCCTCTATTACACACCCTTTATAGCCCTGTGCCTCTTCATGGAGTTGTACCTTTACGAGATCATTTGGTTGTTGTCTGTCTTCCTTCTTAACTCCCTAAGAGGTTAGGATCCTTCTGTCTGGTTCACATTTGTGTCCCCAGTAGCTAGCACAGAACCTTGCCAGGCACTTGGTAGGGACTCAATACATTTTTCTGAAATGAATCAATGAATGAAGGAGGTGAGCACCATTTCTCCAGGCGGAAATATTATAAAGTCTAAAATGAACAACTTCTGTGGACTAAGTTATAAGACCAGGAGAGAAAGAGAAGATGAAGACATGAAACAAAAAAAAAATCTGTACACAGCAGCATATCAACAAAGGTGGATGGGCCCGGGTTAAGGAGGATGTAGGATAGGGAAGAAAACAAGGTTGGGTTGGTGGCATTCATTATTCATTCATTCACCAAGAACATGCCAGGCCCTTGCAGTCTGCCACATGGCACTAGGGAAGACGTCTAGAGTGAATGATCCTTGGGCTGATCCTTGAAGTTGTGGATGTGAAAAGGGCTCTAACTGTAGCTATAGCTGCTGAGTGCGGTGGGAACATAGGGCATCAAGGAATGCTTCACGGAGGAGGGGGTTTTTGCAATGCCATATGGATGAGCTGAGTTCACCAGGTGGTGTTGCAAGAGGGGAGATGTTCAAGGCAGAGGAAACAGCACACAGAGACATGGGGAGGGGCAGAAAGTCTTCAGAGGATGGACGATCTTTTTGGTGGTGAGAACCAGAGAGGCTGAGGGTGTAAGAGCGCCTCGCTACTGATCAGGTCGGCAGATAGCAAGGGTTTGTATTTACTGAGCACTTACCCTGTGCTAGCACTGTGTTAAACACCCGACATGTCGAGTCTCATCCTAGCCCTACCCACCTCCACCGCCAAGGAAGTTGGTACTTCCGTCACCCCATTTTAAAGATCAGGAAACGAAAGCACGGAGAGGTCAAGTAACTTACCCAAGGTCACAGATCGAGGAATCAACAGTGTGAGGATTTGAACTCGGCCAGCCTCTATCCAGATAGTGCATCTCAGTCAGGTGACAATCGTGCCGGGAGTCTCTGCTGTGCTGGCCTTTGCAGACCCCCAAGATGTTGTTCTTCGGTGGTGGCAAATCATGGAAAGTTTTTGCACAGGGGACTGATGTGGCCAGCTGTGGCACTCACCCCAGCTGGGTTGGGGACAGTAGATCCGGGCATGCACTGGCTAAATTGAAACAAAAGAAAGGGGTCTTGGGGGCAGTGAGTTGACTTAGAGGTCAGTTTAACAAGCAGCCAAAAGCTCTGCTGAGAAGTTCTCGGAAGCAGGAGAGGAGATGAGCGGCTGACGAGAGAAAATCAGAGAAGCAGTAAGATGCTCGGGAAGAGATAAAGGCTCTAAGGAAATATCCCAATGGGGTGGGGGGAGCCCAATGATTTTTTTATGCCCAGACCTCAGTGCAGGAGCTAATGGGAAAATACCTAACCCGGGGTTATGGCGTATGGGTGGAGAGAAGTCAGATGGAAGAGATAGAGGTATCAGAAGAAAAGGCTAATGGAACGACAAGGGAGGCATTAAAAGGCAATAAATCTGGCAGCCTAGATGGTATTTACCCAGGAATCCTGCAGAGGAAGGTTAACTCTTAGAACCCTGCTCACCTGGGGCTGGGGCTGGGGCTGAGGTCGGAGGGGGCCCCCCTCACCCAGGCTTCCAACAAGGGGCTTGGACGCATTCCGTGAAGAATCAGACTGCACAAGAGATGCGTTTCTAGGCTGGGAAGCCAGGCAGTCTTTGGAGGCAGAGGGGCGCCCCACATTGTGGGAGGTGGGGCTTTTCAAAGGGGCTCCATCACCTCAATCACTGGGGAACATTCTCTGGAAGAGTTAATCAGCCCATGGGGAAGAGAGAACCACAAGATATAATTTATTTACCTACTCTGACAAAATCCTTCCCAGAAGGCTGTGGATGGTAATTCTCTGTAATTATATCTCATGCGAGGTTCTGCAGCCTCGTAGACATGTTAACTCGTTAGTGCTCACAGCACACCTGGGAGAAAGGTCTCGGGGGGTAATATCCAGCTTCACCAGCCGACTGGGGGAAACTGAGGCACATTTCTGGCTTCACCATCCAGCTGGGACAAATAGATGGAGGGATGGAGTTAGAAACTATGATTTCCCAAGTATTAATCGATTAAAGGGAGAAAGAGATTAGGTGTCAGGGCCTGAGCACAATTCCTCCTGTCCCTGTGCTCTCTCTGTGATGTGACGAGTCATTCGACCCCTCTGGGCTTCTGTTTGACCTACAAATGTAGAGAGAGAGCCTGGCACGATGTACCGTCTGGTTCCTGATTCATGAATCTCTTTGTTTGGGAATGTAACCTCGCTCTGAGTCATGGAGAAATGCCATGTTTGTTGTGTGATGACAAAGGTGAATTTAGGTGAGACCATAGGTTGAACTTTACCACGTTGTCCATATGAGATGTGGTGAGACGTTCCTCATGACCTTCAGAGGTGCATAAGTCTAGGATCAGACTCTCTAGTGATCTAAAGATACAAAGGAGGGGACAGTGAAGCTAGGACACTGGCCTTGTGCCATACAGCAAATTCCTCATTGAGGGACAGGGAGACGAACTGGTGGAGTTCAAGGAGGCTGCAGAGATTCCACCCATGCTCCTTTGCACCATGCCTCTGCCCCTCCTGCTACCAAGAGGTGGGGTCTGTTCCCTTCTCCCCACACCTGGGCTGATGCTGGGACTTGCTCTGAGCAGTGCTGGGTAGGGTAGAAATGATTCCTTGTGATGTCTGAAGCTGGGCCTTCAGAGATCTTGCAGTTCTGTTTCCACCTCCCTGGGGGCCAGATGCCATGGAAGGAAGCCTCAGCCACACTCTTAAATGATGACAGCGCGTGCAGAGAGCAGGTCCCAGCCTACAGACAGCCCCACCGAGCTCCAGACACACGGGGGAGGCTGTCTTGGGGAGTCCTCCAGCACCAACCCTCCAAATAGAAATAACACATCGCGGTGGTTTGAAGCCACTGCATTTGGGGTGGTTGCTTTCAGAGCAATCCATAACTGATGTAGTGGATAATTAAGGTTTTCTGGCTTCCAGGAACCCTGATGTTTCTCACTTTTTGTGCTTAAAGGCTGATGCCTTCTGCCCCCGATCTGGGTGGCTGGAGGTACTTGTAGGGGATGAACTTTCACCTGTCAGAGTTTCAACTTGCTTCAAGGAATGAAGTAACAGCTGGGAAGGCTCTCTGTAAACCATGAAGCAATCCCGATGTGTTGATGTGCTGATCGTCGTGTTTTTTTTTACTTGCCTCTTTCCGTATCGGGTTAAGGACAGGAATTGAGGTGAAAGAAGAGGGAAGTTAGAGAAGAGAAGTGGAAGCAAGCTGAGAAGGGAACAAAAACGTAGTAAGCACCTACAATGGTGCTTGGTACTGAGTGGTTCGCTTTCCCTCCAGTCCACAATCCTACAAGGCGTGCATTATTCCCATTGTGCTGATGAGCAAACTGAGGCTCAGGAAAGTTAAGCAGCATGTCCAGAGCCTCACGGTGTTGGGAGAGTCAGGATTTGAACCCAGGTCTGTCTGGATACAATCACCAGACTCAAACCATTCTTCTCACTGATCCAAACTCACACAGAGAGCTGCAGAGAGCTGATGTCTGAGGCCATCTGAGATCTTCAGACATCTTCTCCTTTACCTTTGCTTGAAACTGGTTTTTGGAAAGACAATTAGAAACCAGGATCTTTCTTTTTTTTTTTTTTTTTCTTCCTAGTTTTACTTCTGACTTTATTTTAGGAAAGAGAATTATTCCAGACGATTCAAACAGGAAGTGCTCAATACGGGACTGTTTACAGGGAGGTGGGCATGGCTGAGGGGATTAATGAGGGATGCTGGAACATTCCACCCCCAGACCAGCAACAGTGGGAGCTGTTATCACCCTGAGGGCTGCAGGGGCAGGGAGTGGGGCGTCTGGAGCCCAGGGAGGGCTGCCCAAGGAAAGCCACCATCCTGCAAGCTCACAGCCACTTCCAGGGACAGGGCAGGGAACAGACACCCCAATGTGACCACCTCCCTCCTATCTCCTGCCAGTGCCTCCCATAAACTGAGCCCCATCAGAAGCCGGTGATGCCTCTGCAGGGGTGACGCCCCCTCCCCCAGGAGCGTGGATCTAGGTGTGGGGGTGGGGCAGAGAGTAAGCTGCTCAGACTTGGTCTGCAAGCTGCCCTGTCCCCCTGTCCCCCTGTCCTCTTTGAGCCTCCGACTGGGAACACATCCAGTGACCTTGGGATTGTTTTCCTCAGAGAAAGAAGGCTCTTGGGTGCGTTTCAGTAGGTGCACTGGGATTGTCCTGGAACGTCGGCGTGCGCCCCCAGCCTGGCACAGACACGCTCTCCGCCTGTCAGCACCCCATAGGCTCAAGTGAGCTTCTGTCACACTCGGAGACGAATTTGGAGCGTGTGTCTCCCAGCCACTCTCCGGCCCCTTTTCAGTGGGAGTTGTATTTTAAAGGATACATTTATTAGCTTAATTAGTTGATTGTGTTATTTACCAGCTGTGTGTCCTGGGCAATGTAATGAAATGTAACCTCTCTGGGTCTCAGTTTTCTCATCTGTGAAATGGAGGATTATAATGAGACTTAGGAAGTCCACATCAGGGACGGTGGGAGGGGGATGATGGATGAAAACGTACCTATTGGGGACCATGGACACTATTCGAGTGATGGGTACACTAAAAGCCCAGACCACACCATTATACAATGTAACAAAACTGCACTTGTACCCCCTAAATATATTTAAATTTAAAAAAAAATGAATGCCCATGTATATAGCACTCTACCGGATATGTATTAAGCAGATCGTAATTGATAGCTGTGTTTTTCCTCCTCTTCTCAGATGAACCCTGTTAATCAATGAAAACAGAAGAAAAATAACGCATTTATAATTTGTTGAATGCATTCTATGTTCCATGCACGGTGATGGGCCCTTGGTATACTCGGTTTCTAATCTTCATGGCAGCCCTGGGAGGTAGGTATTTTCATGTCCACTGTGTGGATGGGGAAAGTGAGGCTTAGAGATTTTAGCTTGCTCAAGACCACCCACATGGGAAATGGTACGGCCAAGACACGAGGTCTACACAGACAAGGGACACGGGACCCTGCTCTTTTGGTTTTGAACATGCCTGTGAGAAGACAGTCACCAACATCAAGCCATGTTCCTTATACTCCATGTGACTAAAGGTGAGTCTCAGATGTCCTCTCCTCTACTGGGGATGGGCCAATACTCCACGTGGCTACTTTGAGTGGTAGAAGAACCAGAACAGTTCGGAGTGGATACCTGAGTGAGTCCGTCTGGGAGTGCAGAGGAGGGAAGCTGGTTGTTTGAATTCCTCTTTGTGCCTGTAACCTTCTTTTTAGAAGAGTTTACTTTAAAAACAAAGCAACACAGAACATTATATTAGTTTACCGGGGCTGCCATAACTAAATACCACAGACTGGTGGCTTAAACAACAGAAGTGTCTTCTCTCACAGTTCAGGAGGCTGGAAGTCCAAGGTTAAGGTGCGCACAGGGCTGGTTTCTGGTGCAACCTCTCTCCTCGGCTTGCAGAAGGCTGTCCTCTTGCTGCCTTTTATTCATGGCTGTCCCTCAGTGCACATGTGGCCCTGGTGTCTCCCCCTGTGTCCTAATATTCTCTTCTTATAAGGACACCAGCTAGATTGAAATAGAACCCACCCTAAAGACCTCATTTAGCTCAGTCATCTATTTCAATGTCCTGTCTCCAAATACAGTCACATTCTCTTTCTTTCTTTTTCTTTCTCTTTCTTTCTTTCTTCATTCTTTATTTCTTTCTTTTTTCCTTTCTTTCTTTCTTCTTTCCTTTCTTTCTTTCTTCCTTCCCTTCTTTCTTTCTTTTTCTTTCTATTTTCTAAAAATACAGCCACAGTCTGATATACCTGAGGTTAGGGATTCAAATTATAAACTTCAGAGCAGGGATATAATTCAACACATAATACATGTCTTTGAGATTATTATTATTATTTTTAACTCTAAAATTATATGCAGTTGAACTTTATGAAATTGCTGAATGTCAACTCTTTTCGACAAACATTTTCATTACAAAAATGGCAATTTCATTTGAAACCTGTCCTGGGTTCTCTGAGGAGGACACATGTACATTGTATACCCTGGTTGTTACAGTATCACAATTACATGTGTCCTATTTCATCCATGTGAACACTGGCAACAGGTTTGCAAGAAAAATGGCATGCAGGCAAGAAAGAAAACCAGCTAGGACTTCTCCCGGGTTCCGAACAGGGTCTCTCCCTTGTTCTATCACGCACGCCATTTTTCTGGGATGCAACTATTTCTCCTTTTCCTTCATGCTCACTTGCATAGATTTTGGTACAGCGTGTATCCAACCTGAGTTTGCACACAGAAGTTCACTTTCTTGCTATTTCCTTCCTATTCCTCTCCCTCCAGATAATCCTTTTGTAAAGAAAATACTTCCTGCTTTCCATAGAGGACCTCATCATGAAGCACAGGTAAGCTTATTTGCACAGCAGAGGTTACAAGGCTCTAAGCACCTTACATGGACAAGTAACTTCATCCTTTGGACAGCCCTAGAAAAGAGGAATGAGGAAAATGAGGCATCGAGAGGTTATATAACTTCCCTTGAGTCATATATGCTAGTAAGTAACAAAGATGGGTTTTAAATCCAGGGCAAACGGGTCTAGATTTTTCTTTTCTTTTCTTCCTTCCATCCCCCCCCCTTTTTTTTTTTTTTTGACAGTTTTGTTCTGTTGCCCTGGGTAGAGTGCAGTGGCATCATCATAGCTCACTGCAGCCTCGAACTCCTGACCTCAAGCAATCCTTCAGCCTCAGCCTCCCAGGGTGCTAGGGTTACAGGTATGAGCCACCCTGCCCGGCCTAGATGCTGTGTTTTTAACCACTATGCTATACCACCTCTTGCAAGACTGATGAGTCCAGGTGGACACATCAGAGTTAGGGCGCGATAAGCTCCAGTTCAGACAGGTCACCGGAGACAGCCACAGGGTTCTCTTCTTCCAGTGTGCACCCAAGGGGCAGAATTCTGTATCTTAAGCTAGGATTTCCTGCAGTTCTTGCAGTCTCTTGGGCAACCTGCATATCTGTGACCTCTTTTAGGGGACTAGAAGTGACAGCTGAGACCTGCTTAGTGACATGACATCATGGGAATTTGAGAGCACAGTCTTTGAGGCTGGCATGGTGATAGTAATTACTGGCCTCACAGCATGACAGGGAGGATGAACGAGATAGCGCATGGAAAGAGGCTGGCACAGTGCCGCGCACTTACAAGGCACCCGGTAGGGTGGGGAAAGTTGGCCTTGGGGATTGCTCTGTAGTCTGTTCATTCCTAGGACTCTACTAATTCTACGGTTTGGGGTACTTGATGGAACTTGTTTTTGCAGGAGGGGAAGGAAAAGGAGGAATTGAGATTGGCAGAGCATTTACTGCAAGCCGGGCACCCTGGGCGGGGCACTTTATATATCATCTCACAGTCTTTGCAAACGACTTTAGGGATCATCACACCCATTTTACAGATGAGGAGACTGAAGGTCAGAGATGAACCTGCTCAAGATCACTTAGCTAGTAAGTGGTGGGATTGGGCTTCCAATCATCTCTTTGGCACCTCATTTGCTTAAGCATCTCTTTGATGCTTCACTCCTTTCTCCCTCTGCCGCAGCTTTTCTCTGGTAATGCAAACATGTCCTAATAGTTCCAGAACTTTTTTTAAAAAAAATTGAGTATAACTTATGTATGGTAAAATGTAACCATATTAGCATATACAGTTCTATGAGGGTTTTGTTTTGTTTTGTTGTTTTGTTTTTTGAAACAGAGTCTCACTCTGTTGCCTGGGCTAGAGTGCCATGGCATCAGCCTAGCTCACAGCAACCTCAAACTCCTGGGCTCAAGCGATCCTCCTGCCTCAGCCTCCCAAGTAGCTGGGACTATAGGCATGTGCCACCATGCCCGAGTAATTTTTTCTATTTTTAGTAGAGACAGGGTCTCACTCTTGCTCAGGCTGGTCTTGAACTCCTGACCTCAAGCAATCCTCCCAGAGTGCTAGGATTACAGATATGAGCCACCGTGCCCGGCCTACATGGGATAATTTTGACACACGCATGCAATATGTAATGATCCAATCAGGGTATTCAGGCATGGGAGTTTTTGTAGGTTTTCAAAATAGTCGTGGCATAAATGAACAAATCAACTTCTTCTCACTCCAAATTGGGTGCTGGTTTCATCACACCTAAATGTTTTTCTGAGCACCACTTCCTGTGTCTGTCGGAGGGAGATGGATTACATTATCTCCGTCAGCATCTTAGGCTTTCTTGGAAGGTCAAACACAATAATGGATGTAATAGCATCATGTCAACAAAGTGTTATGCCAATGAACGTGAAGATTTTTGCTGCTATTCCTTTCCCAGGGCTGGGCGCCTCCCTGCTTTGCCTCCTGTTTGTGCTGCTTAATATCTTCTCCTGGCTGGTTTTCATCTCCTTTTCCAAAGCCTTCCCCTTCCCATCCCAGGGATGACATGTGGCTGCTTCATCATTTACAGTGACAGCCAAATAATTGAATTGTTATTGGTTTCGAGGGGGGTGGGGGAGGGGGAGAGATTTTTGCTAAATTGTTTCACTTTGGATAATGTTCATCTCCTGCTCAGTTGTGATTTATTTCTGCTGTTGGCAGTCTTGCTTTCTGGAAATGAATTCTTTTATGGGAATGGAAAGGGAAGTTGTTGGTGGCGGGGTGCGGGGAGTTGGAAGGGATTCCTTTTGGACATAAGATCTGGATAAAGCATTGATCTGAGTTTCCCTGGGCGTGGCTGGAGAAAGTAGCGAATTTGGAGAATCATGGAGTGCCCCATCTTGTTCCTAGACTTAGTCTGAGCTGTACATTGTGTTCTAACTTCTTGAATCCTGTGGTCCTAAGACCCTGGTCATCTGCTGCCTGTATAGACATATTCATTTCCAGGGTCACCGTAGGAAGGTGTTCATATCCATGTTTTGCAGATGGGAAAATCGAGGCTCAGATTGGCAAAGGTCATTCATTGTATCAATCATCTGCCATTCCATAACAAGTCACCCCGAACTTAGTGGCCTAAAAATAACTGCTTTACAAGGTTCACAAATTCTGTGGGTCAGGAATTGGGGCATAAAATAGTGGGAATGGCTTGTTTATGCTCCGTGATGTCTGGACCTCAGCTGGGAAGACTTGAATGGTTGGGGGTGATATAAAGAACTGAGAGTCTGAACTGTCTGAAGGCTCTTTCACTCGCATGTCTGGAACCAGGGCTGGGTGACCCAAAGGCTGGGCTCAGCTGGGACATTTGATTGGAGCACTTTCATGTGCAGTTTGGAATTCCTTGACTGGAGTTCAAGTAACAAGTTCTTAAGGTTGAGCACCAGAGAACAAGTGTTCCAAGAAAACCAAGTGGAAGCTGAATGGTCTTTTCTGACCTGGGCTTACAGTCAGGCAGCATCACTTGGCTACAGTAGAATTCAGGTCTATAATCTGACCTGGGCTATTTTAAAAGATGACCCACTCCCCAACCCTGCCAAAGGATGCTTATTGAAGAGGCCACACCATGGATACCCCAATCAAGATCACTCTCTGGGGTGGAAAAGGTTTATCAATTGTAATTTTTTTTCCACAAGGAATAAACCCCAACTTAGTGGCCTCAGATAATAAAGATGTTTTTTCATATAACTAGAACTCCAGAAATAAGGAAAGTTAGTTAATTTGATGGCTCAAAAGTCATCAAGAATACAGAGTCCTTCTTTCTTTTCTCTCTGCCATGCATAGCATATCAGCTCTGGTCTTAAGGCACCTCTCCTCACAGTCACAAAATGGCTACTGCAGCTCCAGGCATCACAGACAGATACAACAACATTTAGCACAGAAAGAGAGAGAGTTTATTCCTGTTTGACTTTTTAATAGCAAGGAAACGTCCCCCAGAACCTTCCTCTGACCCCTTCCTCTGGCCTGTCCCCCAGTCTTCCTGTCATAGGCTGATTCTTAGAGGTATCAATGGCAAGGGGAATGGTGTCACCACAGTTGGTTTAGACTAATGATGATTTATTCCCAAGTCACATGAGAACAAAGTAGAGAACCAAACAAAATAGAACCTTGAATGGCAAGGAAAATGAGGAGTAGGGTATAGACGGGATGCCTTTGGGTAGGCAATCACATTGTTTGTCAGGAAAGATCTATGTATGGAGAGCCCCAAAGTGTTTGGAAGCTTCTAGTCTTTCCAACTAGAACCCTACCTACATCATGGACCCAAGTTCATTTCCCTTGTAGGTAATGCTAATTCAAGGTTCACTGTGCCAGGCACTGTTGTAAGCACTTTGCATGTGTTAACTCATTTGGTGTTCATGACAATGCCATCAGATAGGTACGATTATTATGCCCATTTTATAGATGAGGAAACTGAGGCCTAGAGAAACTAAATGACCACTCCAAAGTGGCTTGGCTGGTAAGTGGCAGAGTCATATTTGAACCAGGGCAGTCTGTCTCCAGTGCTCTTGCTTGAAGACACTATGATACCCTTGTCTCATTTGGTAATGAGGTGAAAGAGAGGTAGGAAAGAGGAAAAAACCATGCCCATTGGAGCAGAGGAAAGGGGAATTCGGCATGGCTGAGCATAGGGCCAGCCCTGACAGTCACCTGCCCCAGGGGGAGAGGGCACAGAAGAAACAGAGTAGGGTTCTGAACTGCTACTAGGAAGCCAGGGATGAAGAAGGCAGTCTGCACACTCTGGTCTTGAGTAGATTCTTTGAGCCTGATGGCAGGCAGTTTCATTCCAGCCTAAGTGCGTCTTGTCATGTGCCCCCAGGTGGCTGGACCAGAGACAGGGAGAGCCAGAGGCCTCATGAATGTGGCCTGAAGAGATCCCAGACAGGGGAGCCAGTCAAAGAGCTGGCCCCCGGGAGAGGAAGATGGAAAGATGATGACACTTCCCTGCTCAATTTCCCCACCTATTGCCTAAAGTGGAGCAGCAGGCCAATGGGTCGTGTCCTTATATGGGCAGTCCTGGTGCAGGCGGGGGACCCTCCCTGGTCCTAGTTGGCCGAGGGGGCCACACACAGACACAGACAGACAGAGGTCTCTCTGAAATGGATGGTTAATTGTCTCCAGGCCAGGAGACCTGCAGAATTAGGGCTTTCCGGACTGGACTGGAGACCTGGGAGGTAGAGACCCTGCCCCCTGGCCACTCTCATTTCCTTGCCAGCTCTCCAGAAATCCAGGTCACTTTCAAAGCCTGGGGCTGCCGTCTGCCCAAGCATGGGGTCACTTCTGGGGTCGCTGGCTGGACAAGCAGGTCAATTTTAGCAGGAAACCAATATTTAAGTGGTGCTGGCTAAGTCAGGATTGTGAAAGGTGTCTCTGACTTTTGCAAAAGCCTGGTCTTTCCACTTCATTTTACACCTGGGGAGCCCGAGTCCTCCAGGAACTAACATTTATTAAACACACACACATACACACAATAAAATGCCTTATATACACACACCTACATGCCAGGCTTGGTGGGAGGTGCTTCCAAATTACTATCACTTGCAATCCCACCACTCTGAGAAAGAGGCTTTTTTGAGTTAATTTTTTATTTTATTTATTTACAAATTCCCATTAAATAGATAAGAGTATTGAGTCTCAGAGTGGTTATGAGGCTTGTTCAGGACCACTTAGCTGGGAACTGTCAATTGGGACTTGAACTGTCCTCTAGCCCTCTTTTCACTTTAACCTTGACCCTCGGAACTGTGGAGCCAGCGGGAGAATCCTCAAGGAACAAATCAAGAAACCCAGAGGTGCCTGACAGCAGGTCCCCTCCCTCACCTGGCTTCCCTGTCCGGAGAGGAGGAAGCTCGGCTCTCCCTCCGACCCACCCAGCCACCCACCCGTGCCATTAAAGTTAATTGTTTTTACTGCCAGTTTAACATAGTCTTGTAAATCTTTTTACGATGTGGCCCGGGAACACCCCGCTGCCTGCAGAACTGCGGGACTAAAAGTAGTTCGAACACAGGCCGCTCTGGCCCCTCAACCACCTGGGGGGTGTAAGCTGGGGGGGCGCCTCGGCTCTCCAGGGGCACCCTCTTCCTTCTGCCTGGAGCACCAGGCCCCGGTCCCTGAGCTTGGCAGCAGTTTTCTCCTAGGGGAGGCTAGGATTAAGCCTGCAAGGCCAAGATCTTTCGGGCCACCCTCACTGTTTGGGTAGGTCATCCCGTCTTGACCCTAAATTGTGGAATTCCGCGGAATCTGAGATCTCCCAAGCCCTGGAGCGAGGTTCTGGAGGCTTCGGAAAGATTAGAGGTGATTCCAGTGCAGAAAGCTTGATGCAGGGCCCGTCGCAGCTCCGGGCGTGCACAGCGGCTCGCCAAAGCACTGCAAGGCGGACGTTAGGGTTGTGAGGGGCGTACATGCCGTGGTGCGGGGACCCTGGAGACACAGGTCTTTCTTTTGCTGACGGCGATTCCGCCCCTTTTCCGCCAGGACCTGCCTGAGAGCATACACAGTCTTCCGGAACCGTGCCTTTAAGCCGGCTTGCCCCAGGTTGGTGGAGCGGGGACAGCGGTTCCTGAGCCTTGGGCAGACCCAGGCTTCCTTGCGCCTGGGGTCAGGCCGGCTTCCCCAAGTCTCCTCTCCAGGTTCCTGGCGCCCTGGTTCTGAGCCACCGGTGTTAAAGGGGGTGGAGGGGGGTGTCTTTACTTGCAAGGCTGCCGCTCGTGTTAAACGAACTGCCATTCCTAACGCACCCGGAAACAGCGCCAGGCACGCACTAAGCGTCTGTGAAGCACGGTGACATCTTTAGCTTTCATGATTAAGCCCAAATATTTATTAGGCAAGTATTATGTGCCAGCTTTGTGTAAACGCTGGGGATATGCAGAAAAGACAGACGTGCTTGCCTTTAAGAGGACTTTAGTCTGTAGTATGTATCATATTTAGACGTTATGTAGTAGAGAAACCTAGAGGACATGAAGGCAACATACAAGCAGTTGTTCCCAAAATGTATTCGGAGTTTAGCAGCAGCACCTGGGAACCTGTCAGAAATGCAAATTATAAAGCCCCAGGAGCGCAAAACAACTGAATGAGGAAGGGGGGAGGGAGTGAAGAGGCCCAGAGATCTGTCTTTAGCAAGGCCTCCAGGTGATTGTCGCTAATGCCTAAGATCCAGATACAGTGGATACAGGTGCAGGCTTTCGAGTGACCAGGTGTGGGTTCTAATTCCCTCGCACCTATATTGTGAGGCTCTGGCCAAGAGATTGCAGGAAGCTCAGCTGGGGAGGAGGGAAGGCATAAACTGAGGTGGGGAATTGGCTCCAATCCGGCGAGGAGGGCGGCAGGGGCATAACCAGCCCTCTCCCCAACAGAGAGTCCTGGATCAGAGGCTGAATTTCTCAGCAGGCTGGACCAATGTGCTGGAATCAACTCCGGGAGATCAGAAAGGTACCTCAAAATGCGCCTTGATTTGAAACCTACAAACCTGGGGTCAGGGCAGCTCCGTTTCTCCCAGGCAGCCTGGCTTTAGGGCACCCCTAACCTTTCCAAGCCTCAGTTTTCCCGATCTTGCAGGATCACTGCAGCTCACAAGGGGTGAGGAGCTGTAGAAGCACCTTGGAAGGGACAGAGCCCTGGGTCAGGACCAACTTCCGGCGTCGCTCCAGTGAGTGGTTTATAGAAAACTTCTCTCGCATAGGTCGACAAAGCCCTAGTGAGAGAAGTCGAGCGCTGCCGGGATTCGGGAGCTGGCGCGGCTGGTCTTTTCCGAGAATCCTGCACTTACGGTGACACCAGGCATTGCGCGCGGGCTGTGAGGTTAATGCTCAGGCTTTTCTAATAAGCGTCCGGGAATTATCCAGCGAATAAAATGGGTGTCGGTAAAGCTAATTAACTGTACGAGGAGGCCGAAGGTGGGGACTTTGACCAAGGTAGCCAGAGCCGGTTCGCGTGGACGCTTCCCCGTGCGCCTAGCGGTGCGCTGGGCTTTCCGTGGGTTTAACGAGTCGGTCTTACCCTTCTCCCAGGTGCATGGAAGTGGCGATGCGGGGAGAATTGGGAGGCGGCGGTTTGGAGGGGGGGGACTGTCTGTATCCTGCTCTGAAAGGCCCAATCAGATCACGCCATTCCCTGCCTAAAACTGTAAAGCTTTCCAAGTAACTTTTTTTTTTTTTTTTTGGCATAAAAACCCAAACAATGCCGACGTCCAGTGAATGCATGATCTAGCCCCTGCCTAACCCTCCAGGACACGGCTTTTACTACGTCTTCGCCTGCGATATCCGGGTGGAAAAGTCCCCTCCCCACCACGCGCTCTGTTTGCCTTCGAACCCGAGCCACCCTCCCCGCACCCTCTGGTTTCCAACCGGCTAAGCGCGTCGCAGGAAGGGGCGAGGGGCGCCCGGTCTCCCGGTCAGAGGAGGTGGAGGTTGGACCCATCTCCCCCTTCCAGGGGGCAGTGGCCTTGCCCCGCGGCCACTGCCCGCCTCCCTCCCCCAGCCGGGCTTTGAAGAGCGCATTTTACGAACTAATCCATTTTCCTTCTCGAGGCGTGTTTGTTCTTCCCAGTCACCTCGCGTTTTTTTTTTTATTTTTTTTTTTATGAGCTTCAGAGCTGATCTGCACGTTCTTCCCTCCGTGTAATTTCAATTTGAACTCTCCCCGGAGCGGCCTTTTCCCTCTTGTTGCCTGCCAAGTCGTTTGAAGGCTGCGCAAACATTCTCCCTCCAGTCCCCGCGAGTCTCGGTCTACACCCGCGAGGGGAGGCGGAGGCGGTTACCCGGGCGTTCCGGAGGATTGGAGCCTTTCAGCAGCCGCCTTCGGATTGTTGGAGGGGACGAAATGGGGGAGGGGAAGTGAAACATCCGAATCACTGCCCCATGACCCTTTTTCTCTAGGATTATGGTGGTAGAGACACACGAGGTGTGGCTGAAGTCAGCGTCAGCGCCAAGCGTCCCGCGCTGTTCTTTCCACGGATTGCCTCGTTTAATTTACCGCCCGTTTTGTGGCTAGGTGTTATTCCCATTTTACAGATGGGGGAAATTGAGGCTGAGCTATGATGTCAGTTTCTTAGTCACCCTGTTGGAATTCAAATCCATTTTTGAGCAAATGCTCTTAATATTAATAATTTTCATTCTTATGCCTTAATATAACATTATTGAATACCTATAACAACCGCCCTATTAGGTACTTTCCGCATTGACAGATAGGAGGATTGAGGCACAGAGAAGTTGAGTAACCTGCCCAAGATCACACAGCTAGGAAGAGCTGGTTGTGGAGTTTAAATTCAGGCAGAGGCACCCTCCACCACCAATATTCATCCCTCTGCCTTTCCCAGCCGTCTCTTGAGGCACGTGAAAGAGGCTTCCTGCCCCTGGGCTGCAGTTTTCCTCCCCAAGGTCATTCTGGGGATAAACAGGAAGATGGAGGTGAAGGGGGGAAGGGGGTTGCATAAGACGGTCACTTCAAAGGTGGCCTCTGCCTGGGTGCATAGCCTTGGCTCTGAGCAGCTAGCCAGGGGCACCAATTGGCAAGCTGAGAGCTGCCTACCCTCTTTCTCCTACCCCATTTCCTCTTAGTCCAAGGGCAGACCTGGCGGTGGAGGAGATGAGCAAGACTGGGCTAAGAGGTCTTGAAATTGCAGCGGGGGTGGGAGGGAGGTGGTGTAGAACAGGAATCAGGTGGTGCTAATAGGAATAAAAATAACAGCAGCCAACATTTATTGAGCACTTATACACTAAGCATGATGCTCAGTTCTTTTCTTATGTTAATAGCCACCTCGGTAGGGACTTTCAATCTTTTCCTTTAAAAGGCTCAGACAGGTTAAGCCATTTGTTCAGAGTCACACAGCCAGTAAATCAGAGGGTCCAGGACTGCAGCTGGGCTGCCTGCCTTAGTAGGGAGGAGGCTCACAGGGGGAGTCGGCTTCCTGTGAGTTTGGCTCACTGTGGGGGGAAGTGGGTTCTGACTTCCCCCAGAGTGGAACCCAGGTGGTCTGAGGCTCACCACCCGCTTCCCAGGCCAGGGTACTTCCCATGGCTCTGAGTGAGGGAGCGGGGAAGTAAGACCCTGGGACACACACACCTGGGTTTTCCTTCTGCTCTCAACTTACTGTGTGACTTTGTGCAAGTCATTCAACCTCTCTGGGCCTTAGTTTCTCCAACTGCAAAATCATGGTGGTATAAGAAATTAAATTATTCAATTGCTAAGGCATTTAGTGATCATGGTGTCCTAAGATGCTTGGAAGGTCACCACCAAGAAATAGACTCGGAGCCCAACACAACCGGTCCTTGATCCTGGGGTTTTATGAAATCGGGGTCCTCACATTTCTGGAGGGTGGAGGCAGTGGGAGGCTCATTGGATATTTGAAGAAGCACCTATCTTTGGCAGGCACCCAAAGGTGCCTTGGTCCCAGCCCAGGGGTGGGCTCCACGGGGCTTCCACATGAGAAGTGGGTTACAACCCTGTGACTGGGATTTTTATGAGGCTTTGTTTTCTTGTGGCCACAGAACTCAAGGTGGGGGTTGGCTGTGGTTCTCCGAGCCCCAAAGCTTTGCATGCTAGTGCCTGCATATAGACCCAATCAGAGCAGCGTGTGTCAGTACACACCAATATTAAGCCCACATAGACACATGACCCATGGGAGACCCTTCCCCAGCCCACCCTCCTCCTCCTCATTTTTATTATTATTACTGCTAGTATTTATGCGCCCTGCTTTTTCCTGGCCCTACTGGGAGCCAGGTGCATCACAATTTACAGTATAACATCTGAGATTCAGAGAAGTGAAGACACTTACCCAAGGTGCACAGCCAGTAAGTGGCCCAGAGACAGAAAGACTTGTTAAGATAGAGACAGGCAGAGAGGGGCAGGAAGGGAACATGCAGAGGCAATATCGTCCTTGTCCCCTGCCCTAGAACTGGCATTAAGCCAGACCATCCTTGACATGATTACAGATACCCAAAGCCAGAGTCCCAGGAAGTGGGACTGCAAGTATTGGTATCATTCATGCTGGGAATAGTATCTCCAGAAATGTGCTTATGAATGTTTTGGGGTTGATTTATCCTGATATTTCCATTCCTTGTGACTCCCTGAGGGCACTGACCTTGTCCCTATGGAGATTTCAGGCCTTCCTCATCTGCTCTAGGGAGTGGGAGGGATAACGGATGCTAAGGAGGGAGATAGTGCCCAGGGTGGCAGGCAGAGGGCCCCGGTGGTGACTCTCTAGTTAGAGTCGAATGAGGCCCTGGGCATTAGGTCTCAGGCCCAGAGAGGGGCACTAACTTGGCTACAGTCCCTCTGGAGTCAGGGGGAGGGTCCGGCCTCCAACCTCAACAAGAATTTGCCCTTGTTCGGTGCTGCAGCCTGCCTGGCCCTGCTTTGAGCTGCAGGGGGAAGGATCGCGGCATGGAGGGAATAGCCATGTGGTGTCTCCTTAATGGCCCTGGGGGTTGCATTGGGGTGGCCCAGCTCTGATCCTCATACTCTGCCTCTGTGCCCCAGTGCTGGGGGGATGGGGAGGGTGGGCCGCATTGTTCCACATCATGGGCTGGAGGAGCGGCCGCTTGCAGGGCCTGGAGAGGAAGGGAAAGCCAGGCTTGGAGGGCGATGTGGAGGGGCAGGGGGATATTGGGAGGGGGGCTGAGAACAAAGGGGCCCCCGTTGGAGCAGGCAGGGCTGCTGAGTGACGATCCACAGGCCAGCGGGGCAGGGCAGGTAGCAGAGAGATGCAGAGAGAAACCCACATGGGAAAGAAGGCAGGATGGGGAGAGACAAGCAGGGAAAAGAAAGATGGAGCCAGGTTCATGGGTAGGAAGGGGGAGACAGGACAGTTAAGCACACAGAGACTCAGAGACGTGGAGACAGGAGTCTAGGGGAGAGAGGGAGAGAGAGAGAGAGAGGTGGAGAACAGAGACAGAGTGAGATGGGAGAAACAGTCAATGTGATTTGTAGCCAGCGGTGGACAGAAAACCAAATCAATGTCAATTTGTTTCAGCAGCAGAGATCTGAGGTTATCTGCGCTGTGGGTCCTTGGCTGTCCCAGCCCACCTGGTCCCAGGTAGGGGGATACCTGCACATTAGGCTCCAGCAGATGGATCTTCAGCCAAATTTGTAATGGGGTTAGTTTTCTTTCCAGAGAAAGTGGCTTTTCTAAATGGTTTTTAATGGCCCTCCACCCCACCTCCCCAGCACACCCCATCTCCGGTTTTAGAATTGCATCTAGTCGGGTCTGGAGCAAGCATGTGGGCATGGGCTTCCCAAGGCTGCCCACGCCCAGGCAGGGCCTCAAGCAGACACTCATCTGGCACCCGGAGAAGCCATGTCCAGCTGTGGGGACATGAGTGTGTGCACACACGTGTAGACACAGGGCCGCAGGACCACCCCAAGATGTAAGCCTCCTTGCCGTGTATGTGTGCATGCACTCTCATGAACATCCACACACACATACATGCTTTAATCACTGCAACATGCTCCTGTGAACACACACACATTCCACTTTTGTTGACCATCTACCACGTCCCAAGTGCTGGGCTGAGCATTGAAGATAAAGAGAAAAACAAAAAAGTGAAGAGGTGTCTCTCTGTCTCCTAGAGAGAGGTTGCTGGGATGCTGGCCACAGGGACTGTCCCTCAGGGCCCAGGGCACGAGGATTGCCCCTCTGTCTTTGGGAATGCCCAAAGACAGGGTCTGTGGCGAGGCGGAAGTCTGGCATCTTGCTCCAGCCAGGGCTGAGAACACCCACCTTAGTGCAGCTGAGCTCAGGGCAAGATTGGGGCCTTCCAGAGTACAGATTCTTTCCCTTTACCCCCATGAGAAATTAGAGAGCTGGAGGGTGGGGTTCCTGTCGCCCCATCAAAGCTCAGAACTGCCCCCATGTCTGTTTCTTTGTGGAGTCAGGCATAGGAGCCCAAATCGGGGACTGCCCCTCTACCCCAAATGGGACGCTGGGGAAAGACATATGATTTCCTTTTGTACTTGCCCCAGCATCTTGGGAGGATGTGAATTTCCGTCAGGCTGGGCTGAGGGTCACGGTCCTACCCAGTTGCTGCTGCCAACGTGAGCTGGTCTTTCTTGAGTTTTATTTCAAACATCCTCATGTTTGGAATAACAGCTAACATTTTATTCAATGCACAGCACACACACGGTGCCACGCTAAGCGCTTTGCAGATATTGCTTCATGGAAGACCCAGAACAGTTAGCTCCGCAACATGGGAGTCATTATCACGAACCCCATTTTGTAGATGGAGAAACTGGGGCCCCGGGAGGTGAAGGCATTTGCCGGAGCTCACATGGCAAGAATTCACAGACGCGCAGGCTGACTTCAGAAATCAAGCTTTTATGAACTAACTAACATTCACCCTTGTAGCAAATAGTTCCGATTTATCTCTGTAGCCTTCAGAAGTGGACAAGACATGGTGGGGGTGTGTGTGTGTGCATGTGTGTGGGTGCATATTAATGGGTGTCGTAGGTGGTGTAGATTCCAGGGGTCAGCCAGGAGCTACATGGGGACTCAAACAGCAGAGGCCCAAGCCGGGGAGAAGTTTCCAGGCGAGCAGCCGTTTCCTCTGACGGCGAAGGGGGCCTTGTCCAAGCCCACCAGCTCATTTAAGCTTCGTTCTGGTTCTGCAGCAGAGTTGCAGAGCAACCCGGCTCTGCGCCCAGCCTGCCTGCCGTGTAACAGGATAGTTTATATTATACCGCCAAGCAGAAATAAAACTACTGAGTCAAACATTGCAAACAGATGCCGCGGCCGGAGCCCGGCGTCCGTGGCCAGATGCTCTTGTGAGCACCCGGGGAGGGTAGAAACGGTGAGTCTGGTCCCCGCAGACCCTGCAGGTTTGGGGGCGGGGGTGCCGCTGGAATTGGAGGGTTGGGGGCCACTAAGGGCTTTCAGAAGTGGGGGAAGGAGGAAATAAAGGGAAGGAACATAACTGTCCTTTCTCTTTCACTTACTCTTTCCCCACACACAGTACAACTTTTCGACGTGCCAATTTCTCCATTTCACTGGCCCTTTCTTCCACGAAGAGGTGAAGCC
Source organism: Varecia variegata (assembly GCA_028533085.1). Classification (NCBI taxonomy): domain Eukaryota; kingdom Metazoa; phylum Chordata; class Mammalia; order Primates; family Lemuridae; genus Varecia; species Varecia variegata. The sequence continues at coordinate 7,895,898 of CM052452.1, forward strand.
CAGGAAGGGAAGGTTTTAGTTTCCCTGAAATCCCCATTAGTTCCCCTAAAATACCCCAAATAAACCATGCTAGTCCCTTAAACCATCTTTTCCTAAGATTCTGCCTTTAAGCTCACAAGAAAAGTCTGGAACTTCTATCCTCATGTGGTCACCTAACTCTTCTCTCTCTCCCACCCCTGGGTCCTCCACCTATCTTCTAGACTGCAGCTGCATGCACTTCTTTAAGCACTCACTGATAAAGTCATGCTCTTGCTCTCAAACCTTCAGTGGCTCCCTATTGTCCACAGTAGAGTTTCTCAAACGTGTCTGAGGAGTGTGTACATCAGAGTCCTCTGGGATGCTTTCAAAGATGCAGATTCCAGGGACACACACACACCTGAGGTATTGAATCCAACTCCTTGGGACCTAGGAATCTGCATTGTAAACAATCTTAACACCTTTCTGGAAGGAGGCAAGGTGTACTTATTTATTTTTTTAATGAGTGCACTGTAAAATCATTAGGGTGACATCAAACTGAGAGTTTATACAGCACTTTTCATTCGGTTCTTCAACAGACATTTACAGCACCTACTATGTGCCAGGCACCGTGCTAGGGGCTGGTGCCGGGGATACAGCAAGGACAAGGTGAATTGGGTTCTAGAGGTCTTGGCGTGTATTTCCAGAGACTTCAGAGGAGGCAGAGCTTGATCCAAGCTGGAGGGTCCAGGGTCACATCGGTGTCTCAGGGCTAGCCCAGGTGACAAAGGACGAGGGGTGGCGGAGGTGGAGGCTGGGATCAGCAAAACCAGGAGGTGGGAAATGGCAAAACAGGATTGAAGGCACTCACACCTCGGGACTGGGGAGGTAGGCAAGGAAAATGGGGACATGGGGAATCCTTGCAATCTTACACTTCTTATCTTTCCCAGAACCTTATCTTCCTCTTCCTGGAAGGCCCCCGGAGGTGCCTCCAGCACTCTATAAATGTTTGTTGAATGAATGAAAGAAGGATGGTAGGGAGAGGAAGGGGAGATAAAAGACACAAAAGAGCGGAAAGAGCAACACAATGAAAAAGGAGATAAAGTGAAGAGGCCTGTTGTATAGTCCAGAAACTTCAGAAATAGGGGTACAAACCGTGTGTGTGTGTGTGTGTGTAAACAGGCTGGGACTTTCAAAGCAATCAAAATAACCCTGATTAATGCTCTCCCACCCTCTCTCTCTCTCTCAAACCCATTTCCTCCCAGCCAAGGCCCAGGGCCGACACGCCTGAGTGTAACCCTAAGAGGCAGGGGAAGCTTGAGCAATTATTTTTACACCAAGGAGAAAAAAAAAAAAGAATCACCCTCAAAGATACGGTGCTCAGGACCCGGGCACAGCGCTTTGAGCTCGGAGACTCGGCAGATGCCCATCCCATCCCCGAGCGTCCCTTCCCTCCCAGCCCCCACATGGTCTGGCCTCTATCTTCTGCCCGCCTGTGACAGACGGGCCGGCCAGGCACCCCCAGAGACCACCCCCCTCCCCAGCCGGGGGCCTGTCCCCTCTGAAACTGATCCCGTCCGTGCCTTTGGATCTAATTTGTTTCTCTGTCTGCCGGGTTTGGGGGTGGGGGGGGGTCTTGCCTGGAGACGTGGTGGTCACAGGTGACATCAATCACGTCTGCATCTTCCGAGGGATGAGGATAGGATATCAGAGAGGTAACCAAGCATTTGCCACATGATTCGAATCATCTCAGCATTGATTAATTGGGTTCATCCTGAGTTTCTGGATGCTAACAACTGTTTTTCTCCTTCACCTAACGTCAACAGGCCCTTAAAGGGGAAGGATCTGTTTCCCCATCGCATGTGGTGCATTAGGTTGATCAGCTCCTATTAAATGTTAAATGCTGGATGCGTTTGAGACAAACTCGATTTGCTCCAGATACTTTTCAAAGGTTCTGTGATGATTAGACCTCTCTCTCTCTCTCTCTCTCTGCCTCTGCCTCGCCCCCTTCCTCCCCAGCTTTCCAGGGACGTGTTTTGGCTTCGGCCGCTGGCAGATGGGAAGAGGGGACATGTGGGCTGACAGAGAGGGTCCTTCGGAGGGGGAGTTTGTTGGGGAGCGGGGAAGGAGAGCCCCCACAGGCTGTTTAAAAGAGATACAGTTTCTGAAAAGTTTAATAAGGCAGAAAACAATCCCGGATGCCAAATTTGCCTTCCAAAAGTTAAATATCCGGAATGCCTCCTGCCCCTCCATGGAGGAGAGAAAAACAGCATTTCCCGAGCCAAAAAAGCAGTTTTCTGGAGAGGAGAAATTCTGTTTCTGCAACCGATATGGGTTCTGGAAGCCTCCGGAAGGAATAAGTGCGGAAACAAAACCCAGTTCTAACGCAAATCATTGAGGAGAGGAGCAGGAGCGAAAACAATCAAAGTGCAGGTTTATTTCTTCTTCTTTCTTTCCCACCTGGGAAGAGCGACGCTTGGCAGGGTCCCATCATATTGGTTGTGCGACCTCGGAAAGGTCACTGTATTTAATCCGAAACCAGTCCTCTGGTTTGTAACGATAGAATTAATACTATTCACTTCTATGGAGAAGTCTAAGCTACCAGAAGGAACTTTGGCGAAATGGCTAAGCACATGTTCTTGGCAGACACTTGACAAATGAACATGTGTGTGTCAGGGCACGCATGGCACTGCGGCAGGGAGACCCTGGCCCTCCACATGTGTGGACTCGTTGGGTTCAGAAAGTTTCCAAACGGAGATGAGCTCCAAGGTTTAGCCAGAGAGACAATTTGGCTGTGATAACTGGCGGACAACATGGAAATCTAGAACCAATCTGCCAGTGTGGGCCTGGAAGCCCCCAGCAATGCTGGAATGAATAGTGAATTGGAAATTGATTAGCATGTCTGGAAGGTTCCCGGGGAGGATGTTCACACTGACATAGCAAACCTCCGGGAATCCTTGCCAGTGGTGTTTTCTCTCCCAACAGCATGCTCAGATATTTGAAATGACCTTGGTCCTCTGAGATCCCGGACTTGTTCTCGGTGATAGAGAGAGAATGAGCAAGGTGTGGGGACAGGTTCGTCCAAACCCTGCATGCCCTGGGTGGGCTCTGGGCGGGGGTGACTCTAGCTGCCCCAAGGCAGCTGCTGCCTTGGCTCTAGCTGCCCCATGGCAGCTGCTGCTGGGTCGTTCTGCGGAGAGACTGGGCTTTCCTGGTGCCCTGGGAGACAGAGGAGAGGATGGGCAGACAGGCCACATGGGGAGAAAGGAGGCAGAGGGTGGGGGCTGTGCGAGGAGCGACAGAGCGACAGAGACAGACAGAGGTGAGAGACAGAGAGAGAAAGAGGCAGAGAGAAAGAGAGAGACACACAAAGATGAGCACAGGGAGAATAAGACAGAGATGAGAGAAAAAAGCATAGAGACAGACAGAATTATACGCACGTAGAAATGCAGCACAGGAAAGCCAAGGGGACGTCAGAGACACCAGACGACACCTGCAGAGAGAAATCGCAACACAAGACACAGCCACATCAGGAGAAATTAGGGGACCAGTGGACAAGCGTCGAGGACACTTGAAACACAGTGTCCTGGACACGGAGGTGCCACCTTCCCAGGCTGCCGGCTCCCATTTCTCTCCCCTACTAGCCTGGCACCCTTGGGGACACTCCTGGGATATCACAAGTTGGACATCAGGGCTGCACGGCGGGATGACAGCAGGGGAGGGGCGGCCTGTGGGGAGGATCAAAGGGGCCCCGGCTTCATTGGCAGGACGCCCACGGGCCTGAATGCCTGGCCGAACCCCCAGGAAACATTCTGATGTGCAGATAGAGACACTGCAACTACATGCAGCAGGCAGGCGGGAGGCCTGCTCCCTTCCTCCTCCTCCTCCTCCTCCTCCTCCTCCTCCTCCTCCTCCTCCTCCTCCTCCTCCTCCTCCTCCTCCTGCTCCTGCTGCTGCTCCTCCTCCTCCTCCTCCTCCGTGTTCCTTGAAATCACAGTTGAGGGTTGGTGAATGCTTAATTGAACTCAAGAGTCAGCAGGGTCACGCTCCTCTCGAGTCTGTTTCCCTGTGTGTAAGGCGGACATGCTCGTAGCAGCCGGGGTCTGCCTCCCCGAGTTGTCGGAAGGCCCGACGAATGGTGTCGGGACACTGGCGGCGGGAGGAAGAACGTGCTGGTTTGGACACGTCCTTGGGAGGAAATCCAGCCTCATTCATTCCCTGAACCTGAGTCTCCTTGTGGGTACAATGGGGGTGATCCTCATACCTCTCTGGCTGCGTTGCTGGGGGCCTCAAATGGGATCCCTAATGCTGGAAGCTGAGCTCAGCGCCCAGCACACAGCAGTTCTGGAGTGCTTAGGAGACACGAGCCAGATCGCTGTCCCGGACAGGGGGTAATATATGGCAGAGAGCTCTGGCTGAGAATTGAATTCAACCTCAGCCGGAGAATTAGAACATTGTGATTAGAAACAAGAGAGAAGGGACAAAACAACCTGTCTTCAAGTGCACGATGACAGAGCACAGGCTCTCCTGGCAGCCCGAGGGGCTGGGGAAGGACAGGGCAGATCATATTAATAACAATAAATTATATCTGCACTGTGATTTATGGGGCCTGATGTGCTTCTCATTATGTTATCTTGCAGTGTCGTAGGACGGGCATAGCATCCTCATTATGGTGCCTCGCAGTCCTTTTAATGTGATCGTTGCTATTAGTGACGACAGTGTTATCTGTGTTGTTATTGACATCATCTCTCCCGGTTTCCCAGTTGGGGAAACCGAGGCTCAGGGACGGCTATCGACTTGCTCAAGGAAAAGGTCGGTGCTGGGGTTGAAATCCAGGTTTTGTAGTCCTGGATTTTTTTTTCCTGGCTGCTCTCTGGTCTCCTCTCTGAGACAGGCCCTTTTCTACTCTGCCATGTTGTAACCTTTTTGGTCTGGGGAATCTTGGGTCCCTTTTCCCCATAATAGACGGTTTTTTCCTTATCAGCCAAGGGCGATGGGTCTCCTAGGTCCCCCTGTCTGGCCCTGAGGTCCTCCCTCTGCCTAACCCACCGGCGCCCCGGCCCAGCCCCTGTTCCCGTTCAAGGGAGCTCCAGTGAAGGCAAGAATCCTTTTGGGCACCTGCCCATGGCAGGGCAGGCAGGGGTGACACGGATTTGAACTTGAACTTTCACGCCCCCACCCCCTTGGCTGGCCTCGCTTTTGTCTTTGAATCTGGCAGCAGCCTGGCCTGTGGTTCACCCCCTTCTCCCCCCTTCCCCGCCTTCTCTGTTCCTTCTGGAAACCCAAAGCCCGCTCAGGATGGAGTTGGTTCGGGACCAGGGTCATTTGGCATTTGCAGAGCGAGCTATTTCAAGAATGTGCAGATTCAGTCCTGGACGTGGCAGAGAAGAAGCCTGGCTCGGCTTCTGAGCAGGAGAACAAATGAGCCCCCAACCCCCCCCTTCTCCCCCCTCTTTCCCATCCTGCGATTTCCTTTGTCTCAATCCAAAATCCCCTTTACACGATCCTGGAGGCTTCCTAATAAAATAGAACCGTAACTTTATCTAAGACGAGCGCAGCACATGTAGAATGGATAAGGCGTAATTAATAACAGAAAATCATGTTTCCCCCCTCCTGACCTTTCACCCTCATATAAGTGTCTTAAGTTTTATGACAGCTAAGCACAAAATTAGTGCATGCGTGTATGTGTGTGCGCACACGCATGTGCTCCAGTGTGTGCGTTCGAGCTGAACCTACGAGGGGCCAGTACGTCTGTCTACTGAGTATTCACCTACCCCTGGCTGGAACTGGTTTACATTTCTGGGTAGACTGGCCTCTCGCTGAACCCGGGCACTGCCTGAAACTGAATCTGATTTCTTGAAGTGAGGGTTCTGTCTAAATCTCAAAATATCCCGTGTCTATTTACACGCAAAACTCTGGGCAAAGTAGAAGCTGACTGTGAAAATATAACAGAGGACGGCATGTGGGCAGGCACGCATGGATGTACACAGGTGTGGGTACACACTCTCTTTTGGATTGCCTGTGATACTTCAAAGCTCGAGTAGATTCGTTGGGGGTGGGTGGTGTGGATATTTATGTCTGTCCCTTGCAGTGGGTAGAAAACCAAGATGGGCAGAAAACCAAGATTGGTTTTGATGCTGTAAATCCTTTGGTCCTACAAGGGTCTTGTTATGGAAAATTCTTTTAAGTCACTGCAGCACTTGTATTCCCCAGTGTGGTATCATTATTGGTATTTATCCAGGTGACAATGAAGGAAGTGTGCTCAGCCCCGCGAGGTTGGGGCTACAAGCACCAGGATGATGAGAATGGCATCTCCCGGTCCCCCGACTGCTGTCTGCTGTCAGAATGGAAGGGCGCTTGAACCAATGGTGTTTATTGTAATGGTTCCACCACTATGTTCGTTTTAAGTAATATTATCTTGCTTTAAAGGTCAGTGGGCTGGCCCAAGCTATTGGTTTCTTGTGATTCATTACGTTTGATGCTCAACGTTTTGCAAAGTCTGTAGCACCAACCTCTGGGTTAATGGAAGCCACACCAGCCACGAAGCCAGTAGCTTTGAATCCTCCCGGGACGGGAGGCCTGGGCCGGGGTGGAGTGAGCTGCTTCCTTTTGATCAGCGGTGCTGATGTGAACCAGAGGTCACGCATGTTTGGGGCTTGTGTGTCAGCTCTACTGGACAGCAGCAACTGGGCCTCAACATTCCCTCCCACCCCAAATCCCAGCAGTTTTGTTTTCCATGGTCGTGCCTCTCTGGGATGACTTTTCCAAGACCCCCAGGGCACCAGACCAGAGGGACTGTTTTTTTTGTGTGTGTGTGTGGAAGATCCAGAGCCCTAAATCATAGGCACAGGCCCCTCTGTCCCCTCCTCCAGCCTTCCTCCTCTCATCCTTGGCTCCTTCAGATGCAGATACGCCAATTCCCGCTCCCCTGGGGAATTTCTGCTCCCCAATGTTAGGCGACAGGCTGGATTTGGAGGGAGACCCCTTTCTCCCAGGGGAGCCATGGGGTTGTTGAGTTCTTTTATGGGCATACTTGAACTCTGGAGGGCCCCCAAATTGACAGCCACTTCTGTCTGCTAAATCGATCATATATTTCTCTGTCATTATGTCATCCTTTTACAAATGCTTTTGCCTGCCATATTTTCATGGCTCTTCTTCCGAGAGGGGCTCCACGGAGGGTGGGTTCGTCCTTGAGATTTATCTTGAAGGAGAAGGGAAGGAGAGTCTCTTATCGCTGGTATCAGAAGGCGGGATTTTCCACTTATCACCCTCTCTTTTGCTTTGGGGCTTAAAGGCAACACCAACTGGTTGGATCAAGTAGTTTAGGGAGTTCTTTAGGCTGCCGTCTTTCGTAACATTGACAATGACCAGAAAATGAGGACTCCACCATCTCCTAATTTCACATCCTCCTAGATACTTAAAAATCACAGTAGACCAGTTCTGGAGTTTGTTGCCAAGACAAGAAGATCTTGATTGGATTAACATATTTCCCAGGAGAGGCTTTGAGGCTTTGGCAAACACAGTAAGAGGAGTAGCTCTTAAACAACAACACTTGAAAAATTAAACAAGTAATATATATTCATTATAGAAAAAGTAGAAAAGGCAGATAAAGAAAAAGAAGAAAATGAAAATCACCTGTAATCCTATCATATAGGGCTAACTATTCATAGTTTATCATATATCTTCCAGCCTTCTGTGTATGCTGTATGCATTTTAAGTGAAAAATAAGACCATCTCACATGTGCTGTTAAAGGCTTTTTTATCAGGCAAAAACTATATATCTAAAAAGTAATATATTTGCTATATATTATATTTAAATAATACAGAAAATAAGAACAAAAACCCAAATTGTACACACTATGTGACTTCTATGAATACCTTTCTACATTGTTTGATAACCTGCTTTTAAAAATCTTGGAACAGTCTAGAATGGGCTTCTCTGTGCCAACAAATTTGTGGCGGCACCATCATTTCTCAGGGGCTGAGTTGTGTCCCATTGCAAGGACACACCATGATTTAGCTAATACATCCCCTGCAGTTGAATAGTTCCAATTGTTCACAAACTCCTCTTCTCTTGGCTTGGTCTATGTGTGGCCAACACTTTATCAGATGGAATTTGTGTCCCACCTTTAGCCCATCAAACAAAGGTGCTCCATCCCACCAACAACTCTGTTTAGCAATACAAAAATTTGAATCTGTTAAAAGGCTTTTAGTAGCAGAAAGTCCAACGGACAGTTGTTTACATGATGAGGGTTTTATTTTTCTCCCGTGACAAGTGGTCCAGAGGTAGGCTGCTGCTGATATTGTTTTGGCTTTTTATTCTCGGGTCTGTCCTCTTGTTCAAAGATGGCTGCTTCAGCTCCAGACATTGCATCTGCCATTAAAACAGGAAAGAGAAAGGGGTGGCCCCGGAAGGCTTTTCTCTTGAGTCTTTGTCCTTTATAAGAAATCAAATGCTTCTCCCAACTCTCCCAATAGACCTCTGCTTACATTTTATTGGTCCAAACTGTGTCACAGGGTCAGCTCTAGGTCAGGAAAGTGAATCTTTCATTTTTTAGACCCTCTGCTAGGAGGCAGGAAGGGAGAAGGATGTTAGGAATAGATGTTGAATCAGCTACCCAGTGGTTCAGCCGTAGCATCTAAAGCATTTTCACCGACTACCCGGCCTGTTCTGGGCTTCGCCTGCACCTACTCGTCCCTGTCCCTACTTCCTCTGGCTTCCTGTGTCTCATCTGTCTCCTACATCTCCAATCCCTGCTTATTTTGTTCTGTTCTCTTGATTTTGGGAGACGCATTCAGGCTCCCTCACGCTACACTTGGCTTCTTGCTCAACTCTCGCCTGTGTTGGCAAGATGCTTCCTACTGTGTAAAGTGCTGAGTTATCGGAAGGACTTATTCGTGTGAATATGGATCCTGTGCGAGGCTCCGCAGGGCAGGGGCCAGGAATTCCTCCTCTGAGATCTCGGAGAGGATGGCACGATTTATGTCCATTTATGTCCTAGTAAAAGGAGGGCAGTGGGGCATCTTTTAAAAACCCTTGTTACTGCACAGGTCTGATAGATGCAGGGCTGTCAATGAATGGCCTGAGTCAGATTCTTCCAGGGGACATTTCCTCAGTGGCCTGTGGTTAAATCTTGATTTGGGAAACGTTTCCCAAGAGGAGATGCTCTGTAGCATCAGGATCCCGCATCCCTGAGAACTCTGCGTTGTGGCTACACATCATGGGGTGCCTTTGCATGTGTGCTCCGTTCTTCCTGGGAGAGTTTCCTCTGCTCTGCAGCCCCAGAGGTGACACTATAGGTGAGGTCTAAAGCTGAGCGGAGAGAGTCTGTGCTCAGGTTTGCCGTGAATCTGTAGCTTGGAGCCATAGCTAGACTCGCTATGATTGTTTCATGATTGTGTTTACCAAAATGACTCCACGGTCTAGACAGGATGGAAATAATTAGAGAAATTTATTCTCCCAGTGTTTGTCAAATAAAACAGGAAAAAAAAGTAACTTTGATCATGAAGAAAAAAATATATAAAAAAGAGAAGGAAAAGAATTAACATTGAGAGCCTGTTCTGTGCCATGACCCAAAGGGAGAATGTTGATTATGTATTAGCTAATTTAATCCTTACAACTCTCATTTGAGATAGTGTACCAGTTACTACTGCTGTGTAACAAATTGCCACCAAATTTAGCAGCTTAAAGTAACTTGTAGACTCTGTGGGTTAGGAATTAGGCAAGTATTCGGTGGAAACTACTTATCTCTCTGCTCCCTGAGGTCTCTGGGCTCAATTAGGAAGAGTGGTGGTGACTTGATGGCTGGGGGCTATAATTATCTTGAGGTTCTTTTACTCATCTGGCATACTGGAGTGACTTGAGGATTTGTACTGCCAATCACAGCACCTATCACTACACGGGGCCTCTGCGTGAGGCCTGTGCTTCCACACATGGTGGAATATTATTCAGCCCTGAAAAGGAAGGAGATCCTGCCATTTGTGACAGAACATAGAGGACATTATGTTAAAGCCAAATAAGCCAGTCACAGAAAGACAAATACTGCATGATTCCACTTATATGAGGCATCTACAGTAGCTAAACCCGTAGAAGCAAGGAATTGAAAAGTGATTGTCAGGAGCTGAGGGGTGGGGGAATGAGGTGGTGGTGTTTGAAAATACAAAGTTTCAGTTACACAAGATGAGTAAGTTGTAGATATCTCCTATAGTTAATATAGTATTGTGCACTTCGAAATTTGTTAAGAGGGTACATCTCATGTTGTGTTCTTTTTTTTATTATTATTTCAGCATATTGTGGGGGTACAAAAGTTTAGGTTACATATATTGCCCTTGCCCCCCCATCCCCCCAAGTCAGAGCTTCAAATGTGTCCATCCCCTAGACAGTGCGCATTGCACTCATTATGTATGTATGCACCCATCCCCTCCCCCCAACACCCGATTAATGTTATTCCTGAATGTGCTCTTAGGTGATGATCAGTGAAACCAATTTGATGGTGAGTACATGTGGTGCTTATTTTTCCATTCTTGGGATATTTCACTTAATAGAATGGGTTCTAACTCTATCCAGGAAAATACAAGAGGTGCTAGATCACCACCTGTTCTTATCACAAAATAAACAAAGAAACAAAAACAAACAAAAAGACCCAAGGAAGCTTTGGGAGGTGCTGGATATGTCTGTTACCTTGATTGTGGTGACATGTCACTGGTGTGTGCCCATGTCCAAACTCATCAGTTTATACATGTTAAATATATACAGTTCTTTGTATGTTAATTATACCTCAATGAAGCTTTTAAAAAATATTCCCATCTAAACTGAGGCTAAATAACTCACCGAATGTCACCTAAGTTAAAAGGGCAAAGTGCAGATTTGGACTTGAGCCAGTGTGGCTGTGCCCTTATCCATCATAATGGGGGTGTCCTCACTCACAGGTGATCGTCATAAGTCCATTCCAGGGTGCTTGTCAGGCCTCCTCTGATTGGCTGATTGGACACCCTGAACAAATCCGTGTCCTGTAAGCTCAGTGGTTGGAACACCAACCCTATAGCCCAAGTTTCTCCATCTTGGCACTGTTGACATTTGGGACTGACACTTCTTTATGGGGGGAGCTGCCCTGAGCATTGTAACACCCCTGGCCTCTACCCACTAGATGCCGGTAGATCCCCCCTCCCAGGTTGTGACAACCAAAAATGTCCCCAGACATTGTCCAATGTCCCTGGGAGGCCACAATTGGCCCTGATTGAGAACCACTGCAAACCACTGCTTGATTTTAAGTCTTGACTCTGCCCCTGAAGAGCCACGTCCTCTTGGTCAGGTTATTTTACCTAACTGAGCCTCTATTTCCTCACTTCTAAGTTGGACGTAATAATAAGACCTACCTCAAAGGATTATTTTTAGCTTTTATTGAGCGAATATTTATAAAGTGCACAAAAAAGCACCTACCACTTAACAATGCTTGAATGAGCTGTTAGTATCTTCCTTTCTCTTGCTACTTGAAAGTAAGAAACGGGTCTTTTATCTCTGCAACCTCAGTGCCCGATATGCACTGACATTCCGAGGATGTTTGCTGAGTGAATGTGTGACCTTCAGACCTCCCTCCCACAAGCAGACAGTAGACACCTCGGCTTACAGCTACGTCTGCCTCAAGTCCCACTTCCCACTCTGGCCCCAGACTCCTGTGTCCTCTGGAGGTTTAAAATGTAAAGAAAGCTCCAGACACTGTTTGGCTAATGTGTGGGAAATCCCAAAGATGTGCTTTCTGGTCCCAAGTGTCCAGCCCACACCCAGCCTCTGCAGCCCCTCAGACGCACGAGAGGAAAGAGAAGGAAAAGATGAAAACAGTTCTGCAGACAGCCACGAAGTCAGCCGGCGTGCGGGGAGCACAGCGTTTCAAACACAATTAAAACCCAATCAGGGTCCGGAAAAGTGCATTAATGTCCCTCAATCAAACGACAGAGCACATGTGGCATGGGCCTCTCTCAGGGGGCCACTTCTTCAAGGGCTGTCATCGATGATAGCGATGACCTCCACCCAGGCAGAACCCAGCGCCGGCCCGAGACCCAGAGACAGGGGATCCCTGGTCGAGGAATGAGCCCAGGGCTATATTTTTGCGTGTTTTCAGCTCTTGGTACATGTGGATGCTGCAGAGGGGAGATCAGCTGAATCTCCTTGGGGATCTGTTTATTTTCAGGAAAGAGTGTGAATGGCTTACTGATGCAACCCCCAAATACTTTATTTGGGGGCTGCTTCTAGGAGCCTAGGACTGGGCTAGGCCAGTAGATCTTAATTAGGGGTGATGTTCTCAGAGGACATTGTGCAATAACAAGAGATAATTTGGGCACAACTTGGGGTGCAATGCACAGCCCAGCCCCTGCAGTAAAGAATGACCCAGTCGGAAAGGTCAGTGGTGCTGAGGTTGAGAAGCCCTGGGTTAGGGTCGAGGGATATGGTGGTGAACGAGACAGATGTGGTTATTTCCCTGGCTGGGTTTCCTTAAGCTTGATCATCTTAATGATTTCTTTATGTAGCTGGACTTGGAGAGAGGGATCCCTTTAAGGACAACATGCATCTTTTTTTCTTTCCTCTGCCCAAGCCCTGTGTCTGCAGGGCCTGCAGTCCTGGCCGGTGTTGGCTGATGAGTGTGCGTTTGCGTGCGTGTGTCTGTGTGTGTTCGGAGCGGCGGGGGGTGTATGTTTGGACTTGTGTGGTTGTCTGTTTATGTCTGTGTATATCGGTGTGGCCCTGTAAGAACTTTTCTGTCATTTCCTTCCCCTGCTTGCCAAAGAGGCACATGTGGCTTGCGGAGATCCCCAGGCGAGATGAAGAAATCGTGAGGGGTGACCCTCGCTTGTCTGCGACTCAGTCCCATCCCCCTCACCACCCTCCCTGCCCCCACTCTGGCGATAAAACCAGAGGTCAGTAAACTTGCCTCTGAATTGACGCTTTGAACTTGGAGTTGAGTTTGGGCTAACTCTGCTGTTAAAAACTGTGTTTCAGAGGAATCAGAGCACAGCCAGGAGAATGACTGATCTAGGCTGGGGTCGTCAGCTTCAGAGTCTTTGACATTTGGGGATGTGTAATTCTTTGTGGTGGGGGGCTGTCCTGTGCCTTGCGTTGGAGGACACTGTACAGCATCCCTGGGCTGGACCCACTAGATGTACTCCCCCCGTTGTGACAACCAAAAAACATCCCTAGACATTGTCTAAAGTCCCCTCGGGGCACGCAGTCACCCCCGGTTGAAAAATCATTGATTTACAAATACCTAGAACAGCATGAGTGAATCTCACACACTTAATTTTGGATGAAAGAGGCCAGCTACTCAAGTATGATGTTGAGTGAATCTATTTACACAAAGTACAAAAACAGGCACAGCCAATCTAGACTGTTAGGTGTCAGGATAGCGGTTGTTGCCCTTGTTGGGGTCGGGGTGGATAGTGGCTGGAAGGGGACACTAAGGGGACATCTGGGGACGTCTGTTTTTGAATCTAAATGCTGGGTTTGCTTATGTGCGCCTTTCGCATTGAATGTTATACCTGGATCAAAAGTTGCATGTGTGCAATGATACGCATATTAAATGAAGGCATTTGGAAAATCGAGAGAGACGGTCATAAAAAAAAAATTCAAATGATACAAGGTTTATCTCCTTCCCAAACCCTGTAGTGGACAGTTTCTGAGCAGATTTATTCAAACTTTATTATTAGAATCCCTCCAGCTGCTTCTAAAGCTGCAGGAACAATACCTCTACTAAGCAGTGATCTGATTGAAGAGAACACGTTGTCAGCCCCTATACAAACACTCACACACACACACACACACACACACACCCCAGACAGAGATGTCACAGGGCCTGTGTTGAACTGAATTTCCTGCCTTTGTGTTCCCCGGGCCGCCCTACGGAGGGGAGTGAACTACACGCTGACACATGAAATGGACCAATATGCCGGGTTGAGACTTTTAAAAACAAATGGTCCTTTTAATCTTCTAGAGGGGAAAAAATAATCTACATGTGTGACAATCGGGGCTTGCCTCTTTTCAGCCATTTAAAGGAAAAGCCTGGTCTCCCCCCTCTTCCCTGCATTCCTGTCACCCATGCTGGCCCCACCTCAGTCCAGAGAACCCCGGAATATGAGGCTTCTTAGGTCTTTACGAACATCCGCACAGCCACTTGGATGCCAAAAGCAAAGGCTATATGCAGTCTAGATTTTCTTTAGCATCCTTTTTCAGGGAAACCCCAGGAAGGTTCTGAAAGCAAGCAGGTCACAAGATGTGCCTGGGAGACCCTCAGTCTTCACCCCAGAGGCCTCCTTAGATATCAGCATTTGGGAAAATACTCTGTGGCCACTCGCTGCATCCTCCCCAGCTGGTCAGCATTTATAAAGCGGGGCACATCTGTTCTTGCCTGCTAGCATGGAGAAGAAGAAGGTGGACATTGGAGAAAACCCCAAACACTAAAACAGATCCTACCTCACGCCAAGAGAAAATTGTTTCTAAGTTGGAGTCATGGAGACGTGTTTCCTGAAGGGGCAGAGATTCTTCTTCGAAATACTCCTTCTGGGCCACCCCCTTCTCGCCTTCCCTTTTCCTCTTTCTTTCTGAAACTCCCCGGGTTCTAGCCCGCCTTGAGATTTATGATGTGTTTCGCTTTGTGAACACCCTACGATCGTATTTGGGTGATGAGGAGCTGAGAGGTCTGCAGATAGCCTGTTGGTTGGAAAAGAGAGGATAAAGTATAATGAAGGCAGTATATTTCCCAGTCGCTCTTTCATGCACATACATAAAGTTATAAATGCCCCCAAGCGTGTGGCAAGCACATAGGAGCCTTTGAAAACACACAGAGACGTGCTCAGCGACAGCACCCCCCACCCCGACCCATGCATGGGAGGCGTCACATGCTTGCAAACCCATGCAAAAGACGCACAGGCGTGTGGGAACATGTTCATGCACAAGCAGGCTCAATAGTGACATACAAAACCGGAGACAGATGCAAACCCACTTCCAACATCAGACCCAGATGCAGACAGGCACCCCAATGGGTGACACTCCCAGCAGCCCCTCCACAAAGTTGAAATGAATGGGGTTGCAAGGACCCCTTTAACTCCCTCTCCCCGTTTCAGTTTTTCGTGCAATACAAATGTCTTCCGAAATTCAGCCCAGGGGGGCCACAAACTACACTCCATTCTGCTTTCTTAATAAGACCTCCAGGCCCCAAAAGAAAGCAGAAACCCTCAGAAGCTAAAATCTACCGAGTTCTAAGCACGGGTCAGGCTGGCCCAAGACAGTTTGGACGCTGCCCTTTCTGCCTTCGCCGCGGCTGCAATGAACTTCCTGGATGAAAAGTGGCATTGCGGGGGTGTCACTGGAGATCCCAGAAGAAAGTCAGTGCAGAGATAAATGACCCAAGGACACGTGACGGATAAAGCTCTTGGCAGCCAGGACACAGAATTACAGGGGGTCTCTGTGAGAGACAACATAAAGACTAGCCCAGAAATCTTCCTTCCACCCTTTCCCCCCAAATCTAATTACAGATGTCTTGACATTCCTTCTGCATAGAGTTTCCTTACAAGATTTGCCAAGAAGAAACATTTGGAAACTGTGTTTTAGGTATAATCCCGTCTGGGAGTCACTCTTGCTTGCTTGCTAGAGATGACAAAACGCTTAATTACAACAAGCGCAATGTATACCACATTTGGAAAACTGGATTCTTGACTCGCATAATATACCCCATACTGACAATGGCCTTTTGGCAAAACTTGCGTCTCTGATCTCATGTTAATTACTACACGAATATACTTATTGTGGGTACCGAGTTTATGGGACAGAGTCCTCTTGACACATGTTCACAATAAAATCACATTTTTTTCCCCCCTTCCCCTGACCCTAAGGAAAAAAAGAAAAGATTAACATTTTTCAAGATGCTGTTTTCATGGCAGGAAAACTGTCTGCTTGAGTGTTCACTCCGCTTTTGTTCTTTTTTTTTCCTTTCGCCTTTTATTAAAAAGCCTTTTAAACCAAGCATTCCTGGTTTGTAATTCCTTTCTTTACTTTTGCTTTTATGCCGAGGGAGAGACAGATTAGATTAGATTAAAGAGGAAGGGACACCTTGTGAACTACATTCCATCTAGAAGCGGTTTGGTTGATAGGGTCAGTGTGTGTGTGTGTGTGTGTGTGTGTGTGTGTGTGTGTATGTGTGTGTGTGTGTCTCCTTGTGGCTTGCTGGTGGTCTTTGTACAAATATAGGGTTCTGGTTTCTAGGAATGCATTTGTTCCTTTAGCCTTTCCCCCTGCAGAAATTTGCAGCCTTTGTGGCCTGACTTTTAGGGGTCTGTGGCAATTTTGGGGGGTAGTAAATCTTATTAACTCTTCCCTTTAGCTTCTCACAGTTCTCAAAACTGTTCAAAAGGCAGCAGCAGTTCTCTCCCCGATGGCAGATGAAAGGGAATGAAAGGGACCGTTTCAAAGTCTTTCTCTCTGCCCACCAGGCCCCCAGGTTACTCTGATGATGTCACAGCGGTAACCAAGGCAACACGCTGTGACATCACGACCCAAAGAGTACTGACCTTGGCCTGGAATTCAAAGGAAAAGCAGCTCATAAACTTCTAAAGCGAGCAGGAGATAAATATCCTTAGTCATAAAAGAACAAACGAAGTTCGGGGGTGGGGGGGGCGGGCGGCGCTGGGGGGAAAAAAAGCAGAACTTCTTATTTTATTTTTTTAGAAATACAGTAAAATGCATTGCCAAGTTTTTCAGGAAGTGCCAGTGGCCATTTTGATGATGTGAACTAGACTTTAAAACCGAAAGAGGAAAAATGAATGTGGTGAATGAACAAGGGTTGCTTATAATATTAAATATAACCAGGTGAAGCTTTTCTTTCCCTCAACCATAATCTGTAAAATGGGGGCAGAGGCTGCATCAGAGCAGAGAAAAACAACAAGCAAATTCGTGCCAGGGGCCGGAGAGAAATCTAGGGAAAGTGTTCCGTGCAACATGGTACCCGGGATGGGATCCTGGAACAGAAAAATGGGTGAAATTTGAATGAAGTTTGTAGTTTAGTCAAGAGTACTGTACCAGTGTCGGGTTTTTAGTTTTGACTAATGTACCACCAGGGTAACACAAGGCGACGGCATCTGGAGAAACTGGGTAAAAGGGATGTGGGGGCCGGGCGAGGTGGCTCACGCCTGTAATCCTAGCACTCTGGGAGGCCGAGGGGGGAGGATCGCTTGAGCTCGGGAGATCGAGACCAGCCTGAGCAAGAGCGAGATCTCATCTCTCCTAAAAATAGAAGTTAGCTGGACAACTAAAAATATATAGAAAAAATTAGCCAGGCATGGTGGCGCATGCCTGTAGTCCCAGCTACTCGGGAGTCTGAGGCAGGAGGATCACCCGGGCCCAGGAGTTCAAGGCTGTAGTGTGTCATGATCATGCCTATGAATAGCCACTGCACCCCAGCCTGGGCGATGTAGCAAGACCCACTCTTTAAAAAAAAAAAAAATGAAAGTAAGATTGCACCGATGTCCAGTAAAATCTTGTTCTTCTAAACCCTGCTGACTAGCCCAGGCTTCCGTGGTCCTCTTAACCTCCGCCCCCAGGCCTCAGTTTCCCTGCCTGTGCCAGCTGCACCCGACACAAAGGCAGCCCCTCATACCCAACCCCATCCCTGTCCTACATACTTCTCAGCACCTTCCTCCCTATATGTGGAAAATGGGTGAGAGTCCCAACAAATTCACTCTTTCTCTCCTGATGTCAGAGGAGGGAGGAAAATGTTGGAAGCCACAGCTGGGCCCCTTTTGGCCCCACAATGACACACTCTGGGCTTCCACTCCGGGAGCCTAAGCTGGCCTTTTCCTGCCTAGGATTCTCTTGTCATTTGACTGGCAGCAGAGCCCAGATGCCTGAGGTTGTGACCAGAGTCACGCCTTCCGGGGCTTTAGCCCCACCTGGACTGTGAGCTTCGAGGAGGGATAGAACTGCGTCTTTGGTCCCAGTTGTCCTTTGAACAACTGCTCCAGATGCATTACCCGGAGGGCTTCTTCGTTTGTGAAGGAATAATTCAGCACACATCCTCAGGCCCGGACCCACGGTTCTAACACCCCAGAACTCTGGAAAGTGGTAGTTATTGCCATAATCAATTTTTTTGTTTGTTTGGAGGGTTTTTGTTTCTTGTGTGTTTGTTTATTTGAGACAGAGGGAAACGTGCAGGCTGGAATGCAGTGGCCCGATCACAGCTCACTGCAGCCTCCAACTCCTGGGCTCAGGCAATCCTCCTGCCTCAGCCTCCCGAGAAGCTGGGACTACTTACACGCCACCATCCATGCCCTGCTAATCCCCCACCCCCCAGAGATGGAGTCTAGCTATGTTTCCCAGGTTGGTCTTGAACTCATGGCCTCAAGTGATCCTCCTGCCTCAGCCTCCAGAGTGCTAGGATTACAGGCCTGAGCCACCACCGTGCCCAGCCCTCCATAATTCATTTGTTGGCAAAACCTGACCTTATCTCCACTTATTTTTTTAATTAAAATATAAAATTTGTGTGTATTTACGAAGTTCACCATGTCATTTTAGAACTGTGTCTTCGGAGCCAGAGAGAGCTGGGTTAGAATGCCAGTTCTGCCATGAGCTACCTGCATCTTCCTCATCCCTATGAGAGACACTTATGGGTTCGACACTGATGAATGTTTATGAAGGTCCTGCTGGGTGCCAGGAACGGTGCTGGACAGAGAAGCAATGTCCCTGCCATCCGGGAGCTTCCTTTCTCCTTGGGAGAGAGAGGGGAGGGAAGGCAGGTAGTAAGTGAATTCAGAGGAGATTTTTAGCAGTAAGCAAAACAGGGTAAAGGGACAGGAAATCATGGAAGACACCTTCTGATATGGTGGTCAGCAAAGGTCTTTTTAAGGAGAGGACATCTGAGGACAGACTTGGTCATAGAGACCACTGCAGGGAAGAGCCCCAGGTGGATGGAAGAGCAAAAGAACTCGCTCTGCTTGAAGGTCAGAATAAGGTTCAGTGTGGCCACGGGGACATACGCTAGAGCACAAGACAGCAGGACCCGATCACAGAGGGCACAGAACAGCATTTGGGTTTTATTTCGGTGCTATCAGAGGCCGCTGGAGGATGTTAAGAACCGTTTTCTTTTTTTTTTTTTTCTTTTTTGAGACAGAGTCTCGCTCTGTTGCCCAGGCTAGAGTGAGTGCCGTGGCATCAGCCTAGCTCACAGCAACCTCAAACTCCTGGGCTCAAGCAATCCTTCTGCCTCAGCCTCCCGAGTTGCTGGGACTACAGGCATGCACCACCAGGCCCAGCTAATTTTTTCTGTATATATTTTTAGTTGGCCAGATAATTTCTTTCTATTTTTAGTAGAGACGGGGTCTCGCTCTTGCTCAGGCTGGTCTCGAACTCCTGAGCTCAAACAATCCGCCCGCCTCGGCCTCCCAGAGTGCTAGGATTACAGGCGTCAGCCACCGCGCTCGGCCCCATTTTCATTTTTTTACAAAAGCAAACTGTTTTAAGAAACTATCCAACTCTTCCAGAGCGGTTGCCTGGTTTTGCATTCCCACCTGCAGCGTTGCGGTTGCCCCGTAGCTCTGCCAACACTTGGAACGATCAGCCTTTTTATACAATTTTAGCCACTGTGGTGTGTGTGTGTGTAGTGGTATCTCGTTATGATTTTAATTTTTGTCTTCCTGATGATTAACGATGTCGAGTACTGTTTTATGTGCTTTTTTGACTACTCACAGATCTTCTTCTGTGAAGTGTTTGTTAAAATCCGTTTGTCTATCTTTTAATTGGGTTGTCCGCCTTCTGGATTAGTGAGTTATAGAAGTTCTTTTAATGCTCTGGCTACGTAGCGTCTGTCACGTGAATGATTCACAAACAGTTTCTCCCAGATTGTGACTTGCCTTTTCATTTTCTTAACAGGGTTTTTCAAAGAACAGAAGTTTTAAATCTTTATAAGGCCATTTATTTTTATTTTGAGGTTTATGCTTTTTTTGTGCTAAGAAATTTCCTATAGCCCAAGGTCACAAAGATTTTCTAGTGTGTTTTCTTTTCTTTTTTTTTTTTTTTTTTTTGAGACGGTTTCCTCATCTGCGAAATGGGGATGAGGACACTAGCACCCACTTTGTGGGACTCCTAACCTCATTAAATGAGGAGATACATGTCACTTAGCTCAGTGCCTAGCAGGTGCTTATTATATGGTGCCACTTACGATTCTTATGATTGTGATTATACCTTGTAGAGCGATGGTGAGGTTAGCGGAGGAGTCGGGGTGGCAAGAGGGGCTGGAGAGAAGGAAGACGTCAGTGAATCGTAGCTAGCCTAGAAGTCTCCAGAAATCCAAATCCAGCATTCAGAACAGAAGACCCCGCCCTGAGGCCCCCATCTGACCTGAGCATTTTTCAGAGTGCTTTACCTGGGTCCCAGGTAATCTGACTTTGGGGAAGGAGGAAGGGGAGTTAATGATCATCCAGACACCACTGAAGGGTAAAGAACCAGGAGTTCCGTTCTTCTGGGTCAAGACTGAGGCTTTGGGGAAGTTACTGAATCTCTCGGTTGATCTCCTTAAAAATGGGAAGGCTATTCCCTCTCTTGCAAGATTATGGAGTCTTTGAAATGAAGAGAGGCACATGGAAGAAACAAGCACGGCGCTGGCACTCAAGAGATCTTGGAGCAAAGGAAGCACGTGGGTCGCACCAGCCACTGCCTTCATAAGGTGCGAGCAGTTGGAGTTTCTGAAGTTGCCCTCTTGACTCCAGAAGAGAGAGACTCCCAGACATTTTAAGCAGCCTGGACATGCCCGAACTTGCGAGGTGCCACTTGGAATCAAGAGGACCTTGATGGGAAAGCCAGCATTATTCAGGGCAAATGCATTTGTGCAATTTGTAACTTTATCTAGACCCAAGCAGATTTCTGCCCCAGCTCTGGGAGGGAAGCAGGAATCCTTGGCTTGTGAGCTTCACACACGCCCTTTATCTCATCTGCGTGTCACAATAGTCTGGGAGATAGGCCAGGGAGATGCTAATGTCCCCACCATCCTAGGGGAGGGATCGGCTGCTGGCTTCAAAGACACTCCATCTAACTTGAGGGATGGAGGATGAGGGATTGCAACAGCCTTGCAAGGAGGCAGGTCTCCAGGCCAGAGAGAGTGGTCTTGAGCATTCATTCATTCAAATAAGCAAGCAAACATGTCGACGGATAGGAGGGATGGGGTTCTGTGGCTTCATGCAGGTCTCCCAAGATGCGAAATGACACAAGAAAACTCAAACTCATCCGAGACAATTGTGAAGAAAGAAGGCAGCTAACCCTCCCAACTATGTGTCGTAGGCTCTGTAGGGCAGGACTCATGGATGCCCTTCTGGCCGGGCGTGCTGGCTTGCACCTGTAGTCCTGGCACTGTGGGAGGATTGCTTGAGACCAAGAGTTGGAAACCAGCCTGAGCGACATAGTAAGACCCCCGTCTCTACAAAAATTAGTCATGTGTGGTGGCTTGCACCTGTAGTCCCAGCTACTCCGGAGGCTGAGGCAGGAGGATGGCTGGAGCGTAGGAGTTTGAGGTTGCAGAGAGCTATGATGACGACACTGCACTCTAGCCCAGCTGACAAGTGAGGCCTTGTCTCAAAAACAAAAATTTTGCCCAAGGGCCATTCAGCCATTAAGATAAAAAAAAAAAAAGCAGGGGTTGATTGGCTCTTTCTATTCCACAATGGATAGATTCCTACTCCTATTCCTATTTTAACTAATTGATATTTCTCACTATGTGGTCATCCTGAGGGCTCCCTGACCTCCCTGACTCTCTGCTTCTGTCTCTACCTACCTTGCCCTTGTACCTGGGGTTCCAGCCATCCCACCTCCTTTCCCTTTGAAAAGTCAAGTTCCGCTCTTCGCTGGCTTTCCTTGGGCGGTTGCCTAGGTCGAGAAGACCCCTTCCCGCCCAGCTGCTGTGTATCTTTCATGGTTGCACATCCAAGGAAGCCTCCCCTGACCACAGGAGAAATCCAGGTTCCTCCTCCCACCCCCATTCTGCACCTTGTCCTTCTCCATCATGCAATTTATCACCTGTTGGAAACATACCTGTGGGGCTCTTTCATTAATGTCTGTGCACCATATGAGACTTTAACCTCCATGAAAGTAGAGAACTCATGTATCTTGTCCACGACTGTATCTAAATATTGGCGGAAAGGCAGGGAAGCGCCCAGCCAAGAGAAAGGATGGATAGGTACACAAGCAAGGAGGAAGAAAGAAGGGCCCAGAGAGGTGCTTGGTCTCCGAGATGCCCTAGAAAGACACACCCCCAGTTATGCCTCCTGTCCTAGTTACTCGATTCCAGGCTGAGGTGAAAGGCCAGACACTCTCCAGGGCTCCCACGATGAAGCCAATATGTATTTCGTATGCCATATGTTTATGTTTTTCCCTTTGAAGGCTGCCTGGGAAAGGCTAACAGTCATGGAAGTAACAAACACATTGTCTTCTCTTCTCTTGCCAAAAGCAATCTTTAATCACTCTACCAAGTAATGGGCCCAGAATAGCATAATGGAAACAAAGTACTTAAAATACTTTCTTGGGTGGATAAACACAGCAGAGGGGGAAAAAAAAATCCTACATGCCCAGCCCATCCTTTTTACCATACACACAGCTAGGAGATGTGGAAGGAAGAGAAGAAATCCCTCCGGAACAAACAAGTAATTGTAAATAATCAGAACACACATATTATAAAGGGTAGCATGATGGTTTCTCCATCCTGAGGACGTCTTTGTATTTGTTGGTCCCCACCAGCCGTTTTTTTTTTGTTTGTTTTTTTAAATCCTGTCACCAAGTACCAAAAGTTAGGTCTGATATAACCAACCCATGGAAAGGACTTCTCAAAGAGTCTTTGAGCAGGGTCTTTATTTTTTAAATCTCTTTAGATACGAGAGCATGGGCTGGGCGCAGTGGCTCACGCCTGTAATCCTAGCACTCTGGGAGGCCGAGGCGGGAGGATCGCTTGAGGTCAGGAGTTCGAGACCAGCCTGAGCAAGAGCGAGACCCTGTCTCTACTAAAAATAGAAAAAATTAGCCGGGCATGGTGGTGCGTGCCTGTAGTCCCAGCTACTTGGGAGGCTGAGGCAGGAGGATTGCTTGAGCCCAGGAGTTTGAGGTTGCTGTGAGCTAGGCTGACGCCACAGCACTCTAACCTGGGCAAGAGAGCAAGACTCAGTTTCAAAAAGGAAAAAAGTTCTCATAGATATGGAAGTGTGGGGGAAAGAGGGTGGGTGGTGCTGGTGGAGGCCCTCGTGGAACTGAATGTTTAACTTGTGTTCAGAAGATGCTTTGCTGATGCCTCTGTTGGCTAAAGTCAAAACCAGAAAGACAGTGGCCAGAGCTCTGGGTTAGAGAATTCAAGATGTAGCTTCCTTAGAGGGACGTCGAGTTCAGTATTAGAGAAAACAGATGTGCAAGCCACGATAACAGACTCTTGAAATCACCATCTCCTCCAGGGAGCCTTTCTGGATTTTTTCAGTTGGAATTCATCTCTCTGTACCATGAGATGAACAAGACAAGAGCCAGGAGGCTTCTACAACTTAAAAACCGTGTTATATCTTGGTCAAGTTACTTATTTTCTCCGAACTTTAGTTTTCCCATCTGTAATGTGCAGACAAAGATACCTCACTCGCGAGTATCACCGGGTATAGATAGAAATACGTAGCCCGTGGTCAGTTCCTCACTCAAAGCATTTAGCCCACTTTGCTGTGAGAGTTGTCAGAATCAAAATGGAATCGCTCATGTTAAGAAAACACTGACAAATAGAGCCAGAAAAGGCCACGAAGAGAGGGTTCTTAGGCTTGTATGCCTGGTAATAAAATCTATTACAAAAGACTACAAAAACCACAACCTTGCACAAAAGCTATTGCAACCTGACAATAAATAAATAAATAATTCCGCAAGGACATCTGCCCCAAGATTGCCTGTCCAATCTCAGACTGGCGTCACCCTTGTTACTCATCTTCGTAGCCAAAAATAACTATTTCAAAACAATTATGCAACCCTCCTCATTTTTCCTTTTAAAAAACATTGTCTTCCTTTTTACCTTCCTGAATACGCACAGTTTACTACGGCATGTGTATTCCCATTGCAATGCTCTGTTCCCAAATAAATCTCTCTTCTTGTAGGGAGCCTCTCTCTGTTTGTTGTTTAGGTCGACACTGCCTAGAAGTCAGACTTATCCAAGTATGTTTCAGGGTGTCCTTGAGGTGTGAGGGAGCAGGAGAGGGAAAGTAGACATGGAACTAGCATCTTTTCCACGGATTTTCGTGCCCTGGCCATTGTGTTAGACCTTTTAACGCGCGTCGTCTCCTGTGTTCCTCACAATAATGGCATTTTTTTCAAGAGAAGTGTAATTATCTCTGCTTTTCAGATGGAGCAACTGAGGTTCGGAGTGTTCAGGTAACTTGGCCAAGATCACAGAAGTAGGTGGTTGAGCTCTGCCGGTTCAGGGAACGTGGTACACTCCTCACCTAAGGCCCAGTGCAACGTCTACCACGTTAGGTGCTTGATACACATGTGACGTCAATCGAAGTGTCCCTCACGTCTCGATTGCCCATTCATTTTCTGATCACCTATGAATAATTGCAAATGTTCTTGACATTTTTTTCATATATTGAATTTGACAGCCAGATATGGCCTAGTTAAGCTAGAGAAAACTAGTATTTTTGAGCACTTCTGTGAATCTTGCACTCTAGACATTCATGGTCCCAGATGAGATGGGTGGTATGTTCACTAAAAAAGTGCTCTTCTTTTTTTTTTTTTTTTTTTTTTGAGACAAAGTCTCGCTCTGTTGCCCAGGCTAGAGTGCCGTGGCATCAGCTTAGCTCACAGCAACCTCAAACTCCTGGGCTCAAGCAATCCTCCTGCCTCAGCCTCCCGA
>CM052452.1:7920839-7992124 GCA_028533085.1 Varecia variegata
GCCCATATAATTTCTTTCTATTTTTAGTAGAGACGGGGTCTCGCTCTTGCTCAGGCTGGTCTCGAACTCCTGAGCTCAAACGATCCACCCGCCTCGGCCTCCCAGAGTGCTAGGATTACAGGCATGAGCCACTGTGCCCGGCCAAAAAGTGCTCTTTGTTAAGGTAAATAGATACAGCCTGCGTTTAAGGGGTGAACGTAAGAAAGATGTTTAAAAGGTGTTTAAGGTTATCTTTGCAACCAAAAGGCAATGTGTTAACATGAGCCCACAAATGGAAGAGTTGATCAAGTTGGAAGCTCAGTAATACTGGTCAGCCCATTGGACCTTTGTAGACTGGGGACAGAGGACACCAGGTGTCATAGGAAGTTTGATGATTGGGAATCTCACACACCCAAATCTACTGGCACCTTTCTGCAGTTAGGGCATGCTGGTGACACCTGACATATTCATCTCCTTCCAGAAGGAGACCCTCCCTGCCCTGTGGCAAGGTGGGAAGATTCTGGGATTTGGAGCCAAAAGAACTGGGTTGAACTCTCCCAACCTCGATGTTTGTTTTTTGTTTTTGTTTTTTGAGACAAGTTGTCATTCTGTCACCCAGGCTGGAGTGCAGTGGCATGATCATAGCTCACTGCAGCCTCTCGAACTTTTGGGTTCAAGTGATCCTCCTGCCTTGGCCTCCAGAGTAGATGAGACCACAGGTGTGCAGCACCATGCCTGGCTAGTTTTTAAAAATTTTTTAGAGATGGAGTCTTGCTGTCTTGCCCAGGCTGATTTCAAACTCCTGGCCTCAAGTGATCCTCCTGCCTTGTCCTCCCAAACTGCTGGGATTACAGCATAAGCCACTGCCCCTGGCCTCCAACACTTGTTTTTGGATAAGTCACTTAATCTTCCTAAGATATAGAATTTTTCTAACTCTTTCGCAATTGTAAAAATAGCAATAGGTTTGTTGTGGGGATTCAATGAGATAATGGAAGACAGTGGCTTAGCCAGTGCCGAGTACTTACCGCGTCCTCAGTTAGGATCTGCTTTCACTATGGGTGATGGAGCATTATAGTCATTCATCTATGTATTTATTAAACAAGTATTTATTGAGTGCCGTCGTGTTCCAGATGCCAGTCTAGGTACTGGCATACCACAAGGAGCAAAGTAAAGCCCCTACATCGCAATGAGGGGATATAGACGATAAATAAATGAATATTGTTTTGGGGTGATAAAAAACATGGCTGTTGGGGAGCAGGCAAGGGAATATGGGGCAAATGGGAAGTTGGAAGTGCTATTGTATGTAGTCAGGAGGTGACATGGGAGCAGCGAGCTGAAGAAGTCAGGGAACCAGGCTCAAGGAGGTCCAGGGGCACTGTGTTCCAGGCAGAGGGCCCAGCAAGTGCAAAGGCCCTGAGGCCAGAATGTGCTTGGTGTGTTGGAAGAGGAGCAAGGAGGCCACCACGGCTGGAAGTAAAACGGTTGAGAGCCATTGCAAAGGATATGTTCATTCTATAAAAAAGACATCTGCACTTGAACGTTTATAGCAGCCCAAAACAATTGCAAAGATGTGGAAACAACCAAAATGTCCATCAATACATGAGTGGATTAATAGAATGTGATATATGTATACCATGGAGTTCTACTCAGCCACAAAAAACAATGGTGATCTTGCACCTCTTGTATTATCCTAGATAGAGCTAGAGCCCAGTCTACTAAGTGAAGTATCACAAGAATGGAAAAACAAGCACCACATGTACTCACCATCAATTTGGTTTTAACTGATCAACACTTAAGTGCACGTATAGTAGTAACATTCATCGGGTGTTGGGCAGATGGGAGAGGGCAGGATGGGATGGGTATATACATACCTAACGGGTGCAGTGCACACCGTCTGGGGGACGGACATGCTTGAAGCTCTGACTCGGGTGGGGCAAGGGCAATATATGTAACCTAAATATTTGTGCCCCCATAATATGCTGAAATAAAAAATTAGAAAAGAAAAGGACGTATTCAAATGCCAGTAAGAGATGAGGCCAGAGCCTCGCTTGAGGATGAGGAAGGGCCCATATCGGGTAGAACTTGCAAGTTGTTAAAAGCCTTAGTTTTGCATCTGAATAAAAGGGGAAGTTATTTTAAACACGTGGTAACATATCTTCCTTACCAACCTCCTCAAAGATTTTATTATTAAAAATTTCAAGCATATAGAAAAGTTGGAAAATTATATGGTGAACACCCTTATACCCACAAAGTGGATTCTACACCTAACATCTTGTTATATTTGCTTTAATTTGGTTTATCAAACATCTACCCACCTATGTATCAATTCTTCTTTTGTTTTGTTGCATTTCAAAGCAAGTTACAGTATCAGTTAACTCATCCCTAAATACTTCAGCACACATATCACTAACTGGAGTTTAAGATCTGTTTATATTTTTCTAAGAGAAAATTTACATACAGTGAAATGCACAAATCTTAGGTGTAGCATTCTCTAAATATTTGGAAACACACACACCTGGGCATCCCACCCTTATCAAGACAGATAATATTATCACGCCCTACCCTTAAGCAACCACTGTTGATTTTTTTCCACCGTATGTTAGTTTGCCTCTTCCAAACTATAGAAGTGGAATCATACAATATATAGTCTTGTGTATAAAGTCTTCTTTTACTTGCATAATTTGAGATTCATCTATGCTATAATTTGTTTCAATAGTTTCTGTTTTTGTTGTGGAGTGCTATTTCTTTGTGTGGCTATACCATAGTTTGTTTAACCTTTCTCTTGCTAATAGACACTAGGGCTATTTCTAATTTTGGTCGGCCTTACATTTTCAGAAAATTATTAATTGACAAGTAATAATTGTATATATTTATGTGATACACAATGTGATGTTTTTATACATGCATACACTGTGGAATGATCAAAATCACTGCCTTACATTTTAAGAAGACCCTCTGGCTCCTGGGTTGAAGAATAGACTCTTGGTCAAAAAGACAGATGCAAAAAAGTAGCTTTTTTTGCCTGAAATTCTGCCTGAAAATTTTTCAGGCAAAAGATAATATGGTGGTAGCTTTGTTTGGACCATGGCACTAAGCTCTTTATGTACGTTATCTCAGTTAACAAACATCTATAGGGCTTAGGAAACTCCCTTCCCCTGGAGATAACTCATTCCTTCATTCCTTTTATATTCAACATGTTGGTCACTTTGGTCAAATCTCCTTAGCTACATATTTGCAAAGAGGCATCTTGTGAATGGATGCTATCTGCTAAGGTATCCTGTAGGGAGATGAATAACAGACATTCCTCAAGGAGTTGCCTCAAATGGGAAATTCCAATTGAGAGATTAAATGCTCTAGGTAGTGGGTGATCAATCGGGCTGAAGTTAGGGTGGGGTTAGATGGAAAGTTCTAGTAATAACAGCTCTTTTTTTTTTTTTTTTTGAGACAGTCTCTCTCTGTTACCTGGGCTAGAGTGCGGTGGTGTCAGCCTAGCTCACAGCAACCTCAAACTACTGGGCTCAAGCGATCCTCCTGCCTCAGCCTCCTGAGTAGCTGGGACTACAGGCGTGTGCCACCATTCCTAGCTAACTTTTCTATCTTTTGTAGAGACAGGTCTCGTTCTTGCTCAGGCTGGTCTTGAACGCCTGGGTTCAACAATCCTCCCGCCTTGGCCTCTCAAAATGCCAGGATTATAGGTGTGAGCCACTGCACCTGGCCTGAAAACTGTCTTTCTAATTCTATTTCTTGAATAGATCTTGGAGCTGTTGACTTGCCTTCATTGTTTACCCAATGTCCTGGCTGATACCACGTCCCTCTCTTACCTGGATTTCCACAGAAGCCTTCTAACTGGTCCGCTATTTCTACTCTTAAAGTCCCTCATCCGTTCTCCACCCTGCAGCCCGAGTGATCCTCTGAAATGCAAATCTGATCGTCACTCTGCTGCTCAGAGCCCTTCAGTGGCTCCCAGATATGTACAGGATTATGTCCAAATCCTCCAATATCTGGCCGGAGTCTCCTTCTCCAAGCTCATCTCTTGCCACTGCCTTGGGAAGTATTTTTTAAAGAGTTCCTCTTCTTTGAGTCTAATTGATCCAAATTCCTCTGACCTGGCTTCAGATTTTCCACTCCCGAATGCTCCATCCATTTTGGGCAAACTGCTTTGGGCTTTGCCAAGATCTCCGTGCCTGTTAAGGGGTGAGATTTAGGTGTGTTAATTATATCTCCAGGCTTGGCTCTCTTTTCTCTCGCTGAGGCTACTGCCCTTGCAGTAACCTGGAAGATGTGTGGGTAAGTGAGCCAGGCACCCACCCACATGGAGGAGTTCCATCAATAAATCCAGCCAAGAAACTCCTGGGGATGATGATCTTCCATGATTGGGGCTCCACTGATGTCCGTGGAAATTCAAGGAACCAGCTCACAACTGGAAGTCACCGTGAGTTGGGCTTCCAAGCTAGGCTTTTGAGATATGACAAAGTGCCCAAATATATCCCTGCAACTGTGTCATTCTCTCACCCACTGGCCATAGATTTTATCAGTTCTTTGCCAACCTCTGGCCAATGTCAGTTTGACCACATACCACTTAGGACACCGAATGACAGCCTTCCTTTGCCTAATCCACCTTGGCTTCCAGCACTGGCCACTTGGAAAAGGAATAGGAACGGACTCTTCTGGAGAGACCAGTCTCCAGGCTGAAGCCTGATTAATAGACTTTATGCTGCATCCCAGGGCCTGCGTGGGGCCACTGGAAGCTTTGCCAGTGTCCTTTCTGGTACGCAAAGACTGAGGGATCTAACCGTTGTGGAAGGAGGAAGAACAAAAGGGAAGAACAGGAGCAACTTCCACAAAGACAGCTACCAAAAAATGCCTTGGAGAAAAAAACAACAACAAAAAAATTGAGAACAAAGCTGACAGCACCCTCAGCCCACACTGTCACTGAACAGAAATTCAATTTATTTGGTTTTTGCTTGGAGATGCAGCATGGTTTTCGACAGATGTGCTACGTGTTCTGTCATCAGAACTGCAAGAGGCATCTCGATGTGATTGGGAAAATTACAATTTTAATATCTTCTTTCCTCCTTCAAGCCTTTTGCATATTTTCCACTA
The DNA here is from genome assembly GCA_028533085.1 of Varecia variegata. Lineage (NCBI taxonomy): Eukaryota > Metazoa > Chordata > Mammalia > Primates > Lemuridae > Varecia > Varecia variegata. The sequence goes on from CM052452.1 coordinate 7,925,922, forward strand.
CACTGGCCTCTAGTTGCTCACAGTTAAATATAGATGAACTCCACAGATCTCTGCCCCTCCTCTATTTTATGTGAGTGTCATTATTTGGGCTGGACTCTGTGTGTGTGTGTGCACGTGTGCTTATTTAATCTATGCAAGAAAAAAGGCAATGCAACAAATAAATGAAGAAGAAGGCAGAGAAAGATAAGAGAAGCCCTTTTGGAAGACAGGAATTAGGATATTTATGGGTATTGAGGACTAAGATTTTTCAAAGTAACAATGTCTACTGTACTTCTGGGGACAGATGTCCTATTACGTTTGCATTTTTTTTTTTTGATGTTTGTCTGTGAGCCGACATTCATTTCTATCTATTTTACAGACAAGGAAACTGTTGCTCAGTGATGGAGCAGTATTGGCCCAAGGTCTGGGCCGTGGTGGAGGCAGGGTTCAAAGCCAGAGATGTTAGGGCCCAGATTCGTGCAGTCAGTTATGGTGCGATGTCACCATGAGCCAGCAGGATGTATCTAGCGAGCATCCTTTATAAATATTTGCATATCAGTTAACATAACATTTAAGGTACATAAATACTTTTTTCTGGGTTTTATTATTATTATTATTTTTTTTCTTTTTTGAGACAGAGTCTCGCTCTGTTGCCCGGGCTAGAGTGCCGTGGAGTCAGCCTAGCTCACAGCAACCTCAAACTCCTGGGCCCAAGCAATCCTTTTGCCTCAGCCTCCCTAGTAGCTGGGACTACAGGTATGCGCCACCATGCCCAGCTAATTTTTTCTATATATTTTTAGCTGTCCAGATCATTTCTTTCTATTTTTAGTAGAGACGGGGTCTCGCTCTTGCTCAGGCTGGTCTTGAACTCCTGACCTCGAGCGATCCACCCGCCTCGGCCTCCCAGAGTGCTAGGATTACAGGCGTGAGCCACCGTGCCCAGCCTGGGTCTTATTATCAAAAGTTACTCAAGTGACAAAGAACTCTCTCCTGCTGTTGACAGATTTATTTTAATCAGTCCGTTGAAGCCCCAACTTGTCACCTTGAGTCTCAATGTCATGATTTTGCCTGAGGCAAAAGGAAAAATGAGCATCTAGACACAGAATTTTATGTGTTTTTTAAATGGTTGTTTTTGCCCTATCTGCATATAAAGGGAAGAAAAAAAAAATGGTTGTTTTTTCAAGAATGACCCTCCCTATGCCTCCATCCAGCTTCTATAGTTATTAATCAGAGCCAGTCTTGCTATATTTATGCCTCAACCAATTTGCTTTTTCTCTCTCTCCTAGATTCTTTTGAAGCCAATTCCAGGTGTTATTTCATCCACAAATACTTCAGTATTTAGATCTAAACATAAGGACTTTTTTTCAGAACTACATTACCATGATCATATGTAAAATTAATAATATTTCACTAAGATCATCAAATATCCAGTCACTGTTCAAATTTTTCCTCTTATGTGTAGGTATCTATATTTATGGTTGGTTTGTTTAAATCAGGATGTACACAAGTTTCATACATTGTCTTTGTTTGGGTCTCTTAAGCTTCGTTTCCTTCCTTCCTTCCTTCCTTCCTTCCTCTCTCTCTCTCTCTCTCTCTCTCTTTCTTTCTTTCAACAGGATCTCACTCTGTTGCCTGGGCTACAGTGCAGTGGTGTGATCCTAGCTCATTGCAACCTCAAACTCTTGGGTTTAAGTGATCCTCCGTCTTCAGTCTCCTGAGTAGCTGAGACTCAAACTATAGGCCCATGTCACCACACCTGGCTGAGTTTTGTATTTTTCTGTAGAGATGGGGTCTTGCCATGTTGCTCAGACCAGTCTTGAGCTCCTGGCCTCAAGGGATCCTCCACATTTATGGGCTGTGTTTAGGTGGTTGCCACTGAACCACCTGGGCTTCATTTTGGGGATGTCCATCGCAGATGTTACAATGGTGATTACAAGAGAGGAACATATCTGCAGTGTATTGAGTCCTTATTATGTGCCAGGCCCTGTGCATGTCCCCAGCCTCTCGGTGACATCTCCCAATGCACTTAGGAGGTGGGTATGTACAGCACACAGCACACAGCAGGGGCTCAATAAATGCTCCTTTCCTTCTCTTAGCTCCTGGGCAATGGCGTGGCTCCCTGAACCATCTTTGGATGAAATTCTGAAGCCCACAGGTGCTTAAGACAGAGAGTAGCAGATGTATTGATGTCCTCTCCTTCCCTCTTCCTGCAGCCTCTCTAGATATACGGTCCAGAGGCCATGTGTGATTTGGAGTGTAAAGAGGGAAATTCAAACTTTTGGTGTGGGGAAGATTCTAGAATCTCTCAGATAATACATTGAAAGGGTAAATCCTCCAACCTCCCCCCACCTCACCCCTACTTGCCTTTTCAAATGTGCTGAGATAAGTAGGCTACGAAAACTGGCCAGCTGTGAGCTGCCCAGCTGACAAGAGGCCACAGCTGGAGAGGAACAGTGGCTGTTTCTTCCAGCTGCAAATGAAGGGGTCAACACCTTGCAGGAAAAAAGAAAAAAAAAAAAATCCCAGGCATCAGCTGGTGGAAACGGTCCCAGGCGTTCAGAATAACTGAAAGGAAGGCAAGGAGTTTTTATTGTTTTAATTGGCAGCTGTGTCTGGATTCTCTTTGAAAGAGAGTTTGGAGATTGTAACCCGGGCAGATGTGTGTGTGTGTGCGCGTGTATGCACGTGTCTATATGAACATGGAAACTTATGGCTGAAAGAGCAGAAGATCCACAAGGTGGCCCGGCGAGAGGAAACCACTCGGGGTGCAGGAGAGAGCCGGCGGCGGCCCCCGAGCCAGCCTGGAATGAGCAAGTGGCACTAGAAGCTCCCTCCAGCCCGTCCAGAAATAGTTTCCGGGAACCGTGGTGCTCTCCCCGCCCCAGCTCTTGCGCCAGCGGGGAGATAAAGCTGCCCGCGTCGCTTGTCTTGGCTGCCTCTCAGCTGACATTGCTGACGGGCGGCTTTGATCTCGGGTTATCAGGGCCAACCCTGTGCCCCCGTCTGTGCTGCCAGCTCCTCCCACGGCTCCCTCTGCGGAAAGGGCATTCCCTAAGGCCACCGTTGGGAGGGCACCCTCGTGCTTGGCTGGCCTTGGAGCCTGGGCGCTTAGATGCAATGAGGGTACCATCTTTCATTCTCAGAACAGCGATGCACAGGGGAAAGCAGGCTTCTGAAATGGAGTCACAAAGTAGCTCCTGCAAATATCCGTGGAACTTCATAGGTTCGTAGCCTCAGGCTGCGTGGACCTTCACCCCAAAGGATGAATGGTGAAAAAGAGAAACAGGATGGGTGGCTGGAACACTTGCTTTCTCGCCCTAAGGTGGCTGCTGAGTCATTGGATGACCTTGAGCAAACCCTACTCCTCCTTGGACTTCAGATTCCATCAGCCCTCTTGTAAAATGAAAGTGCTTTGGGAATCCCTCCTCAGGCAAAATCTTGGGGACAAACCCAACGTGCAAAACAAGTGGAAGAAGATTGGGACTGCTTGAAGGGGATGCTAAGACCTGGTACCCTAATACCCAACAAAGTTTGCATTGACCTCTGTTCCAGTTAGTGTATAGTTTCCTAGGGCTGTCATAACAACCTGCCATGGGCTGGGTGGCTTAAGAAAACCCAGAAATTAATTTTTTTCACTGTTTTAGAAACTGGAAGTCCAAAATCAAGTTTTTGGCAGGGCCAAGCCCCCTCTGAAACTTGTTTTTTTTTTTTTTTTTTTTTTTTGAGACAGAGTCTTACTGTGTTGCCCTGGATAGAGTGCAGTGGTGTCATCACAGCTCACTGCAACCTCCAACTCCTGAGCTCAAGCAATCCTCCTGCCTCAGGCTTCTGAGTACCTGGGACTATAGGCATGCGCCACCATGCCCAGCTAATTTTTTCTATTTTTGGTAGATGCTAATTTTTTCTGTCTTTGTTAGAGACAAGGTCTTGCTCTTGCTCAGGCTGGTCTCGAACTCCTGACTTCAAGTAATCCTCCTGCCTTGGTCCCCCGGAGTGCTAGGATTACAGGCATGAGCCACCACACCCAGCCCACTCCTCTGACACTTGTAAGGGGAGGATCCTTTCCTGCCTCTTCCCACCTTCTGGTGGTTGCCAGCAATCCTTGGTGCTCCTTGGCTTGTGGCTGTATGACTCCATCTTCAGGTGACATTCTTGGGTATCTCTTCATGTCATCTTCCCTCTGTGTGTGTCTCTCCCTACGTCCAGATTTCCTCTTTTCATGTTGAATTTGGGCCTCCCCTAAAGACCTCATTTTAACTTGATTACCTCTGTAAAGACCCTATTTCCAAATCAGGTCACATTTGTAGGTCCTGGGAGTTGGGACTTTGACCTTTTTCGGGGGATATAATTCAATGCATAACACGCACTATGCCTTTTCTAAATTCCTGACTCATGGAGTTTGCAAACATAGTAACATGGTTGCTGTTTTATATCACAAGTACTGGGGCAATTTGTTACACACCAATAGTGACTGCAACAAGGGGTTAAACTGAAGAAATAGAGATGCTGGCATCAGAGTTATCTGGGTCCAAGCCCCACTCCTCTACTTAACATCTTAATCCATTCTATTTGCTTCTCTGAGCCTAATTTCCCCATCACAAATATAGACTTTGATTGAGAGGACATCTGTAAAGTCCTTGGCATCATTGTAAGTCCTTGATAAATGTTGTTCCTCTCTATTCTTTCTTCCTAAATTACTCCTTGCCACAATGCTCCTGAGATTTTGGAGAACAAGTCTGCATTTCTGAATTTTGTGGGAAGCCCTTGGGTCCCAGGAACCAGATCCTTATTTCATGCCTACTTGCACGAGAGAATGTGTTCCTTCAGCAGGTTACATGTTTGGAGCCCCTTCCCTGCTCTGACTTTCGAGACAATTTAGTCTGAGCTAACCTTGGTTTCTTGTTACCAAAGAGAAATGAGGCTCGTGCAAAGTCCTTTGCAGAATGGCTCTGACATCAAACAGCAACTGCTCTACTGCATCCCGAGGAGCTGAGTGTAAATAAATCAAAACCATACCCGCTCGCTTTCCCTGTAAGCACACACGTGTAATTTCATTACAGCAGGAATGAAGTGCTGCAGGCAGAACGTGTTTGGGGCTTGGCTGAACCCAGCTCTTGGAAGACCTGGGTCCACTGGGCTAACTGAAGAGGGGGGTCCTCTTCGCCGCCTCCTGTTCCGCTATGATCTGAATATTTGTGTCCCGTCCACGTTCATACGTTGAAACCTAGTCCCCAATGTGATGGTACTGACAGGTGGGGCTTTTGGGAGGTGATTAGGTAGTGAGGGTGGAGCCCTCATGGATGGGATTTGTGCCCTTATAAAAGAGGCTTGAGAAAGCTTGTCTGCTCTTTCCGTGATGAAAGGACACAGTGAGAAGTCTGCACACCAGGAAAGGGTCCTCACCAGAACCAGAACTGAATCATGCTGGCACCCTGATCTTGGACTTCCCAGCCTCCAGAACCGTGAGGAATAAATTTCTGTTGTTTATAAGCCACCTAGCTTGGTGTACTTTGTTATGACAGCCCCAGTGAACTAAGACTGCTGTCTCCAACCCCCGGCCATGGGCTGGTACTGGTCCTGGTCCATGGCCTATTAGGAACCAGGCTGCCCATCACCACCTGAGCTCCGCCTGCCCCCCAACCCCATCAGTGGAAACATCGTCTTCCATGAAACAGGTCCCTGGTGCCCCAAAATTTGGGGACCGCTGAACTAAGACACCTCCATTCTGCATATCGGGTGATCTGTAGGTGTGAGACTGGCATGATGGCATTTGGTATTAAAAGTTCAGAGGAGCATGGGTGTATGTTTTTTCCCCACCTTTTAAAATTGTGGTAAAATATACATAAAATTTGCCCATTTTAATCATTTTCCAGTGCATAGTTCAGCGTCGTTAAGTGATAGCACATTGTTGTACCATCACCACCATCCGTCTCCAGAACTCTTTTCACCTTGCAAAACTGAAACTCTAAGCTCATCAAGTCATAACTCCCCATTCCCTTCTCCCCGAGCCCCCGGCAGCCATCATTCTACTCTCTGTCTCTGTGAATTTGACTATTCCGGGTGTCCTGTATCAGTGGAATCATCCAGCGTTGGTCCTTTTGTGCCTGGCTTATTTCACTCAGCATAATGTCCTTAAGTTTCACCCATGTGTCAGGATTTCCTTTTTATGATTGAATCATGTACCACATGTATGGATGTACCACATTTTGTTAGTCCATTCAATTATTGGGAGAAATTTCTGGTTTCTGGGAGGAAGAATAGATTGATCCAGCTAGGGTCAAAGGTCTATTCGTGTTTTGAATAGACGTGGGCGGGTGGAGTGGGATTGCATGATACTGACTCACTAGGTAAGAAGTGGACCACTTTCACAAGACTGTCAACAATGAGGGTGTTGACAGATTAGGACTCCTGAGAGATGTACACAACTTGCGATAAAAGTAACAATAGAAGTGTTTATAAAATATAGAACATGGAGGAAAAAGAGAGTAACTTTTTCTTGATGATTAAGGACGGAGAATTTTTCCATGGTAGGTGGCTTAATCAGGATAGGCTAAGCTATGATGTGGTAACAAACAGACCTCAAAATCTTAGCAGCTTAATGCAACAAAAGTGAGTTTTGCTAATACTGCGTATCTATCACAGGTCGGTGGGGACCCTGTTCCACACAGTAACTCAGGGACTCAGCCTAAAGGAAGTGCCACCATTTATAGCCTGACCACAGGGAATACTTGGCCTCCTTGGTCACCATGACGGGAGAAAAGAACTGAGGCATCATTTCTCCCCAAAGTGGCTAGAACTTGTCACTTGGCCTCAATCTGCAAGGGAACGAGTGGTGTATTTGGGGAGTGCTCCTGTGTCTGTCTCAGTGGGTTAGCAGTCAGCTCATTTCTGGTCAAGGCAGTGGTTCTCAACTGAGGGATGATCTTGCCCTCCTAAATAACATTTGGCAGTGTCCGGGGACAGTTTTGTTTGTCACAATCAGGGCTGCTACCGACATGTAGTGGGTAGAGGTCAGAGATGCTGTTAAACATCCTAACAGCCCCTCCAACATGGAATTACCCAGCCCAAAATGGTCCACAGTGTCGAGGGGGAGAAATCGTGGATCGAAAGAACATCCCACACAAAGGGACAATCATGAAATACCATGATTCTTTGAAAGAAGCCATATGGCACAGTAGTTAGAAATTTGGAGTTTAGAGTCTGGAATCTGTCCAGAATCAGTAAGAGACACGGCCAGGAAAATGGGACTCGCAGGAGGGTTTTGAGTAAAGAAACAAAATAGGTTTAATTTCTTCTTCCTCATCCTCATTTCTCCTACCACATTTTCAAGCCTCAACTCTGGGTTGGGGGATGGTGGCATCAGGTTGAAAGGAATTTGGGAGCAGAAGAAAACAAATCATGGCACCCCTCTTGGAAGAGTTTTCTTTCCCCCCCCTCATATGCCTGGACATGGGCACAAAGGAGGGAGTGGCCCTGACCCATGTGCGGGTAAAGGTGGCAAAAACCTGCTTTCTTGCTAAATCACTAGGCTGTTTGACAAGGCTGGGAAGGAACTTGGGGCCAGCACAGAACAGCCTGGTCCAGGCGGGCTTACTCAGGGCGGGTGTGACATCACCAACACCCCATTTTCTTCTGCCTGTTTATAATTTCCCTGTTGGGAGCCCCAGGGGTGTGGGGACACTGCTCAGCTGTGGAGATTTTAGTGTGTGGAGAGACTTTGGGATTTTTTCTTTCCCCCGGAGCTGGCGGGTGCAGGAGAGCCAGGCTGAGAGGGCAGGTTCATCCTTTTCATGTCACCAGATGGGGACTTTGCCCTTGTGGTCGCTGCAGCCCATGGAGGAAAGCAGGCTGGACAGTCCTTGATGACAGCAATCGTTGTTGATTCAAAATCCTTTATTATTTGTTCATCATCATCATTGTTATTTTTTAGAGGTAGAGTCTTGCTGCGTTACCCAGGCTGGAGGGCAGTGGTGTGATCATAGCTCATTGTAACCTTGAACTCCTGAGCTCAAGAGATCCTCCCGCCTCAGCCTCCCAAAGTGCTGGGATTACAGGTGTGAGCCACCATGCCTGCTGAAAGCCTTTATTGAGCACCTACTGTATGCCTGCATTGTCCTAAATACTTGCGAGTCAGCAGTGAATGAGAGACATTCTCTTTCTGTATGGGAGAAGGACGGTAAGAGGTAGCAAAGAGCTCCAGGCCAGATCATGGCAAGTGATCATGGCTGTGCCAGATCATGGCAAGTGCTCCGGGGAAAAAGCAGGGAACAAAGACAGCGAGTGAAAGGGGATGCTGGTTTGGATCCGATATAGGGAGAATGATGGTCCCCCAAAGATGTCCCCTTTATCATCCCTGGAATCTGTGAGTTTGTTGCCTGACATGGGCAAAAGGGACTTTCTGGATGTGATTAAATTAAGGATCTTGAGATGAAGATAATAAATTTTTATGCTTTTAAGCTGCTAAATTTGTTACGGCAGCGGTAAGAAACGAATACAGACCTGGATGAGGTGAAGACCTGAGACTTGAGGGGAAGAGCATTTCAGGTGGAAGGAACAGGATGTGCAAAGGTCCTGGGGTGCAAAGCAAGATGGTGCTGTAATAGAGGTGACATGGAGCGTGCCCTGGGAACACAGGAGGGCCCGTGTATTTGGGAGAGGTGAGTGGGCAACTGTGGAAGACCTCCTAGAGGAGAGAGTGTTTGCACTGAGTCTTCAAGGGCTATAATAACAGCACCGGCTCTTCAGCCCAACTGACCTGGGCTCAAATCCTGGCTGCCACTTGCAAGTGGTGTGGCCTAGGGTGGGCCACCTTCCCCCTCCAAGTTTCTGCTTCTTGATCTGTTACAAAGGGCTAACAATAGGACCTGGTGACATTGTCGCTAGCTAATTTAGGTGACATTATTGGCCCTGTCTGTTGCACATTTTAGGGGCTCCATTCACGCTAGGTGTGATGATGAGGAAGATGGTGATTTTGACATAGGAGTTTACCAAGCAGAGAAGAGTGGAGAAGGCATTTTGGGTTCAGGGAGCAGATAGGAAAAGGCCCAGGAGTGTGACAAGGCACAGCCCACTTTGATGCATCTCTTATTCAACAATTAAATAAATTCAGGATGCCTCTGTAGACCTCGCTTCTCTGTCTCTTCTTGGTGGTGCCCACGGAACCTGAGGCTGCTTTCACGCACCTTCCTCAGGGCGGAGGTGTCCAGCCGGTGGTGTGATCGTAAGACCAGCCAGTGGCTGCCCACTCTGCCAGGGGACCAGGCAAGAGAGTGAGAATGATTCACTGCCATCCAGCTCCACCGATGAGGGCAGGGCCTCGGAGGCAGGACAGGGGGTCAGTGGAACAGGCTCTGCAATCTCCTGCCAAGCTCTGCCAACCCCGAGGCAAGTTCTAACTGTGGCCCTGCTCACCTGGAGGGCAGTTTGGGTCCTGGCAAGGGACTGTCAACGGTATGCAAACATATTTGCCTGAATTTATCGTTCAGCCCTTTCATAGCGTTTGGGTTTCTGTAGGCAAATGCTGTGCTTTGATGCTCATTGTCTTTATGGGGTGTACGAATGCCCGTTTTGAAAGGTACCCACGTGGTGGGCAGATGAGTCAGGTTCAGTTTGTTCTGTACCAGTTTGGGGCCTTTCCGACAGCGGAGGGCAAGGAACAGAAGTGAAGGTGCAGATGGGCATCTGAGAGGTGGGCTGCATTTGGAGAAAGGAGTAGGATAAAGGTGGTTTTCAGCCTGGCTACTCAAAGTGTGGTCCCTGGGCCAGCAGCATGGTCCTCTTGGGAGCTTGTTAGAAATGCAGTATCTTGGGTCCTACGAAAGACCTGACTATCACTGCTATTGCTCCAGGGACCCCACTTTGAGAACCACTGGATTAGGCGAGAGTTTGGAAATGGGCTGCATCCTGGGAGCCAACTCTAATCAATTTGTTAGCACCTGGCATGGCTGTGTTGAGAAGGATTCTGAGGCTGTGTGAGGCTTGGTGAGAACAAGTGCTATACTCCATTAGTCATCTCTGCCTTGGGTATCAAAGATGGAGGTGGTGTTGTTTTTGAGTTTTCCGAGTGTTACCTTATGACTTTTTTTTTTTTTTAATGAAACTAGAGAAAGGGAGTGAGGAATCAGATAAAGTTCCATTTCCCAAGGACAAAGGGGAAGTCTCAGTGTGTGACAGGCCAACTCAGCCATTCAAAGCGTCGTGTTCCTGAACACCCAAGAATGTATACGTGGAAGATCAACTTTGGAAAAGTTCCCAGGGGTCAGTTTTAGTGCATCTCTTTCCTTTTAGAGAAACAGCCTCCAGGAAGGACGGAATCTGCCCCAACACAGGCAGCTCATTCGTTTGCATTCCCTCGAGCTGATACTCTCAGATCTCCTAAGAAAAATGACCCAGGTCTTCTAAAGCACCCATCGAGGAAGGGAGAAAGCCAGGCAGAAACTAGAAAGAACTTTTTTCTGAACCCCAATGGTGGGCCAATCCTTTAACTCCAGAGGCATTCCAGGAGCAGAGACCTGGGGGGTGGAGGGAAGGGAGGAACCCCCTGAAGGCAGGGGTCTTGTGAGATAAGAGATTCTGATTTCAATCTCCCTATTTCCTCTGCTTCCTCAGAGCCAGGCTGTGTATAAACGGTATGCAAATGTGTTTACTTTACATTTTATTTCAATCGGAGTCACTCAGCTGTCAGGAGCTATATCAACATGTCAGTCTGGTTGAACAAACAAGCATTTTGAGTGGAAATATTTCGGATAAACAGACACAATGTTATGACAGATCAAAACTCCCCAAACATGGAAAGAGGGTGGAGATGGCAGAGGAGAAGGAGGGGGGTTGAAGCCGCAGAAAGTAGATCTATTTACCCTGGCACATGCCCCGCGTGGTCAGCCGAAAACAAAATAGGATTTTTATGACTCGTGTGGTGTATGCATGTGTGTGGGGGGAGGTACGTGTCCCTCCTCCTCGGCGTTAATGCATTTTGTCAGCTGAAGAGGACTGCTTGGCGGGTTACCATGAACATTTCTCCTTGGTGTTCCTGCTGATTCTGCAGGAGCACATCAGGCAAGAAAAGAAAAGAAAAACCCACCCGGATTAACTTAATTAGCGATGGGGAGACCAGTTGCTTGGCTAAATCTGACAGCTTGTTTGAGAGCTGTCCTTGTTTTTTCTTGCTCCTCACTCGGGCTCTTTCCAGACTGCCTGAAAAGGAGGCACAAAGAGATGCCCCTGTTCGTGATCATGGGTGGGGAGCGGGGATATGCGGCCTGGCGGGGGGCACAATGATAGGGGCATTGCGCTACTCTCGTGCATGATGTATGGTCTTAAATGTAATCTTTGGAGTAAGTAATAACATCTCCCCATTCAATAACCAAAAGTATAAAAATGTATTTGGAGAAATGCTTTCTTCTCTTCCCAATCCATTCATTTTTTTCATCCCTCACCCCCAAACACACATACACACAGAGATTACATTTTGTTGGGCCATGTCTGATTTCAGTGCCCAAGCCATAGTTGGATGGGCTATGTCTAAAAGAGAATTCACATCTTCCTTATCCAGCATCTACGATGTGTCATCTACATGGACATATATCACGGCTATTCCCAATCAGGACCCTGCAAGGTTGGAATTATTCACCCCGTGGTGGAGGTAAAAATTCTGAGGCCCAGAGAGGTGATGGCACCCACCCATGGCCACACAGCTGGCAAGGGAGAGAGCCAGAACTCAAAACTCAGATCTGTCCGGCTCCAAAGTCTGTGTTCTTCCTGCTACATCAAGAGCTTGGTTGAACTTGAGGGAGAGAAAGTGAGAGGCAAGGTAACATTTGGAGGCTCTGGAAGCTACCAGCCAGCTCAGCCAGGCTGAACTTGTTCACCCTTGAAACGAATTTACGCAGAAAAAGCATAGCGTGCCTGTCCAAATGTGGGACTCGGCAGCTGCCTTGGGGGTGTGCTTAGAAGATGTTGGCAAGTCCCCCGCCGCCCAAAAATGTCTCCCCCTGCCACCTGTCGCATGGCCTCAAATTCCACCATCAGAGAGGTATGCCCCTGGGCTTCAATTAAAGACTTTTTTTGGGCACGGTTTAAGTGTAGACACTTCCTCCCAGAGAGGTTACACCTACATCCTTCCCTCAAAGCCCCTTCTCAGCAGGGCAGGGCTGGCTGAGGGCTTGGCCTTGGAGGGTGATGTCACCGTGTAGGGATCTTGGGAGACAAGGGGGCACCAGGCCAGGGAATAAATGGGATGGAGCCCAAGGGTGCTGATCAGCAGTAGTGTGGAGTGTAGTGCTCTTGGGAGACAAAAGAGACCCCATATTTCCCTAGGAGAGGGTCTCTCAAGGTCCCACCTGTCTCATTGCCAATCCCGGCGGGTGTGTTTTAGGCTGAAACCCTAAATAGCCATGCTAGGGGCAGGGGAAGCCTGGAGATTGTCACAGGCTCCTAGAGTGTCACAGCTGCCACCCAGCAAGTCCTAAACTTCAAGTTAGTCACGTCCTTTCTTAGCTGTATTTTTCCATGATTACACCACCTGTAAGGATTATTCTCCTTAAATATTTTCCTCTAAACTGACTCACTTAAAAAAATAAATCAACATCTATTTTAAGGCTAGCACACATGCGTTTTCCTCACTGATAAAGGATACAGACATATTCAAGTCCTGTAGCTTTTGTGTGTAGCTTTTTTTTTTTTTTTTAGAGGAAGACAAGCATTCATGAAAAATTTAAAAAAAGAAAATATTTAGATACAAACCCCCTTTAGAATCTAGTGCTGAAGGTTTGATCTGCTAATTGTATTTTTTTTCCTAGAACATGGTAAAACAACATAATTATGAGAACAAAAATGAATGCTCATCCACATACCACCATAAATCACATGGTACATGTTATGTTTTGCCTGAGCCTCCAGTTTTATGGATGGGGAAACAGGTTCAGAGAGAGAAAACTTGGGCGGGGGTGCAGCTGGCTGGCAGCAGGATGGGGCCTGAGACGCATCGTGGAGCGAGGCAAAATGAGCACTGGAATCGGAGTCAGAGAACCCCGGCTCTAGCTCTGGATCGGAGAGCAGAGGCCATTTCTCTTTCCTCTCCGGGTCTTGATTTCCCCAACGAGGAAACAAGAGAATGACGTTACTTTGGGGACCCCAGAACAACGGGCACTAGAGATGGATTTGAAGTCCTGGAACATTTTTTTTTCTTTTATTGAAGTGAGATTCACTTCACACAAAATCAATCATTTGAAAGCAAATAATTCAGAGGCATTTGATACATTCACAATGTGATCCGATTACCACCAACATTTAGTTCCAAAGCATTTTCATCACCCCAAAAGGAAACCCTGGACCCTTTAAGCAGTCACCCCCTATTTCCTCTCAACCCCAACCCCTGGCCACCAACACTCTGACTTCTGTCTCTAAAGATTCACCTATTCAGGACATTTCATGTAAACAGAATAGTACAATATGTGGCCTTTTATATCTGACTTCTTTCACTCAGCACAATGTCTTCTGAGATTCATCCACATCGTAGCATGTGGATGCTTTATCCCCCTTATGTTTGCATAATAGTCTATTCTATGGATATGTCACATTTCCTTTATCCTTTCTTCCTTTCATGGGCATTTGGGCTGTTTCTACCTTTAGGCTATTATGCACGATGCCACTATGAGCTTTTGTGCAGAAGTTTTTGTGTGGACGTCTGTTTTCGTTTTTCTTGGGTATATGCCTGGGAGTGGAATTGCTGGATCACGTGATAACTTTACAGTTAACATTTTGAGGACAGTTTCTTAAAATTCTGTGTATGTGTTGGAACATGTGCATTTAAGGAGATGGTCCTGAGCTTTTTTTCTTTGTCTTGCTTTGTCACCCAGGCTAGAGTGCAGTGGCGTCCTCATAGCTCACTGCAACCTCAAGGGATCCTCCTGCTTTGGCCTCCTGAGTAGCAGGGACTACAGGCATGAGCCACCATGCCTGGCTAATTTTTCTATTTTTAGTAGAGATGGGTTCTCGCTCTTGCTCAGGCTGGTTTCACACTTCTGATCTTCCCTCCTCGGCCTCCCAGAGTGCTAGGATTACAGGCATGAGCCACCTCGCCCGGCCAGTCCTAAGCTTTATTTTAAAAATCAGATTCTCAAGAAAGGTTAAGTAGTGCACAAAATGACTCCCCAAGGTCCCTCTGAGGTCTTGCTCAGCTTTAAGGGCCTCTGATTTTCCACTTCCAGCTCAGCAGCTCCACGCTGAGCAGGCTTGTCTTCCCTCCTTTCTTCTGTTTGCTGTGAGTAGCCTACTCCGTGCCAGGAAGTGTCTGGGTGCGGAGGCTGAGACTGGAGGGGCTTCAGTCTCCATGGCCTGGAGACAGACGGGGAAGAGCAGGGCCCAGGGGAGGCTCCCCAGGGAAGGAGCTGCTGGCTGAACTATGAAGGTTGCCGGAGCATCAGGTGGGCCAGGACTTGGGAAGGGAGCCTCTGAGTGCGGAGATGGCACTTCCCAGTCACCTTGGCAGGGACAGAGCTGGCTGAAGCTGCCTTTCCTTCCTCTGCTTGGAAATACTGTCTCCTCCACCCAGCCACCCATCCGTGGAGCAGATGCGGGCCATTACTCTGATTGCTGCTGAAAGCGGTGGCCGGGGCCCAGGGCACGTCTGAGGATCACTTAGGGCCCTGGGAAAGCGGGGGCCCTGCAGAGGGTCAGCCCCCATAACCCCCAGAGGCAGGTGTTGTGCAAGCTTCCCATACAGGCCTGCCAAAATCGTCTTCCCACTATGCAGCACGCACGCAGGCGTGCCGTTTCGTCCCTGGGCCCCTCTCCGGGAGCAGCTGGCAGGGCCATGGGGGGATCGGCGGGGGGTGAACAGGATAGGGGCTGGAGGCCCTGGCTGACCCGCAGCCCCCGCGGGCCGATGCTTCTCCCGCTTGTGTGACTGGCTCACCGATTTTCTGGGCACCTTCTTGGTAGAGGACAGACGAGATCTGGTTTCACAGTGAATTCAAAGGCGCAGAGCAATGCAGCGCCTGCCCGAATTCCTGGCCCTGCGAACAGTCATGTCGTTAACGTGTTATTTATGGCACCCTCCTGACTCCAGTCTCATATTAGGCCCGTGGGTGGGGCATTGCGCCTCGCCAATCAATCAGCCAACCGACCCGACAGGCCCAGTAGCCAGTGTCAACCAGCCAGCATCATGTTCTCCCGCACGGGGCCCAACATTGTTCTAGAAGCTGCGGGGAATGGGCCGTTCCATTTCTTTCTGTGCAGCCTGTGTGTATGTTTTGCTTTGTTAATGCACCATTTCATGGGCATATTGGTTTGTTACTGTGGATGCTCCTGACTTTTTAAAAACATTGTGTGAAAAACACATAACATAAAATTTACGCTTGTAACCATTTTTAAAGGTACAGTTCAATGGTGTTAAGTGTATTCACATTGCTGTGCAACAGAGCTCTAGAACTTTTCTGTCTTTCAAAACTGAAACTCCGTACCCCTGAAACACTAACTCCCCATCCTCTCCTCCCTCAAACACTGGTTACCACCGTTTCACTCTCTGCCTGTATGAATTTGACTACTGTAGCTACCATATTGGTAGCTAACTGGGGTGACGGAGCGAGACCCTGTCTCGGAAAAAAAGGAAGCTAATAAAAATGATAGCACAATTTTACACTTGCTAAATGATTAAGAAATACATAAATGATACAATAAATAGGACACTTTACTTTGGAAAAGTCCTGAAGTTGGCTTGTGGAAGTGGGCATCGGAAGGGTTTCAGCTTGTGAATTCTTGGGAAATGGTGGAGGGAGGTTGTCTGAAATCTTAAAGTTATAACAGCAGGGGTAGATGGGTGTGGTCCACAGAGAGCACAACAAACTCAGAAAGCCAGTAGATGTTTGTGGTGTGTTTGTTATGTGTATTCCTGCGTGGCTCGGTTCAGCTGGGTGCAGTTTTCTCTATTCACCCGGCATTTCTCATGAATAAAATCACGCATAAGCAAAGATAAAATTTGGTTATGCTCAAATTGACCCCTAATATAGCAATCACATCAGAGCACACTTAGGTTTTCAAAACAAGCATTGTAGCAGAACTGACTACACACACACACACAGAAAATAAATGGTAATTTTTGGTGTGTGTGTGTTAGTATAGTATTTCTACACAAATTAATTCATACTGTATGTAGATGTCTACAACCTATTTTTATTTTTTTGCTTAACAATAATCCTAAAAGATATTTCCACATTAGTAATATAGAGCCATCGTATTTTCCCTGCCGTATAGCATCCCACTGAATGAATACACCCTACTTACCAGCTATTCCCTTATGTGTGGCCATATACATTGTTTCCAGTTGTTTATTATCACGAATAATACTGCAAGTGAGCCCCATATCTGACTCCGTATCTAAAAGTGGATTCACTGGATCCCAAGGCAATGTACACTTTATTTTCCCCTTGAGAATGATATCTTAATTAATTAGTTATATTGTGGGAAAATATACATGCCAAAATTTGCCATTTTAGCCATTTACAAACTTATTTGACTTCATTTCTCAGAGCAGTTTTAGGGTCGCAGCAAAATTCATGTTAACCATTGTTAAGTGCACAGCTCAGCAGCTTTGAGTAGATGTACATTGTGCAAACATCACAGCTCTAGAATTTTTTTTTTTTATCATCCAACTGAAACGCCATGTCCATTCAACAATCAGTAACTCCTCACTGTCTTGGGTTCAAATCCTGGCCCACCACCTAGTGCTGTGTGACCTTGAGCAGTTTCCTCACCTGGAAGTTGAAGGTAAGAGTACAACGTACCTCCTGGGTTTGGGCTGACAACTGGGTGATGAGCTTAGCTCCTTGCTCGGCACACTGTAGGTTCTTACAAACAGCTGTAATTAGCATGTGAAATTGACCATATGCCCCATGATGCTCTGTTCTGATTTATCTGACATCCAGTTCTTGTGAATGGGGGTGTTACATGGACTGAGCATAGCGTGGCTTGCTGGGATCCCCAGCCGAGAAATGGTGGAGTGTCTGGAAAGTTCCTACAGGATGAGACCTAAACCCACTTTCCTCTTGCGGCTCTTATTTTAGATGGAGTTTCCAGGTTCCTCCCTGCTTATCCACTACCCTTACTCCAGGGCCCAGGCCAGGCCTGGGGGCTCTTGGGAGTGACCCATTTTTAGTCTCAGTTGGTGCCAGGCTGTCCACTGGGGCTGCCAGTTGCAATGTGCACGGTAACAAATGGATTGAGGTCACGGAGCAGATGGCAGTAACTTTCGGTTGAGATCTGCCAGGCTGCGTTGGAACCAGTGACCCGGAGGTAAACGCATGTGCATCACCCCTTCTCCCCATTCGGTCCATAACTCTGGGACCTTGCCCCTTTCCAACGCCTGTTCGGCCTTCACCCCAGGGGGCTAGACTGTCCTTTTATACTTCTTGGGCCCCTTTGAGCAGGAGAGAAACCCACATTCTCACAGGGAGCAGCCACATCTCAGCCTCTGCAGCTCCTGCCCCACCCTTTTGCAGGGAGCTCAAAGCACCCCGCTCTCTTCAACTCATTAATCTGATGCTACCCTTGGGGGGTTGTCATTAATCCCATTTTATAGATGGAGAAACAGAGGCGGGAGGAGGTTGGCCCAGGGACCAATAATGCCTGTGGGTCAGAAGGAATTTATGGGCCATGTCTAAACACACTGGTGAATGGATGGGAACACAAGAACTTCTCTGGATTAAATCCAAGTAAAAAATGCTACTCTCAAAACATACCCCAAGATACAGGAGTATTTTTTTCACCTGGTAATATCACAGCCCTGTGGCTTTTTAACTTTGATTTTCTGAATTCTTAGAGAATTAGAAGGATGCTAGGGAGTCTTTGCATACAGATTCACATATATGTTTCATTCTTGACTGCATCTCAGGGGCCTAAAGCAGCACTGGGCATACTGTCGTTGTTCCATAAATATTGAATACATGAAGGAATGAATCACTAAAGCCCTGGCTAAGTACCTCTAGCTTGATGCAATTAAAAAAAAAGGGGGGGGGAATTAAAAGAGAAAGAAGCATTTTCTCATGTTCTTAATCTTAAGGAAGTTGTTCCCATTCTACAGATGGGAAAACCGAGGTCAGGTTCTCAAGATCTGGGAGGTTTTACAAAAGAATCCCAGCTAACCTGACTCTTATTGTAGAAAGCTCCTAATAGACTTGGAAACCTTGGGATAAGTGATGGATAAGTTTGTAGTTGAGGACAAACACAGCTAGAAGAAAATTTCCAGTATTTCTTGAGTCTCTACAAAGACTCACCTTCTTTTCAGCCCTCAAAAATGCTGGCCATCTTAGGGTTGGTAAGATCCTGCTATGCTGTGTCCTTGAGAAAGATTTGCAATGTTTCTATAGGTGATAGAATCTGGAAGGTCCTTGGAGCAATGAAGATGAATCTGAGAGAGATACAGCAGAAGGGAAGGAAGGGGGATATATGAGACCAAAATTCCTGAGTGGTGGTTTTCCTTGTTTTCCTATACCTCGGCCACTGTCCAAGAATCTTTGCTGGTCAGGAGACAGTGTGTGAGGAAAGTTATGGAATGTGTGGAGCATGGTGGAAGGAGCTCTGGACTTGATGTCAGAAGGTCTGGGATTGAATTCTGGCTCTGTCACACTCTAGTCATCAGCTCATCATTCTCAGCCTTAGTTTCTTGACCTGTAAAATGGGACAATAGCATTGAACCCTCAAGGTCATTGCTACAACAGTAGATTGGATACCATTTGTGGGACCCTCTTGGCACACAGGAGATGCCCAACACCTGCTAGTGTAGAAGGATCTGAGTGGTGAACCGGGGCTGAGGCCATTTGGGGTTAGGACCATGAGATTTTCTTCAGGGTGCAGCAGAGGGTGTTTTTACAAGTTGTCTTCCTGGTGAAGGCCCAGCAATCTGCTAATGGGAGGGCTAATGACAGTTCTGATTGATCACAGCTTGCCTGTGCAGCAGCACTTTCATGTAGAGGGATCCCCGGGCCTTCTCCAGCCACTGGCTAAAGCAGGGACCTGCCCCACCTACACCCTAATAGCACCACTCCTTTTATAGACGACCTTTCATCCCGGCATCAGGCAGAGCTTAATAATCATGATCTCTGGGCCCTGCTCCACCCCAGCCCGAGGTTTATTGGCCACATTATTAACCTTGATATTTTCTGCCCTAGGGGAGGAACTGTGGCACCAAAGGAACTAAGGGACTTCCCCCAGGTTCTGCCACAAGCCAAAGCCAGAGTGTAGCCCCCAAATCAGCTTCTTCTGATGCCCCGCCAGCTACTCTGTCCTGTAGGTGCCCTCCTGGGAGGTGGAGAAGTGGTATATTTAGGCAGCTGGATGGTGCTTTTATGCATACAGCATGCCCACTGAGATATATTCTTTTTTGACATTGAAATAGCTTATTTAATTGCTTACCTCTTGAGTGGTCTTCTTCCTTCCAGTAAATTTTAAATGCTATTTGATCAGGGACCTTGTTTCTTCTGTTCACTTCTATATCTCTAGGACCTGGACCAGTGACCAGGACACAGCAGGTGTTTATTTACTTACTTACTGAGACAGGGTCCTGCTCTGTCACCCAGGCTGGAGTGCAGTGGCACGACCATAGCTCACTGCAGCCTAGAACTCCTGGGCTCCAAGTGATCCTCCTGCTTCAGCGTCCTGAGTAGTTAGGACTATGGCATTCACCACCACACCCAGCTAGTTTTTTATTTTTTGTAGAGATGGGGTCTTGCCATGTTGCCCAGGCTGGTCTTGAACTCCTGGGCTCAAATGATCCTCTTGCCTCGGCCTCCCAAAGTTCTGGGATTACAGGCATGAGCCACCACGCCCAGCCACAGCAGGTATTTAAAGAGTCCCTGGATTCATGGATGAATAATGTAGTCTCGACTCTGCTATAGGCCAACACATTGGCAATGAGGAAGCTTAAGGAGGTAAAAGCGTATAAGATGGGCTTTGAAGGGTGAGGAGCTCTGCAAGTGAAGACAGGAGTGTGCATTCTGAATACGGTGTGAAGCATATCCCAAAGCACGGAGGGAGATCTGAGAGTGGATGGAGTTTAGGAGATGGTAAGAAGGTCCCAGTGTTGGACAGGAGGGGACATGTAATAGGAGATTTGGCTTGAAATCTCTGTTAAGTCCATATTCTTCAGTAAGGAACTTGGACTTTGTAGGTCACATGGAATGACACAGAGTTGAACTTTAGCAAGGCCCCTTGGGCACAGATGATGTTGATGGTTGTGTCAGTAGCACAGGGGAGAGATGCTGAGACTCCCAGGGAAAGGCAGTGACATTGGGAATGGGGTTGGGGGGCAGAGGATAAATGTAGACCTATTAAAAAAGCCTAACTAGTTGCCTCCAACCTTCACAAAACTTTGACCATCCCATCCAAGTAGGGATCCAGGCTGTCTGTTCTCAGCAGCTACATGCTCACAACCACTTCTTTTCTTGCTATATGGGATTTTAAACAAGGATTGACATATTTTCCAAATTCGATTGTCTTTCAAAAAATATATTCTTTTTGTGTACTTTTCAGGTACTTAATCCATAAGTACCTAATAAAAAATAAAAGACTTCATCTTTACTTTTCCTTGCTTGGAGCTGAGCTCCAAGGCTGTCTAACAATGACCTCCTTACCACGCAGCATGGTGGAAAAAGATGGGATTCCTGAGTTCTCTCCTTGTCTCTGCTTCATGTGTGAACTTATGCAGCTTCATGTTCCCTCTCTGGGTCTCCGTTTCTTCATCTGTAAAATGTAAGACATCGGGTTATCATTAGGTTTCTCAAGTGTATTCTGTGGAATAATTATTCTGATACATACTCTGTTTAAAAGGGGAGGAAGGTTGTTGGTAGCATATATTGAGGAAATGGTACATCTTCTATTCGCCCACTGAAGATTGATGAAGATCATTTGTGTCTTTAAAGGTTCTGAGAAGTCCTGTAGACTAAAACCAGTGTTTAATTTTTTTATTTTACTTTTTAATTGACAAATAATCATTGTGTGTATTCATGGAGTACATAGCAATATTTTGATACATATAACATATAGGGAGCAGATCAGGGTAATTAGCGTATCCATCATCTCAAACGTTTATCATTTCTCTGTGCCTGCGTTTAATTTTATTTAAGCCACAGTTTTTCCAACAGTGGGACAGACAGAACTCAGTGATGACAGGGCTCTGAAATTCAACAGGACTGTGGTGTTGAGATGTTCTGAATTTGTCTCGAATCTTCTTTCCCTTTGAATAAGCTGCGATTCCATGAGCAGTTGCACTGAACTCCCTTTGGTGGTGTCTTTCACCTGCATTTCCCACAGAGAATGGGACTGGTCTTGGGGAGTCTCAGTCTTGCTCCCAAAACCACCACCAACTTGAGTGAATGCTTAGGGCCAAGGAGGAATGTGAGCGTTACCACAAATATCCTGTTTCCAGCATCTCTGTCTTTGCATCTCAAATATGAGCCTCCTTATCAACCCAGATCTTCCCAGGAAATGGTTCTGCCTCCCTCTATCTCCCCATGACAGTGAGAGATCATGTTCCAATATGAAGTTCCCTTCAAAAGGGCCCCACCCCATTCCTGTGATTCCCATATTCTCCCGACATCTGATAACAGCTTCCCTTTTGCAAATCACCAAGGTTGGGGGCTGTTATACAAAAAAAACGATTCCACGGTAGATATGTCTGGAATTAGAGAAAACCCAACTGGTTTTTTTGGCTGCAGACTTTTCAGAGTCTTTAATATGCTAATTTTAAATACAAATCTATAAGCGGGGAGGGGAGCAGTTGCAAATGAAATATCGATCATGGAACATTTTTCCCCTCTTGCAGAGTATCGTAAGGCACTAGTTTCATGGGTGATCATTTTTGTAAACTTTGAGTTACAAGGATTCTTTAAATTTCTAATGTCCATTTCTTTTTTTTTTAATTAATTTTTTAATTAATAGACTTTTTAAAAAATCAGTTTTTGGTTTACAGAAAAATTCGCAGGAAGTACAGAGTTCCTATATACCACCCCCCAAACACACACACACACACACACACACACACACACTCTCTCTCTCTCTCTCTCTCTCTCTCACTCTCACTCTTCCCTGTTAGCATCTTGTATCAGTGTGGTATATTTGTTACAACTGATGATACATTGTTATATTCGTTACAACTGATGATATATTGTTATATTTGTTACAACTGATGATACATTGTTATATTTGTTACAACTGATGATAGATACATTGTTATATTTGTTACAACTGATGACATATTGGTATATTTGTTACGACTGGTGATACATTGTTATATTTGTTATAACTGATGATACATTGTTATTAACTAAGATCCAACATTGATACACTGTTATTAACTAAAACCCATAGTTTACATTAGGTTTCACTCTTTGTGTTGTACACTTCTACAGGTTTTGACAAATGGATAAATGACGTGTATTACCACTGCAGTATTATACAGAATAGTTTAGCTTCCCGAAAAATCTCTGCCCTTCCTCCCCTCCTCCACTCCCTGGCAACCATTGATCTTTTACTCCATAGTTTTGCCTTTTCCGGAATGTTGAATAATCAGACTCTTACAGCATGTAGTTTTTTCAGATTGGCTTCTTTCACTTAGCAATATGCATTTAAGTTTCCTCCATGTCTTTTCATGGCTTAATAGCTCATTTCTTTTTAGCACTGAATAATATTCTTTTTTTTAATTCTTATTTCAGCATATTGTGGGGGTACAAAAGTTTAGGTTACGTATATTGCCCTTGCCCCCCCACCCCCTAATGTCCATTTCTTGTGTCTGTGCTCCTCCTCGTATACCAGTAAGAAACCTTGCTCAGGGAAGAGACTAGCCTTACCATTCTGTGTCTCCTTTGAAAGGCTATTTGTTCCCAAAATCACTTATTAACCATATTTTCAGTGGGTTACATGCTGGACTCGTTACTTCTTCACTATGTTGTATATTTGTTTTTTTTGTTTTGTTTCTGCTACTTAACATTTAAAAATCTTTCTTATTTGAGAGAAATTCCAAAATAGGGGAAAGGTAGTCCCCAATGTCTACACATGCCAAGGTGCCAAGGGGTGGAGTGTATTTCCTCTCCTCCTTCCCTAGAAGCTAGGGTGTGTCGCGTGATTACTGCTAGGCTGATTAGATATTCCTGCCCAGGACAGAAATGACAGCCTTGGAGTGACATTGAAACCACTTAGCATTTATTCCAGGGTCAGGAGCAGTGTGGGTGATGGTAAGACCTGACGTACCCTAAGTTGGCTTTTGCTGTGTTGATACATTGCTTGCTGTTCCGGCCGCCTAGCCTCCCTTGTTTCTTGCCCACTATCCTTCTTGAAAATTCTATGAGCCACCCAGTGTTCTAAAACATTTATTTTCTGTCTCAGTTTGAGTTAGTCAGTTGCAAAAAGAATCTGAACTACTCTTTCAAACCCACCCACCCACCCACTCATCCATTGAAAACATCTGTCTATCTAAACACTCATCTATCTATCCACATACCCATTCATCCATCATTCACTCATCCACCCTATGAACATAACTGGCACTGAGCAAGGCACTAGGCACATGCAAAGGTGAGTAAATCAACAGATCACGAAACAGCAAGAAACAAAGGCTATATTCAAATCTGGGAAATTTGAAGAGTTTCACAAAGAGACTATTAACAAAAGTGTGGACTGTGTTTAGGAAGAGGAATGGCCCAGTGCCCTGGGACCAGAAATATTACCAACCCTGGGTTTGAAGGGGTGAGAGGAGGGAGAAGTTTTTAGAAGTTTTTAGAAGTTTTTAGAATCTGAAGGCAGTGTGTGAAGAGGTCTCCTGACCAACGGTGGCCTTTGGTAGAGACACTGTCAACCTGTGGTGACCTGGCAGGGAGGACCCTGGGGGCACAAATGCCTTATCAACACACACTCCTCCCTCTCTCTGATCTCCTGCCAGTGCAAGAGAAAACATTGAGTTGGGCCATGCAGGTCGGCCTCCTGGGCACAGAACAGGATGAGGAGGGTGGAGAGTGGATCTCGAGAGCCAAGGGGAAGGCACCCAGCACAACAGTATCCGTGGAATCAAATCTTTCTTGTAGATTCTACGAGCTGCACAGTATCTTGAACATTTATTTTCTGCCTCAATTAGAGTCAGTTAGTTACAATAAAAAATCTTGACTGCTCTGATCCCATGCATGCATGCATGAATCCGTTCAAACATCCATCCATTTATTCATCTATCCATCTGTCTATCATCCATCTATCTGTCCATCCATCCATCCGTCTCATCCATCCATCCATCCATCCATCCAACATCCATGTATGTAAACATTCATCCATCCATCCAGTATCCATCTATCTAAACAGTCATTCAGCTACCTGTCCATCCATCCATCCAGTCATCCAAACATCCATCCATCCACCCATCTATTCATCTAAGCATCCATCCATTCATCCATGCATCTGAACATCCATCATCCAACCACCATCCATCCAGGTATCTATTTACCTTAGTGGGCTTATATTGTACTCAGATAAAAGGCAAAATATTAATGACCTACCAGGCTTTCCATGACTTGTACACCCCCTCCCCCACTATTACCCGTCTCCCTTCTTCTCTCCTCACTCTCCTAATTTCCTCCACTCCCGCCAAAATGACCTCCATGCTGTTCTCCAGATCAGCTCCTGTCCAAGCACCCTTATGTATGGAGTTTCCTCTCCCTGGAACACTCTTCCCTATTACATCTCCATGGCTCCTTCCTCTCTCTCTCCTTCTCTCCCTCTCTCCCTCCAAGTTTTTACTCAAGTGTCATCTTAGCTGTCCATCCTCCATCAAATGGCAATTCCCCCCCATCACTCTTGCTTTGAAAATCTACCTTCCCTGATTTATTTTCCTTTCAGCACTTTCCACTGTCTCACATACTGTGTGTTTGTGTGTAAACCTTGTTGTTCTTGTTCATCCTGTGCCCCCTCCCAACCTACCAGTGGATTATACATTCTAGAATGAAGTGATTTTTGCTGTTTTGTTTGATTGCTATATTCCCAGTACCCCAAAGAATCCCCGGCACATAGATGTGTTTGATAAATACTCGTCCAATACGTGAATGAAGATATGCACCCGCTCTGTGAACGTGTCCGGCCTGCTATTGGAGGAGAACTCAGCCAAGACCTTTCCGTGAGCGTTTCTGCATACGCATTTGATTCCTAGTGCTGCACAGGCTGAAACTCAAGAAAGAGTTAATATGCTACTTGTGCCCTTAGGAAATGTCCTGAACTTTCCATGTGAGCTGTGGACTTGGCTCTTACTGACTTCTTGTTCTGCTTAGGAAAACCTTCGGGCAAGGAAGGGAAAAAGTGAACACTTCACACATTCATCTTCAAAGCACTTAATGAACGCTCAAATAATTAATTCCCCTGGCTCCCTGAGAAGTGGAGTTTATTGTCTGTGTTCTGGCAGTAGGGAAGTGAGTGTGCTAGGAGTTCCGTCATTTTCCCAGGACTGCGGAGCGAGCTGTGAGTGGTGCCAGAATTGCACTGGCACTCGCCGAGTTTCTGGCTGGGAGGCCTCCTATTTCCCTGTTGGTGGGCAGAGGAGGGGAGTCAGGTGGGAAATCCTATAGATAGTCTTGGAGCGTGGCTTTCTCCTGTTTTTCGGAGGACTTTAGGAGCTGAGCACTCAGGAGTCTGCAAAGAAATGGGAACCCACCTGGATGCATCTTTCTTCTACTGTTTTAGGCCTAAGTCAAGGCTTAAGTATAAACCTTACAATGTAAATGAGCTCTTTCTCAATGCAAGTTGTGACAAAATAGGAAACAGTTGAAGGGGAGTGGCTTTTGCTACCCCTGACCAATCAAGGTCCATCCGTGGTCCTAACTTTTGTGTTCTAGACTTTTCCTTTGTCTCTTCTCCAGCAAAACTTACCTATCTGGGCCAAGCATGGTGGCTCACGCCTGTAATCCTAGCACTCTGGGAGGCTGAGGCAGGTGGATCGTTTGAGCTCAGGAGTTTGAGACCAGCCTGAGCAAGAGTGAGACCCCGTCTCTACTAAAATAGAAAGAAATTATATGGACAACTAAAAATACGTATAGAAAAAATTAGCTGGGCATGGTGATGCATGCCTGTAGTCCCAGCTACTTGGGAGGCTGAGGCAGGAGGATCGCTTGAGCCCAGGAGTTTGATGTTGCTGTGAGCTAGGCTGACACCACGGCACTCTAGCCTGGGCAACAGAGTGAGACTCTGTCTCAAAAAAAAAAAAAAAAAAAAAAAAACAAACAAAAAAAAAACCACTTACCTATCTGGTTTTCCATTCTGTCAATGTTCTACTCACTGAGAAGAAGGTCATCGAAGGTTTAACTATTTTATATTAATAATATTGGCAGGTGCTCTAGAGAATTAACATTTGAACAGCTATTATCTCCATGGCAATATTTTTCTATATGCTTTGGGCTGGAAGTCAGGAGACTTGAGTTTTAGGTTCTGCCACCAACTTGCCATGTGTCAAAGTCGCTCTTGGTTGTCCCTTCTATTAAATAAATAATAACAATAAAAACACTCATCCAAGTTGCTACAAGAGACATCATTTCATTCTTTCTTATTGCTGAGTAGTACTCCCTAGTGTGTGTGCATGCGTGTGTGTATATGTGTGTGTGTGTATACACACACACCACATTTTCTTTATCTACTCATCAGTTGATGGGCACTTAGGTTGATTCCATATCTTTGTGACTGTGAATTATGCTGCAATAAACATATAAGTGCAGGTATCTTTTTGATGTAATGACTTCTCTTCCTCTGGGTAGATCCCCAGTAGTGGGACTGGAGGATTGGGTGGTAGATCTACTTTTAGTTATTTGAGAAATCTTCATACTGACCTCCACACAGGTTCTACTAATTTACATTCCCACCAACAGTGTATAAGTGTTCCTTTTCACCACATCCATATCTAAGCCAAATTCTATTGTTTTATGACTTTTTAACAACGGCCATTCTAATTGGAGTAAGATGATAACTCATGGGTTTAATTTGCATTTCCCTGATGATTAGCAATGCTGAGCATTGTTTTCCTATGTTTGTTGTAGGTCCTATTATGATTTCATCCACTCATCTTCTTGGAAAATCACTGTGTTTTTCTTTAAATTTTTAAAAAATTAGTATTGTTCACCAAATATTTCTCATTCTTTCTCCTCCTAGGCACATGGTGGGACTGCATTCCTGGTTCCTGATAGTGACCATGTGACTTGCACTGGCTATTGAAAGGTGAGTGGGTGTGGTGTGTGTCACTTTGGGATGGAAGCTTTAAGAGCTGGTATGTAGGGTGACTCTCTGCTCCCCTTTGCTATAGCTACATGCAACGTTTCCAACAGTGACTTCCTACCCCATCTCAGCCTGGACCCCTGAATGTAGACAACACCAAGCAGAGTTCCCAGCTGATTCCAAAAGAAAATGCAGGGAAAGCAAGAAAGAAACCTTTGTTAATTTAATCCACAGTTATTTTGAGATTGTTACAGCAGTGGAACGTGGCCCATCCTGACTGATATCATAACCAACCCTTCTTAGATAAATAGCTCCTTGCTGTTCTTCGCCCTAGAACACACCAAATAAAGTTGCTCACATAAAAAGCAATGAACTTCTCTTTAAATTTTTTATTTTTATTTTATTTTATTTTTTGAGACAGAGTCTTGCTCTGTTGCCCAGGCTAGAGTGCCGTGGCGTCATCCTAGCTCACAGCAACCTCAAACTCCTGGGCTCAAGCAATCCTCCTGCCTCAGCCTCCCGAGTCGCTGGGACTACAGGCATGTGCCACCATGCCCAGCTAATTTTTTCTATATAAATATTTTAGCTGTCCATATAATTTCTTTCTATTTTTAGTAGAGACAGGGTCTCGCCCTTGCTCAGGCTGGTCTCGAACTCCTGAGCTCAAACAATCCACCCGCCTCGGTCTCCCAGAGTGCTAGGATTACAGGTGTGAGCCATCGTGCCCGGCCTCTTTAAATTTTTTAATTACTAAAAAGCCTAGATCTGAGTGAGCTTCTCATTGATTAAAAAATTCACAACTGTTTTTTTGTGATTCCAAGTTTGCTTTGTTCATGATATCTTAACATGCATGGTGGGTCGTACGGCTTCTCAGTGTACATGGGTTTTATTACTCTGAAGAATGACTGCCTATGCCTTTAAGGTCTGTACCCCCTTCTCCCTAGCATCCTCCCAAAGTAAATTTCAGGCATCCTCACAGTCGAAATATGAGCCCTCTTGCTTCCAACCCCAGAACCTGCTACTGGAGAATTGCATATTCTGAGTAACTCCATTGAATTTTGGTGCCTAAAGCAGTTCAGAAGGACACATACACCTAAACAGCATCACCCACTATTTGGAGACCAAACATTTCACCATTTTTCAGATGATTCCCCAGCTGTCCAAAAAACAGAACATAAAATTATTTATCCAGGGTCCTGGGCTGGGATTCCAGATGCTGCAAAGCTGAGTTAATGACTATCGACACCCTTGCTCTTAGGTCAGTGTGGGACCTCTACAAGACTTAGAATGATTTTGTTTTTCTTGCAACTTCAGAGCCCAACCCCCTTTCTCCTGCCACTCTCTCCTCATGCCAATTCCTGTCCTCATGAAGCCATGCAAACCAACCAGCTCTCTCAAAAATGCAGTTTTCCAAGAAACCTGGCTTTTAGTCAAGTCAGAGCTTTAGCAGGGGCCGGAATCAGCAGACCTCACCAGAATGTTCTATTTTCACATGTATCTGTTCCATGACACCAGAGAAAACTAGACAGAATTTGGCCCCGTTGGGGTTTTGGAAACCAAGATCGGTGAAGAAGAGGGTGTGTACATGAACATCCCTCACCCAACTTTTGGCCTCGAATGAAGTAAATCAACCACAAAGTCATCCAAAAGCTCATCACGGGGGCTGGCTTTGGGGTAAGAATGGTCCTTTTTCACTGTGGCTTTAGTGATTAATACACCAGATTCATAAATACACATATGTATTATACACACATCCATTTTTATATCAATAGAAAATGCTTTCCAGATGTGTGTTTGAGGTGATAGGCTTTGTGCTGCTGAATTTTTATTTTCTGTTAGGTCTCAGCCCAGCCCAGCACACAGACTATTGTTTTTATATCAAAAAGACAGGTCTTACCTGCCTAATAAGCTGGAGGAATTCACTGCAACCTGGGGGAAACTGAAGGAATGCGGCTTTTGGATCCGATTAGAGAGATGTGGCCGGGTCCCCAGGGTTCTCATGTTCAGCTGCCTTAGCCTACAATGTCATCCATTGTCCTCCACGGCCATGTGCTAAATGATTCAGGTTTCTGTGCCCCTCTGCCCCAGCCTGTGTGCCCAGCTCCAGAGCACACCCAGAGGGGAGCTGACCACTAGGCTTTCTCCATGGGCTTTCTGGTTTCCTATTGTCTCTGCAACTGTTCTTTGTGGTGGTCTTTGCAGGAGCACAGAGAAGAGAGCCACAGGCTTCTGTGTCCCTTAGAGAAGTCCCTCCTCTCAAAGTTCAAAGAGTCCTTTCTCTTTGACTCATGGGTGGCAGAGTGCTCTAGTGCATTAGCTTTAGAATCAGAACCCTGGCTTGGTGTTTATCAGCTGTGTGACTTTGGGCAAGTCCCTTAACCTGTCTGAGCTGTAGATGGCTCATCTGTACACCACACTGTAGATCTTTTTAGATTTTATTTTTATTGTTTTATTTGATTTTTTTTTTTTTTTTAGAGATGGGGTCTCTCTATGTTGCCCAGGCTGGTCTCGAATGACCTGGCTTTAAGAAATCCTCCTGCCTCGACCTCCCAAAGTGCTGGGATTACGGGCATGAGCCACTGCACCTGGCCCACACTGTAGATCTTAACCCTTCATATCTCTTGGACAGAGTGTGGCACATAGCAAACCCTTGATAAATAGTAGCTAATATCATTATGTGTCTTCTTAGAGAGTGTCAATTATTAGACTCCAATTAGGAGAGAGATTTTCTTTTCCTTTTCGTGCATATCTGTTTTGTATCCATTGTTTGAGTTTTTGACAAGCACAGTTTAAAAAAAAAAATCAAAGATAATAAAAAATCATCGTTAAAGGGCACGAATATATGAGCCTGTCTTATCCCCCCGCTTCAGAAGCAGATGTTAAGAAACAGTCTCTTCTCTAACTTGGACAACTAACCATGCTATCTGGTTCTCCGGTAACTACAACAGTTGATCCTTCAACTGGAGTGGAGGAGAAAATCCTTACGAGGCCTTTGATCTCTGGTGCCATCACCTTGACTGGTCTCCGTGGCAACCACCATACCCAAGTGGTAGAGAATGAGCCCTATTGTTCCCTCCTCCTCATCTTCATTCCACCATAACTAACCAGGCCTGGGTTTGCACTCAGGAGCCAGGAAGACACACATGTAGATAACGTGACGCGCCTCCCTCCTCATCCTCTTCTGTTCCTTTCTTTACCTGCCACTCCAGCTATAAGATGCTTTCATTGCCGTCATGGTCCTGGGTTCAAATCTCAGTTATCTGTGTGACTAAGCCTTATGATTCTGGATGGGGAGTGCTTTGCACCTGAGACCTTCAGTTTTCTCCTCGGTGAATTGGGGATAAAAGTTGTACCTACCTAGGGTTGAAGACTAAACACCTTCAAAGCACAGTGGCCGACACAATTAATACAGGTGATGTGTCCTTATTAAAAGAGAGTACCTAGGGGTTTGGGGGTAGATTCTCTACACATGGTTATTGCAGTTGATCTCAAATAGCGAATGGACTTTTATCAACCTGGGTCCTATCCATTTCTTTATTTTTTGTTGTGGTTTGACGGTGAACTTTCTCTTTGACACTTGCACCTGTTGGCTGTCCACCTCTGGCGATCCCATCCTAGTGAGTTTTCTCTCACCTCCACGCCCTCATCTGTGCACTTGCTGCCCTGAGTGCCCAGTCCTGTCCTCTCTCCTTCTGGTCTCAGCTGAGATGTCACTTTCTCCAGGGTTCTGACTTGATTCACCAAGACATCCACCTCAGCTGCTCCAAAATCTGAGTTTTTGTCACATTGCATGGCAGTTGTCCATTTCCTTGCCTGTAACCACCACCCTCAGTTTGTGAGCAACTGGAGAGCTCCATCTGTGTTTGGTCCAGTGTTTCGTTCCCTAGCAGAGTATTTCTTCTAGAATGTTCTCAGTAGATATTTGGATAGATTCCTTTAGCAATTATTTATTGAGCTGCTACTATGTGTCAGGAAGTCGAGTCGTGAACAAAACAAAAAGGATCCCTGACCTCAGGGAGTTTATGTTCTCATGGGGGTGGATGAAAGGACATTGGTCTCTAGAGTCCTCATCAGCAATGTGGAGCTTGTTGTAGTTCTCTGGGCACACGGGGGCTTCCATCTCATTGTGTTTGCTTGTGCCTGTAGCAGCCTCTCTGCAGTGTTTGTCCCACCCCCACACCTGAGCTGTGTCTGCGATCCTGGCACTTTGAATGCTCCGTGTGAACAGGGCTTTGAGCATGCGGGTGCGCCTGACACGGGGACCCCCAGGGAGCCAGGGGAATGTCTCTCACTTGACCTCTGCAGCGCCAGGGGCCAGGTCGGCGGTTGGCACCGAGGAAGCCCTTAGCCAACGTGTGCTAAAGCATGAGTGAAACCACATTCTCACACTTTCTGCTCCTGGCTGTGGAAGGATTTAGTTTCTAAGGGGGCTTTTGGTCCATTCTGATCTCATCCACCGCTTGATGATGTGATTAATTTTAACTCTCAGAGACCGGCGGGTGAGACCTGGCCAGGGCCTCTGGGATTATCCAGAAACATGCTTCTCTAGAAGTGCCAGGTGACCTGGTGGGCCTCACAGAGCCCACTGATGCTAAACAATATGCTCATTTTTTGTTAACAACATTGATTGATTTTTCTCTTAAAAGAGGCATTCCTTTCCCACGTAGAGAGTGTTTAAATTAAGTTTTGTTGAGAAACACCCATTCATGCCATAGATGCACAACTGCAATTATTTGAGGGAAGGAGGATTTTTCCAAGGCATGAGGGGAGGTGAGGATGGCGGATGGGGCAGGCAGCCTGCTCCCCAGGCTAGGCACAGAAGGACCCTGCCAGGGGCCACGCTGTCACACAGTTGTGTTTGATGAAGGCCCAGTGGGCTGTCTGGCTTGCCTGACCCTTGGAGGAGGGACTGCGTTTCTGGAGGGAGACAGTCTGTCTAGAATCCAGGACTCCGGACTCCTATTCCTGAGCTCTTTTCTTTATCCCATACAGTCTCTCAACCCAAAGGCATGATTCTAGAAATTGCTCTTTTTGAG
Organism: Varecia variegata; assembly: GCA_028533085.1. NCBI lineage: Eukaryota > Metazoa > Chordata > Mammalia > Primates > Lemuridae > Varecia > Varecia variegata. The sequence goes on from CM052452.1 coordinate 7,958,159, forward strand.
TCAAAGATGGTCTTACCAATCCATTGGTGGAAAGAACACAAAAGTGTTTTGAGAGCCACAGTTAAGCTCATCAGACTCCTCTTGTGCCCTCTATAAAATTCAGGTTTAGCTCAGGGGCAGCAAACTCAAACATCTTCTCGGTTTGGGCAGGTAGCACAAATGAGTGAAGCTGATCAGACCGCACATATTAGGCGGGATGGTGGCGAGACACAGATGGCACCCTCCAACTGGGCCATTTGAGGCGCGGTTACTCAAGGGACTCTTTACAAGTGTCTAGTCAGGATGTAGGGAAACTAACAAGGCAGAAGGAAACCAACAAGGAAGAGTGTAGAACCCTAGAGTAGCAACACCGGGCAGCAGTTATCTCCCCTAGGTGAACGAGGCATTGCTGAAGAGGGCAATTCGATGGAGAGATCCTCTCCAAGAGCTCTGATCTTGGGGAGAGGGACTCAGCCTACCTGCAGAGACTTAGTGACCCCACAGGGAGGGAGCTGAGGAATCTATACCCCAGCCTCCGTCACTCACACTCCTATTTCCTCCCCATGTCTTCAACTTGAAGTCACAGGAGAGACTCATAACTATCCATAAAGATCAATCTCCAGGGGTAGGAATAGGGGATCCACAGGGACAAATGGAAGAGGTTTAACATGGTATGTAGGACAGGCTTCATCTCCATAAAGAAATATAGCCCATTCTCCTTGGAAAACATGGCCTTCTTTGTCTACCTTAATGTGTCTGTGTTTTAGTTTCCCATTCCCTCAAATGGAATAATAATTTTAATCATAATGATGATAAGATAGCACCCATTACCAACCCTCAGAGTTTTGTTGTGAGGATTAAACGAATTAATTCATGTAATGAACTTAGACTACTCCAAGTAAGAATGAGCTTTTATTTCTGTTGTTACACCATTACGATCCTTTGTTTCTCCATTTTTGAAAGAGGTGTGGGGACAAGACCTATTTTATTGTCTGGAGCTCAATGATCAAGAGCAACGGACACCGAGACACAGTGTAATAAGACGATAGGGAGTGGTGGGGACTGTGGCAAAATGCAGTCCTGTCTCAAGGGACCACCCATCACTTGACTCTAGCTGATTATGACCTGAATAATCAGATGTAGAAACGTAGGCTTCATGTTGCCAGAACTGTCAAGTTTCCAAAGAAAGCTAGAAAACCGGAATTTTTTTTTTCTATATGAAAGCTTCTGATTTTTAGATTTTGGCAAATGAATCAAATTATAAAAAATATATGGTGCACGCCAACACTCTGTGAGCCAAATAAAACAAGTCTGGGGGCTGGAGCTGCAGCCCGTTGTGATCTTTGTTGCTGCTTATGCCTATGGACCAGAGGAAGCTGCTGGCTTCTCAAGGGAGAAAGAGCATAACCTTGACCTCTGGCAGAGGCCCCTTTAGTGAGAGCAGAGATAAGATAATGCATCCCGGACTTAGAACGCAAGTGCGCTGGGAGAACTTGGAGGAAGGGGAATTATTTAGTGCTTTTGTGCTCAGTAGGGGCAGAAGTGAGTTAAGAGTGGTCCTTGTCATTAAAAGGAGACGTGAAGTGGATCTTATAGGAAGCCAGGGACAGGCGTAATGTCACAATTAGGAGCCACGGGTGGCCAGAATCCTAGTCTTGTCTAGATGACTCCACCTAGTGACTTTTGCTTTGTTTAAAGTTTTTTTTTTTTTTAACATCCTTTTGGGGGAAAGGGAAGATAAAACCCGACTCTGTGAGATTATGTACATTCAAGGAATTAACTTCAGCACACGTCCCATGGTGCAGGCTGCAGGCAACGCTACCACATGCTTCAGGGCCGTCCAACTTCATACGCCCCTGGAGTGGGTTCAAGCTCTCCTCCCGCTTACTTCCCCTAAAAGAAATCAACATGCCGATTCGAATTCCCCATCTTCAGAGACAGATCGGGGCGCACAGTCGCGTATGGAAATCCCTCCCCGCACACACATCTGTTATACACATTGCCACGGTGTACGCCGGTTGTTCAACAATGAGCAGAATTATTTCCTCTCATTACTTGCCATGTCGCTTCAAAACCGCACTCGGAAAAATAAAACCACAGAAGGGGTCTCAGCCAATCAGACTGCCTCGCTGGGGCCCAACTTTCCAAACATAGGCGTTTGGGGGGTGGCGGGGGAGGGGGAGGTGTTGGGGTGCGGAGGGGCAGAGGTTGGCTGTGTGCGAGGGAGCAGGGCCGTGGCTGGGATGGATTTGTACTGATTCCTGTTTGTCTCTTGGTGTGTGTGTATGTGGTGTGTGTGTGTGTGTCCGTCCGTCCGTGTCCATGCATATGTCTGTACATACGTCTGTCTGTGTGCCTGTCTCTGTCTGGATGGATGTCTGTGTGTGTCTGTCTGAGCCTGTCTTTGGGCTGGTCTGTCTGTCTCTGTCTCTGTGTGTGTTATAAGTAGCACCCACTATGACTGGGCGTGGTGGCTCACGCCTGTAGTCCCAGCATTTTGGGAGGCTGAAGCAGGAGAATCGCTTGAGGCCAGGAGTTTGAGGTCAGCCTGGGCAACATAGCAAGACCCCATTTCTAAAAAAAAAAAAAAAATTATCTGGGCATGGTGGCACATGCCTGTAGTCATCCCAGCGACTTGGGAGGCGGAGGCAGGAGGATTGCTTAAGACTAGGAGTTCGAGGCTGCAGTGAGCTATGATGACACCATTGTACTCCAGCCTGGGTGACAGAGTGAGACTTTGTCTATCAATCAACCAATCAATGCATAGATAAATAGATAATACCCAATTACTAAATATTTATACTATGCCAGTCCTTGTACTACATGCTTTTTGCATACATGGATGTCCTCATTGAGTCTTTACAGCAACCATACGGCAGAAACTACCATCTTAATTTTACAGATGACTAAACTGAGGTTCAGTAGCCCACTCACCTGTTCATTCGGATATGTACTCAGTGCCTCCTGAGGGCCAGGCGCTGTCCCAAGCACAAGGAAATGGCAAATGAAGACACACAAACCCCTTGCCGGCGGGGGCTCATGTCTAAGCAGGGCAGACACATTATAGACTAGTACACAAATAAATGTTATTTCAGAGCTAGTAGGTGGCATAGCTGTGATGTGTTACTGGAACTTATTAGGGGGGAGGGTTGTCAGCTTGAGCCCAGAGCTCAGGAGACCTGGGGAAGAACCATGGTTAGCTTAACCCCTTTGCAAAGGACAAATCTATGCCAGGTGAAAAGAGGGCCTAGGACTGAATGTTCAGTTTGAAAGTCTCCTTAGTCATTTGCTTGTAGGAACGATGATGCACCCTTCAGCATTTGGGGTCTTGCAAAATCACACCCCTCTACATGGCCAGGGGGAATGAAATAGGTGAGACCCACTTTGTACCTCTGTCTGCGGGGACAGTGGCTGTGTAGACTGGGGATGCTGACCCCTCTTTTTCTGTCCCGAGTCTAACCAGGGTGCCACTGTGAGACGGCGCAGGTTTTGGCATCGCACGGGCTGGTTGGAACATCAGCTCAGCCACTTAGGGGCTGTGTGTGTTCTTGGGTGAAATGATGCAAGAGTTGGGCTCAGGAAGGATATACACGCTCTGTGGGAAGCAGGGAGGCCTGGAAGAGAAGATTTGTTTTCAGCTGAGTCGCGCTGAACTGAGCATTCGTCTCTCCTGGGGCTGGTTCGCACCAAAGAATTCCCTCACTACAGGAAAAAACAATTGTACATTTCAACATCGAGAAGCTAGGATTTACTGAGCCTTTTTTTTTTTTTTTAAATCATGCTGGGGGCTGGATACTAATTCCTCTACCTGTACTGTATCCCTCTGAGGGTAGGTATCTTGTGAATGGAGCAACTGAGGCTCAGAATGGCTAAGACACTTGTCCAAGGCCACACAGCCAGTAAGCCACAAATGCGGGCTGCAGACACAGGTCCCACTGGCTTCAAGGACAATACTTGTCAGCACAGCAGTTTCACCTGAGCAAGCATATGGTTAGCAAGGGGGTGGAGGGTGCTGGGTATGGGTAGAAGCGTAGGGAGGGCTGAAAGTTAGGACTGCAACTCGGGAGGGTCGTGTCAGAACCTCCGAGTGTTCTGAGTAACAGAAAGATACCCACGTGCTGTTGAGAGGACCCCAAGAGGGAGGAAGGGCTTTGTGGCTATGTAGACATTTCCTTAGAACATTTGAGATTTTTTTCTCCCTCCCAGAATGCACTGCGAAACACTGCCATCTTGTTTTGCTTTTGTCTATTGGAAGATAGTGGAGCTGGGAGTAGGATACAGAAAGCTGGGCTATCGGGGAGCCTCCCTGAGTTCTGGTGTCATCTCTTTTCTTCAGAAAACCAGCCAAGCAAACTTCACTTAGACAGACGGATCTGTATCTTTTGTAGAGCACCAAGATTAGGCACCAGTTTCTTGCTTAGATCTAAGGGTGAGATCTAAGCAAGCGTCACCCTCCCCATCCCTTTAGAACCACTCAAGGTAGTGAGCGTCCCAGCCCCGGAGGCTTGTAAGCACAGGATTCTCTATGCCATGGAAGGGAGTTTTCCCTCGGGTAAGAGGTTGGAGTAAATAATGTCTGAGGTTCTTTTCAATGCCCGATTCCAAGTTTCTGTGACACGAAGGAGTTGGTAACACTCAGAGCCAATCCACTGTGATTTCTGCATCATCCATCACCTCCTCTGAGGCTTATCCACTCAAGAATCATCCGGAAAGTTATTTTTTTTTCCTTCTGAGTCTCAGTAATTCCCTCCTTGTTTGTCTAAACTCAAGCACAAAGGTTAGGATATTCAATCAATGGGACGTTTGATTTATAGACATAGCACAACAGGGTAGTTCTGAGCCTGGGTTAAAATCCTGCTCTACCACTCACCAGCTGGTGACTTTGAGGAAGTGACCACACCTCTCTGCACCTCCATCTTTCCATCTGTAAAAGGGGGCTAATAACAGAACCCACCTTACAGTGTCGGTGAGATGGTTGAGGGAGATGCCACAGGGAAGCAGTGATCATGATGCCTGACCCAGAGTAAGTGCTTTATATTATTATTGTATATTCAACAGGTGTTAATTGAAAGCAATTAAGTGTCAAACCTGGGGAATCCCAATTAATATGTAGAAAGCAAAAAAGACCCTTCTGTCACAGAGAACTCTTATCCTCCTACCCCGAGGGACATCCATGCGGACAGAGGGTGACAGGTACATCTCTCCTCTCAGTTTTCAAAAAGTCTTCCCATGAGGTCACCTTTGGATGAAACCCAAGGCTTGGGCAATGGTTGGGCCTTGATTTTATCAGAATCGGCTTTTCCCAGCCAGATATAAAACACAGTGTTATTACTTGTTGAAGACCCACAGTCTGCTCAACCCTTTACGAGAGATAAAGAAGATAAGTCCCTGGTCCCCAAGGATTTGAGGTTTAAGTTACTCACACTAAAAATGCACTGGCTGAGAAACAATTTGGATGCCCGAGGCTCGTGACTCTAAGCTCAGTTTTTTTTCCTCCCTTAAAGAAGATGATTAAGTGAGAGGGTGAGCTTGGATCTTTGCAGAGTTGAACCTCAATGCTGAAAAAACCATAACAGCCTATGCTATTAAAATTAATTAAAAAGAAGAACTCTTTTTAAACTCTAAACCAAGAAGCAGTAAGTCTTCACTGGCTGTGGACTGAGGAGCTTTGATCGCCTGTCCTCCTTCACAAGTTTCCAACTTTTAAACTTTGCTGTCCAAGTGATTTATGCATGGGGGTGGGGGAGGAGGAAGATGGCTTTTTAACGGTGGACAAAGAAATACACATAGATGCCATTTTGCTTGGTGGGTTGGTGCCTTTGGACCTCAGGGTTCTCTTCTGTTCCACTGATCCATCCAAGATCCTGTTAAACCCTGGTTCTCTAATGGTGGTCTTTGCTTCGTGAAACCATGAAGGTACATCCATTAGAGAACATTGATTCATTACCATTCTGTTTCAAGAAAGAGGACAGACCCCATAGACCTAATTAAAGAAGCATCTGGTTATTTATTAGCAATGCGGTGAACTTGGCCCCAAGCCGGTCAATTTTGCCCAAAGTTGCAGGGAAATTGGGGAGGTGTGAAACACTAAGAAGCTCATTTGGAGTGGAAGCTTCCCTTCTCATGGTCAGTCTGATTTCTCACCCAAGGGAGCAAGAGTTGCCCTGGAGTCTTAATTCTTCCACTTTCCAAATATCCATCAAATCACGGGGTTCCATAGCTTCGGCAACCTTCAAGCCACTAATGGCCAGCCCTTCCTCGTAACACTCTGGTCCAGGCCACTGTTCCCTTTTATTTGGAGGACAAAAACACCTTGTCACCAGTCTTCTTCCCTTGCTGCTTTCTTTTCTGTTAGATTCTGTTTCTATTACTCATCCACAGTAACTGTTTTACTGTAGTTTAACATACACATAGCAAAGTGCAAGCGTGGGAAGGGTACAGCTCTGTAATGTCTGCACAGTATGAAGCCAGCAGGTACCCAGCACCCAGAAACACAACGTCCCAGCTCCCTCTCCAGCACCCCCGTCACCCCCTTCTCAGTCATTACCTTCCTCCACCCAAGGGCAACCGCTATCTTGACTTCTTACACATGGTTAGAGCTTACCTGGTTTTGCAGCTTATATAAAATGGGATCATCCAGTATGTAGAGCCAGTTCTGCTATAATGCTTGTTTGGAAAACACAAATGTGTTCCCACATGATTGGTATATTAGAGAATAATTTGAGCATAAGGCAAATTTTACATTTGCTTATATGTGATTTTGTTGTGAGAAACACTACATAAATGTCAGACACTGTCCCTGGCTGAACTGAGCCGTAGAGGGAGACACAAAAGACACGTTCCTCAAACATCTCCCAGCTGCCTCAGTTTGCCACGTCTGTCATGAGCCACGCTAATCCACATCTGGTGTTACAACTCTGATTTCAGACAACCTCCTTCTGCCACTTCCCCAAAACTCACAAGTCACAAGTCTTCCAAAGCCCAGCCCTAAAGTTCCGTATTTATTGTAATATTTATGCATTTAAAAAACCCCATTGAACATGTATACAACTGTGCTACTGTTTTTATTCATTTCCTATTTTCGAAATCTATCATTGACAAATTTCTTTTTTTTAGTGTTGTCCCCTTAACCCCATTTTCCACATAAATTCTGTGGCTTTTATTGAGTAATTTTGCATAGCATGGTGATTTTTAGGTGCACATGCCTGGTCATAGCAGAACTTGCTGTACTCTTTTGTGTCTGGCGTCTTTCTTTCGGCACACCTCACGTTTGTGAAATTCATCTGTGTTACTGCACATGGTTGTGGACCAATTATTTTCAGTGCTGCATTGGACATCCCTGAATAGTGTAAGGGTAACACAATTTACTTATCCATTCTGCTATGGCTGGGCATTTGGATTACAGGGTGTCCAAAAAAATCTCCATACAAAGGAAAAATTTTGTAATAAAAATTTTGTAAATAAAGGTCCATTTTACTGCAATTTCCCATTTTCCTGTGTATGGACACTTTTGGGACACTCTGTATTTCCAGTTTCAGGCTATTTCAAGTAGGGCAACTGTAGACGTTGGTGTATGTGTCTTTTGGTGAACATGTGCTTGCATTTCTCCTGGTCGTATACCTGGGAGTAGAAGCATTTATCTGAGAAAATATTGCCCTATATTATGTCTTGGGCATCATGCTAAGCACAGCGGGCTTAGTTCTAATATCCTAAATCAGCAACTTTCTAAAAAAAGAAAAAGTCCCTCTGTCTATCTATCTATTGTCTATCTGCCAATCATCAATTCTCTACCTGTCTACTCATCTATCTGTCAAGACACTGCATGTGTTATGAGGGAAGTTTCAAAGCAGAAATACATTTGCAATGAAAAAGGGTAAGTGATAAGAAGGTCTAGTTCAGGCAATGGCAAACTGGGCCCTGCAAGCCGAATTCAGTCCACTACCTGTTTTTGTAGAGCTCAAGAACTAAGAATGGTTATCTTTTTAAATGGTTGAAAAAAAAAAATCAAAGGGAGAATATTTTGGGATACATAAAAATTATATGAAATTTGAATTGTGGTGTCCATAAGTAAACTGTTATTGGAGCACAGTCTTGCTACATATCATTGATGACTGCCTTTGCACTACAACAGCAGAGTTGAGTACTTAGGACAGAGACCATAGAGTCCACAGAGCCTAAATTTTTTACTGTCTGCCCCTCTACAGGAAAGATTTGCTGACCACAAAATTAAAGGAATCCCTCCTCACTCCAGCCCCAAATTGGGTGGGGGAAAAAAGAAACAGGGTTTGGCAAAGACACTGACACCCCTAATGGCAAAGGACGTTGTAGGGAGTGGGCATACCATTTTTGCTATCATCTGATTTCTCACTTCCAGCTTAAAACCTACTAAGAAATAATTTAATGAGACGATCATTCCCAGAACCCTCACCTGGAAAAATTCAAGTGGCCTCCAAGGGGAGATAGAATTCTCTCACAAGGGAGGAGAAATGGCCCCAGGGGAAGACTGCAACTCAAGGTCTCACCTGTTTTCCATCCTACTTTCCAATGACTCAGGTAGCTCAAGCAAACCTTTGGCTTCACCAACACTGGTGAGTTCAACACGGGAAACATCTCATTGCTCAACTCCAGGCGTGGGGAAATGGGGAGCCCAGGCTCTTGTTCAGCCCAAGCTGCACATGCTCCTACGGTGGCCCCTGGGACAAGTGTTGCAAGAACACCAGGTATTTGCAAAGTCAAAGTCCCTGATGTAGCCTTGTTCCAAGGGAACTCGGTGTTTTTCACTGTAATTGAAGTTGATTTAATTTATATTTACCCTCGAAGGTCAAGGAAACCTGGATCTAACATCTGTCCGTCTCTTCTTTTCCTAAGTGTTTTCTAATCCCTTGTTGGCAATGTAAATGGTCCACTCCATCCTCTTCTCATCCTTATTTTGTTCCTGCCACTGTGCCAACTCCCAGTAAACCTGCACTAAACGTGAAACTTTTGATCATTGAGGCCTGCATCAGTGAAGTCAGCCAAATTCTTTGACTTTTATGCCCTTTGATATGGTTGTTGTCATTATTTTGGTAATATCGTGCCCCTAGTCAACCCTAGCACGCATACACACACACACACACACACACACACACATATATTTAAAGAATTTCTTTGCCTCAAATCTTTTAAAACAAATGAATGGGCTGGTCAAGGTGGCTCACGCCTGTAATCTGTAATCCTAGCACTCTGGGAGGCCAAGGCAGGAGGATTGCTTGAGCTCAGGAGTTCAAGACCAGCCTGAGAAAGAGCGAGACCCTGTCTCTTATTTAAAAAAAAAAAAAAAACAGAAAAAAGAAAAAAAAAAAAAAACAAATGAATGGCCTGTCTTACTGAATTAACTTGTATGGGACAACAAGTGCATATATCATTAATGAGAGACCAGGGAAGGGGATGCTTTAAGAGGATGGTGGGGTGAGAAACATTTTATTATTTATTAAAATGGGAGTTCTGGCCCCAGGGATAAAAATAAATATTACAACAACATATAAATATATTCTATCTGCAAAAGATGTAAACAACAGAAGAATATTGAGTAAACTGTGCAGAGATCTCCCCTCAGTCCCCTGTCCTTCCCCCTCACCGCCCAATACCCATGTCAACAGCTGAGGGTGTATCTTTGAGCTCCTGTTTCTGTGATGAATTTTTTTCCATGACTGCTTCTTATTTTTGCCATAATAAGCAACATTGCTCTGCGTGTTTTATAAATATGCAAGTAGTTTTGCGGGGTGGATTCCTAGAGGAGGAAGTGCTGAGTCAGAAGATATGCATACATTACATTTTGATAGAGAACTGCCAGTTTCCTTCCAGAAAGGGGTTTCTAATTGAAACATTCAACAGTGTTTGTGAGGGACAGAGAAGTGTACCTGTTTGCCTGCACCTTCACCAATACTAGATGTTATTAATCTTTCAAAATTTTTGCCCTTTGGGCAAAGAAGGATACCTCATTATTATTATTTTTTAAAAGTCAAATTTATTAAAATATAATTAATGCATAATAAAATTTGTTATTTTAAGGATACAATTTGATGACTTTGACATGTATCCATCACTGAGGTCAAGAAATAGAACATTTCCATCACCCAAAAATGTTCCCCTGTGGTCCTTTGTAATCAATTTCCTCCTTTCATCTCCAGCCATGGACACCACTGATCTGTTTTCTGTTCCTTTAGATTTAACTTTTTCAGCATGTCATATAAATGGAATTCTTTTTCTTTTTTCTTTTTTTTTTTTTAGAGACACGGTCTTACTCTGTTGCCCAGGCTGGAGTGCAGTGGTGTGATCGTAGCTCACTGGAGCCTTGAACTCCTGGGCTCAAGCGATCCTCCTGCCTCAGCCTCCTGAGTAGCAGGGACTACAGGCACACACCACCATGCTGGGCTAATTATTAAATTTTTGGTAGAGATGGGGTCTCATTATAGAGTCCAGGCTGATCTCAAACTCCTTACCTCAAGTGATCCTCCCACTTTGGCCTCCCAAAGTGCTCGGATTACAGGTATCAGCCACTGTGCCCAGCTGGGAAATTATATTATATAGTCTTTGGTGTCTGGCTTCTTTCATTTAATATGGTGAATTCTTTGAGATTCATCCACACTCTCATATGTGACAATGGTTTGTTTCTTTTTATTGCTGTGGAGTATTTCATCATATGGATATACCACAATTTGCTTATTCATTCATCAGCTGACAGACATCTGAATTGTTTCAATAGTTTGGGTTATTATAAATGATTATGCAATAAATATTCACTTTTAGGTCTTTGTGTGAACATATATTTTCATTTCTTTTGGGTAAATACCTAGGAATGGAATTTCTGGGTTATATTTATTAGGATACAGTTAACTTTATAAAAATTGGCAAACTGTTCTCTAAAGTGGCTGCGCCATATTATATCCCATTGCATTGGTCTGCTAGGGCTGCCAGAACAAAGTACCCAGGCTGGTGGCTTAAACAACAGACATTAATCTTCTCACCATTCTGGAGGCTAGAAGTCTGAGGTCAGGGTTGGTTTCTTTTGAGGCCTCTCCCCTTGGCTTGTGGCTGGCTGCCTCTCCCCATGTCTTCCCATCTTCTCTCTGTACTAGTCTGTCTCCAAATATATTATTTTTTGAGGATACCAGACATATTGGAATACGGCCCATCCCAATGACCTCATTTCACCCCTATCAGCTCTTTAAAGACCTTATCTCCAAATATAGTCACATTATGAGGTGGTGGGCATTGGGATTGCAGCATATGCATTCTAGGAGTGTGGGTGGGTCCACAATTCAGCCCCTAACACCCATCAGCAAGAAATGAGGGCTTCAGTTACTCCACATCCTCGCCCACACTTGGTATTGTCAGTCTTCTAAACTTTAGTCATTTTAGCAGAGTTTAGAATTCATTGTTGTTTTAATGTGCCCACTTTTTTTCTTTTTGAGCAAAGGAGAGCACTGGTCTCTGTGAGTTAGCTCAGTCCTGTTGTGGAGAAGGCCAGGGTCATTGTCACTGTGGTATCCCATAGTGACCAATCAATGTACCAGCCATTCCAAAAGGCTTGTGTTATTGTTTTGAGTCCAAGAAAGCGTGGCTGGTTCAGTGAAAACCTTTCACCACTCCTTGCCAAATGACCTCTGTTTGACTGATGGTGTGAGGTCTTCACACATTCTTGGAATGAATGAGGAATTGTGAGAGCACTTGAAGTCCGATACAGCCAACACTTGGGGGCAGTTGATGGTTTCAGCTTTCTCAAGATAACACTAAAAAGGGCAGTCTGGCCAAGAAGGTACTCTGGAAAAATAGAATTCAATAAAATAGGGGAGGGAGGGGAGAAGGGAAGATTTCTTTTTCTTTTTTTAAAAAAATAAATAGCATGGAAAAGAGCAAATGCAGTTCCCCACTGGCACAAATTATGCAGTTGAGCTTCCCACATTTGGGGAAATCGCTGGGGTCAGTGCATCCGGAATGCAGTAGATAAGTCTAACCCCGGGACAGCCACCTTCCTGATCATGGTATCTCCCCTGCGAAGATTTATGCTATGAGCGAGAAATGCTTAGTGTGGGAAGGGAGCTGGGTAACTCATGAACTTACTTGATCTGCTGTGATCAAATCTGCTTAATCCAACCCAAGTGTCATTCAAGATAAAATTGGACATTATCCTGGTACACTGTCAAGCAGGATGGACTGACAAATGACATGCCTCTTAAGAATTACCTTCCCAAGTAATGGGGTGCATAGATGTCGATATGGGCATAAATATATTTTTATCTATCTTTTTCTGTTTTTAGTAGATGCTTCCATTTCAGACTCAATGTATAAGAATTTAAATCCACTCCTTCTTCTTCTTGCCATTTCCCTCCCTCCCCCGAGGCGACCCCACACTCAAGCCCACAAAAGCGACTCTGATGGATGTAGAGTGATATTACGATTGATTGGCCTGCCGCTGACGGTGCCTACGTGTTCTGTCGTTCGCGGGGAGGCTGGAAGAGGGGCCGGGTAATAGAATGATGTGGCCTACAAGCCAGCTCCTCCTTGATGAACAATCAGACACAAATGTCAATAACAATTGGATTGTCTGTAAGCTACAGTCACTTAGGCTCCCGGAGCCTGTCCACAGAGCCTGGATTGAAACCCTCAGGCTTGTGAACGCCAAATCAGGTTTGGCATCGGGAATGAAAAGCCATCAGCAGTAATAGTATTACGAGGCTGTTGGTCGAAGAAGTGCAAAGGGCTTGGAATAATGCGCGGGCTCTCACGTGTCACGGGGTGGGGAACGGCTGCACGGAGGCGAGGAGAGGAGAGGGAAAATAAGATAGGGCCTGGGGAGCCCCGAGGGGTGCCCAGAGGATGGGGGAGGAGAGCTGGGCTGCAGGGGTGGGGTGTGGAGCTCACCTGCTCACGTGTCTGGCCACGTGTGGGGCCTCTGTTGGGTCACATGGCCAGAACACCTCCACAGGGCTTCTCCGCGTGGCCTCTTGGCTTCCTTACACGACAGTGTGTAGGTTCCCAGGGTGAGCATCCAGAGAGAGAGAGAGAGAGAGGCGAGGGAGGTGAGCAGAAAGCCAGGTAGGAGAAACAGTGCCTTTTATGGTTTCTCCTGGAGGTCACAGAAGGTCAGTTCCACTCTTTCTGCTCATCGAGGAAGTCACAAAATCCTGCCCCGTTTCAAGGGAAATGGAAATAGACTCTGTCACTGGATGGGGGGATGGTAATGTTCTGGAAGCGCAGATGGGACCGGCAATATTGCTGCAGCCCTTTTTTGGAAAATCCAATGTTCCACAGTTAATGTACATACAACACTTTGAACAGTAGCTGGCTTGCAGGAAGCTGATGTGATTGCTTTGCTATTCAAGTTTTTTTTCCTGCAACCAGACATTGCAGGGTTCCGGTAGGTAGAGATCTTATAATTCTCTGCTGCTTCACACTGTGCAAAGACCCAGAGACAATGCTCAGCATCTGTTGAATAATTAATGAGAGATTTTTTTCCCCCTTATACTAACTTGTCTAATATTTAATTTTTTTTTTTTTAAGAGATGAGGGTCTCACCATGGTGCCCAGGCTGGCCTTGAACTCCTAGCCTCATGTGGTCCACATGCCTAGGTCTCCCAAAGTGCTGGGATTATAGGCACATGCCACCGCCCCCAGCTAATGAGAGATTTTTAATACTTTAACTCAGAGGTTCTCAAAACTGACTGCTGATCAAATCTGCTGAGCGCACTTGTTATAAATATCTCCAAATTTCACCTCCCATCTCCTGGATCAGACTCTCCAAGGCTGAAGCCTGAGGATAAACATTTTTAACAACCCCTCCCAGTGGCTTAGATAGATGCGGCCAGTGTGGGGACCATCATTTACAAACCATTGCTTTAACTCAAGAGAATCCAAGATTTTTAAGATGAAAGAACTGGCCCATTTAACAGATGGGCACACAGAGGCTCAGGGGATGAAGGGAGTTGCCCAAAGGCACACAGTGAATTAGAATACCTTCTGAGAAGCCATAGTTCAAGATGACAGGCACTGTAACTAGTTGGTGGGGATGATGTTTCGGGGTCAGGGATTTGGTGGAGGAGGAGAGAAAGCTCTTGAGGTTTTTTGAGTCAGCAATTCTCAAATTTGATTTATGTGTTTCCTTCCCTCCCCCTGCCTCCTTTTTTGGCCATATTTGAGTAGCATCTGTAGTTAGTTCATCTCCTATTTTTCTTTAAGTGAATTCACTTTTTTTCCATAGATTTACTTCCTTCCTCAGTCTTAAAAGCCACAAAAGCAGGCGTGTGGTGACCTAGTTCCATGGTGGTTCCAACACATACAAGAATATACACATGCAGCCAGTTGAATCAAGAAAAGATTGGCCTGTATCACAGCTAAAATCATCTTGTGTACGGCACGTGGTTATGAGTCTCAGACAAGACTGGGTACATCATTTGTGGGCCCAGTGCAACGTGAAAATGTGGGAGTTCTTGCTGAAAAATTATTAAGAATTTCGAGGTAGCAACAGCAGAGCATTGAGCCAAGTCCTGGGCCCTTCTGAATGTAGAACCCTGTGCAACTATCGGGGAGTCACATGCCCAGGAAGCTAACACTGGCCCAGGCTTCAGGAAGCACTGTTTTAGGTAGGACCTATCTGCTTGTTCAGTCCAACTTCCTGGGCCAGAGGACAGTGGGGGCCCTGCCGCCCACACACGTCTAAGGGGTGGCCAGGAAATGAAAGGCTGGACGTGAAGTGTCAGGTCTTCAGGCAGTCAAAAGAAAACCTGGTCTTGCTGAACCTCTGGTCCAGGACTTCGAAACCCAGGAGAGCCAGGAGATATGCCCAAGGCAGTTTTCGTAGAGGCACCAGGAAAAACAGAAGAGAGGGATTTTCTCCAACGTGGAAGTGAGAGTGCTGCTCTTGTCTTTTTGCCTGTTTGGTGACGAGTACTGTGTGGTCAATACTTACGTGAGGGGATGAATATTTTCCTCCCATTGTCATGGAAGAGGGAGGGATGGGGCGAACTGAAAGAACAGAAGGGGGTGGGAGAAGCGAGAGAGAGAAAGGATGTATCCAAAAAAAAAAAAAAATGAATGTGGATTTATAGAACCCTTAAAATAATTTCAACATCCTTTTTTGGACCAGCTGTTTTCAGGTGGTTGCCAATATCTGTGGAAAACTCCGGGCTCCTGTACCGAGCACATGTAGGGCTTAGAGCAAAGTGTCAAGGGACTTGGGTTTTGTGTTCTAAGACATCCGCAGCAATTTTAGGAGTGTTGGTATTTCAACCGGGTTGGCATTTCACACTCGTTTTTTAAATAGAGGCAGGCGAGTCCGGAGCGCCGAAATACCTCTTTCAGGGCCAGCTCTCCCTCGGAAAAGCCAGGCCGTGAGGTCGGCAGCAATTTTTCTGCTGCTTGGAATGAAACCAGTTAAAGCCGTTTTCAATTCACCACGGCGATTCTGTAGGAAAATTATGTTTTGCTGTAAGAGACACTGGCTCTTACAAAAATCTTCATCTTGATTTTTTTTTTGTTTGCTTTGTTTTGTCTTGCTCTCTAAGAGTTGAGCTGAAACAAGTAAATGAGTAAAACTTCTATTTAACAAAGAGTCAAGCTATATAGCCCCACAAGAAGGAAATGGGACTTTTTAAAATAAAATAGCGTCGTCTATCCTCTTCCACAGACTGGACTGTCACGTTGTCCCAGCACTGTCCTAGATGCTTTGGAGAGGTTATTAATTCCACCCTCAATAGTAGGAGGGAGGTATGTCATTGCCCATTTACACAGGCTGAAACTTAGTTCCAGAGGCTGAAGTGACTCGCTCAATTTGCACAACTTGTTGCTGGAAGTGAGATTCGAAACCACGCTGGCCCAACTCTCACCCTGTAATTAAGCAGGGACACTTTCCTTTCCTTAGTCCTTACGTGTTACACTCATTCACTAACTTATTCCTTCAACAAGTAGTTACTCAGCAGCTACTGGGTGCCAGGATCTGTCTTAGGCCTTATTTCTGTTAGAGACAGTGTCTTGCTCTGTCGCCCAGGCTGGAGTGTAGTGGCATCATCATAGCTCACTGTAGCCTTGAACTCCTGGGCTCACGTGATCCTCCCACCTCAGCCTCCCAAGTAGCTGGGACTACAGGTGTGTCACCACGCCTGGCTAATTTTCTTCTTCTTATTTTTTTTTTTTTTGTAGGGACGGGGGTCTAGCTAAGTTGTCCAGGCTGCTCCTCCCAACCTCCTAGGCTCAAGTGATCCTCCCACCTTGGCCCTCCAAAGTGCTGGGATTACAGGTGTGAGCCAGCGCACCTGGCCTTAGGCCTTATTGATACAATTTCACTGCTCCGTTGTGCAACCCTTGCTTTTCTTCCACTTCTCCATTCGAACACCGCTGTGCAAAGTTTACTTGGCAAAGAATCCCTCCTTCCCCTTCCCCTGTGGCAGCAGTTACCACTGGACTCCGGTTGTGTGTTGACTTGCCTGTCTTCTCCATAAAGAGGTCAACTCCAGAACAAAGGGCTGGATGCCAGCCCGAGCCCAGGACCCACGTCATGAACAACCGGCCTTCTGTTTTCCTCAGCACTCCCTTTCCTAGTAACATCTTTATCCACTTCCCTTGGACGTTGCTTCTCCCCGACTCCAAACATGGGGCTCTGGCAGGAGCCCCCAATCACAGTATTCCACCTCTGACCACGGTGATTGGTCCAGGCCTGAGCATGTGACTCAGGCTTGGCCAATCAAATTGCTTCCCTTCGAGTTTTCCAATGGTGGCCTTAGGAAAGAATTTGGTGGCGGTGGTGGTTTATTCAGATGCAGCCGCAATTCCGGCCGCGTGGTGGCTGCTGGCCTGAGAGAATGAAATGGACCCTGAAGACGAAGTGATGGCAGAAAAAGGAGACAGGGACCTGCTGGCACCCTTAATTATGGGCACCCATACGGCTACTTTCACCCCTGCCCTTTCTCCAGCTTGAGAGTTACTGTCCCTCCCAGTCTCTCTTTTTGATTAGTTTTGGCTGGAATTGGCTTTCTGTCACTTGGCTAGTCCCGACTAGCTCATTCTAGGTAACCACGATGACAAGTGGGAAAAACTGCAGTAGAGTGCTACAGCCATTTATACCAGCAAGGATGACTTATCAGGGCACAGACTTAGGTGGGTGGGCAGGTGTGGGTGGGCGATGGGGTGGGTGGCGACAGCTCTGATGCTGCTGGCATTGTTAGGGGGCTAATAATGTCACCGCACTTAGAAGCCTGGGTTTTTAGAGACTAACAGTCTTAAATTCAAATCCCAGCTCTTGTCCCAGACTATTGTATAATATTGTGGAAGTTACTTAAACTCTCTAAGCCCCGGATTAGTACTACTGAGAGAAACAGAAAGGACACTGCAAGATGTATATGGGCCAAAATTCTTTAAGTTGCAAAGTGTCTAGAAAGGCCCCTGCACTGTCCTTTGTGCTGGTAACTTGTCCCCTCACCTTTCATTTCACATTCATTCATGCAGCAACATTGATGGAAAGAATTTTCCACTTGTGAGGCATCGGGAACACGGTGGAGAATAAAATAGACATTGTCCCTGCTCTTTTGTAGCTCACGCTCTCGTGAGCAGACACATATTAATACATAAGCAATTACGAAACTGTCCTAAGAGAGGAGATGCTGAGGGTGCTCTGGGTGCATTTGGGAAGGGAATGTGATCCAAAACTGAAAATTAAGGAAGGCTTCCTAGGGACAATGATGTGTAAGTTGAGACATGAATAATGAGTAGGAACAGGCCCCTCCTTTTAGGAAAGTGACAATACATTTAGCTGGGCTCGAATATGAGGCAGGAATGATCAGAGATGGACGTGGACAGGCAAGTTGGGCAGATTCTACTGGTTCTGGGGTTTCATATTCAGACATTAAGACTTTATCTTTAGGGCCACAGTACTTTTGAAGAATTTACGCAAACCATTCCAGGTGTTGTTGGAGCAGAGATGGAATTAGATTAGAATCCTGGATCCAGGACAGAAAACTTTGGTAAATCCCAATGTCCCATTTTCCAGATGGAGAAACTGAGTTCCTATGACAAAAACTGGCTTGCCCAATGCCATGTTGCTGGTGAGCAAAGGGGCTGCAGTCAGAGCCTCGGTCTTCAGACCTCAAACCAGTGTTTTTCCATGTTTCTGTCCCTGGAGTTCTCCCACTCTGAGCCCCCACCTGGGCCAAGTCTGGCCCCTGGCAACTCTTCTAAACTTGGGAAAAGCTCTGATTTCTCACGTACGCACAGCCATGCTGTCTCAGGAAGCTCGCAATAAATTTTTTTTTTTCAGGCAACGCCTTGCTCCCATCCCTGCAAAACAATGTATTTATTATTGCTAAGCCTTTTCCATCTTTGAGGAGAAAATGCATACCACATGACTCCCCAAAGCCGAGCGGTCCCGGTTTACAAATACAGTACGTTAATAGCTTTGTAAACATTTATTCAGGATGACAGCTGAGGGAAACATGTGGCATTAATTAGACGGCTCGGCAACGTGGCCTATTAAGAGGAAGGTTAAATCTGAATTAGTTGGCGTTGCTGAGACAAGAGGCTCTGGGCAGCAAAACTTGGCTCTCATATGTTCTGACTCTGTTGATGTGGGGTGTGTTGGGGTGCACGGGGGACTCTCAGTCCTTAGGGAGGAAGCTGGGGTCATGGGCTGCAGAATCGTCAGGGCTGGCCTCCCGGAAGCTGTCTTCCCGGGGTGCTTCAGATGGTGGGAGCTTCAAGCCACAGGGCTCCCTGAGCTTGTGGTCCATCCAGGGAGCAAGGGGACAGTGTCTGGGAGAATCAGCTCTCCAGGTCTGGAAGGTTGGCCGGGGAGACAGCTCTTTGTGCTGGGAGCTCCCTCTTCTCTGTGCTTCCCAAACCTCCCGGGCTCCCCTATCGCAGAGCTGAGCAACTTGTATTGTCTCTGCCTCTGGAAACCCGTGAGTTTCCCCAGTTGACAGGGAGCTCAATTCCCTGTTTCCTCCACATCCAATGAGGTTCAGCTTAAAGTAGATGCCTGTAGGGATATTTCTGCTTGGCCTCATGTTCAGGAAGGGTCTCAGATTTAGGTGTTTGAAGTTATCCCAAAACATCCATATACAGAAATGTCCCAATAGCTTGAAAAGGATGTGAAATTTGTTACAGGGTTCTCAACTTATGTTCCATACTGGGAATACATCCCTTATAGAGAGGTATACACGGAGATCCTTTAATTTTTCACAGATCTTTGAATTATCTTGTGACTAGCACAATGACATTGCTTTGTTGCTCTTGGGGTGGCGTTTGATGTGTTAATTTGTTACATGTAAACACTAAATTGCACCCTGTTTGCATGTGATCCTGTTTTGGCCTTTCTGGGAATGTTTGCAGGAGCCTCTAAACATAGAAGGGACCCAGGTCTCTTTTGGCTTTGGAGAACCTGACTAGTGGTCTGTGACTACATGTTGAATCGATGCATGAAAAAGTGAGTGACCTTGGAGAGTCATGTTCTTTCTTTGGGACTCAGTTTTATCATCTGTAAAATGGGATGAGGAGCAGAGAAGGAGGGCTGGCTGGGTGAGGGCTGAGGACGCAGGGAGCTGACTTGCAGCACAATATGCAGAACTTTGGTTTCTTCTCTGTAGGTTCTGCCTGCAGGACTCTCCAGTCCCTCTGTCCTGGTGCCACTGTCTTTGTTCCTCTCTACCTCCTGGCCGAAGCCTCACTTGGCGTTTCACATGGATGGGATGATCCAGAAACAGATCCGAGCCTCCTCCTCCTTGGCATCATCTCCAAACCACCATCTTCCCCTTCTCTTCTCCACTCACTGGGCAGGCACCGGAGGCTCAAAGATGTGTTCTTGCTTAGTGGTTTTCAACCATTGTTTTCTTCCTCCAAGCAAACAAAATGGTTATGCAATATCTAGAATAGACAAAGTAGAGGATAAAGTAGGGGTAGGAGGCCTTCCCCTCCCTCTCTGGAATCTTCGAGGATGTGGGGAGGCCTTTGCAAAGCCTTGCTCTAACTCCTCATGTAATGGATGAAGAACCCCTCACCCAGGAGGGGCAGAGCCTTGCCTGGCTGGGAAGGCTGGGGCTAGGGCTAGAACGCGGCTCTTCCCATTACCTTACGCCCAAGAGTGCAAAGGTTTGAAGGAGCCTCAGCAGTCATTCTGGTTGCAACCATCAGAGGAAGGTCTCATAGAATTTAAGAGGGGGTGGCCAGGAGTCAGACTCTCCGGGTTCCAATCCTGGCCTTCCCGCTTAGGAACTGTGCGACCCTGGGCAAGCTGCCTTGTCTCTCTGTGCCTCAGTTTCCTCATTCCCAAAATGGGGATAATAATAGCTACCTCACTGGGTTGTTGGGGGAGGGTCTAATGAGATGGAATACACACAAAATACTTACCGCTGGATCCCAGCACACGGTAAGGGCTCAATGAATGTCAGCTTCATTGAGATTGGGGCACATTTGGAGGGATGACAGACATCAGACCTAAGTTCCTGGGCTCCAAGCCCAGATCCCCCTGCCAGCCTTGTGACCTGGGGCAGGTGTCTTAACCTCTCAGATCCCCAGTTGCCTCCTCTGAGATAATAGGAGAATCCGCTTCTCAATGTTCTTGTGAGGGCTAAGAGAAATAAGGCAAGAAAAATCCTTAGCTCACTGAGTTTGTCCCCCAGTAACAGTGACTTTTATTCTCAGTGCTGTATTTTTATTGTTTCTTCTTGGTGGAGGAGGTAGGACAAAAAAATCTTCTCTTTCCAGCTCACCCACATCTCTCTCAATGACAATAATGGTTATTATCATTATTACAGTTAGTACCAACTTAAAAATTGCTGGAGTTCAGTCATGGGTCTGCTACTCCTGGAGATATCTTTTTCTGTCTCTAAAATGGATTGACCAATAGCACCTTCCTCATGGTGCTGTGAAGATTAGAAGTACTATATATAAAACGTTCTTAGTGTGACACGTAAGAAGCCTTCAAGGGGTATTAGCTATTACAGTATTATTATTATTTGTGGTTGAAGAAATCCTTTTACGTCATCACTATCTTTAGTCTTCAGCACAACCTTGTGAAGTTGTCAGGGAAAGTAATAATTTGTACTCTTTGGCAAAAGAGTAAACGGAGTCTCAGAGCGCTCAAGATACTTGTCTCAGATCACAAGATCTTCAAGAGGCTGAGCTGGGACTTCAGCCCTGTGGCTTGTCCCATAGAGCTTGGTGCCTCCCTCCTCTGTCCCCAACCTGGCCATCCTCAGCTGGCCCTGGGACCTTAGAGCAGACTCGGGAGTCAGGTAACGCTGGCCTGTTGCTGAAGGAAGAGCGCAGTAGGGACTGCAGCCTGCTGCCACTACCTTCACTTCCTCCTTGTTCTCTTCCAGAGCTCCTCCTGGCCTGGAGAGCAAACAAACTCATGGGATTTGGATGCAGCAGTGGGAGCTTGGATTAGAAACAGGAAGTACATCTTGTTTGTAACATGATGTCACAGGCGACAGAGGAGGCTCTGGGGATACCTCTTCTAAGGACCACTAAACACCTTTTCCTCTGAGGCCTGAAGTCATTCTAGTGTGTTGGAAAGCTAGTTTGTCAGAGAGCTGGGGCAGCGCCTTGGATCTGCCATTGAAATCCTGCGTAACCTTGGTGAGTTATTTAACATCTCTGATCCTTGGTTTCCCCTTTGATATAATGACCAATGATCTTAGAACCATTTATCTTGAAAAGTCTCTTCTAACTTTTCTTAGCAGCCCCTATATATTGAGGACCTAACATGTGCAAGACACTGCAGTATGTCCTTGCCATGTATTACTCATAACCCTCTGGATGAGCCAGTGAGGTAGGGACAGAAACCACGTTATCCAACTCAACTGGGTTGGGTACCAGATTATTGGGAAATGTCAGTTAAAGCAGGAAATCACAAAAAGGATGCATTGTGTTTCAGCCTGTAAATGCACATTAACTTGTCATTCTACTGAAATGAGACAAAACACTTTTGAGATTGTATCTGCTGAGTAGCGTTTCTTGTATGAATCACACCCAATATTGGTGTGACACATAATTTGTCTATGAGAGGGGACACCATTAACAATTCCACTGGAATAATAGGTATAAACCAGGACCTTTCTAGGGAAATGAGGGCATCTGTTCAGGCTATCCATGAAGTGTCATTTAGAATTTATAATTCACGAGAGAAGAGTCTTCCCAGAATTTAACAAAATTTCCCCCAATATTTTAAATTTATCTCACCTATATCTAATTCAAAAGTGGTTTTTAAATAACTTAATTTCATTGCTTTCAAGGTGTTTGACTTAATTTTCACTGAAGCAATTCTAATTTTGCACTAACATAGTATTTTACATGATATATAATTAAATTATGTGATGACAGCTATGAGTACAACTGGCATCAATAGCTTTGGGAAGAAACACAAGTAACTCTTGGTCATCATACAACACAGCTGGTGGGGTTGGTTGGAATGACATTCCAGAAGAAGTCTCCCAGGAGCTGGAGGTTGCAGTGAGCTATGATGACGCCACTGCACTCTAGCCCAGGCAACAGAATGAGACCCTGTCTCAAAGAAAAAAAAAAAGAACGAAAGAAAGAAAGATGTTGAATACATCAAAGGCTCTACAGGCATTTCTGACAAATCATTGCACCTTCACACTCTTCTTTGTCCTACCTCTGAATAAAGAGGGGCTCACCTGGGTTCTTCTCTGTGGGTCCTTCATCGTGTGCACCGTGAGTGGTGCTTTGCTTGTTTCCTGGAGCTCACAGCCTCCTGGTGGCTGTCTGGTGCGTGGAGGGGGAGGCAAGGGCTGGGGGATGCGAAGGTAGCACAGTCTCTTCTGTGCCAACAGTTCACTGCAGGTGCACGCTGAGTGACAGAGGCCCAAGTTCTGTTCTGGGACAGCTGTTCCTGGCCTTTCAGGTGTAGATAATAAACACTAGGGAAATGCATGGGGTCAAGGCCAACAGAACTGCAAGAAAATATGTGAGACTGCTGGGCCCTGGGGTCTGAAAGCCTCCCTTCATCAGCCTGCCCAAGGAAGCCCTCTGGCTTGCGTCTTTTCTTTTTTTCCAATGCAGGAAGAATTTGCTTTTGCTTATGCATTTCCATAGGTCCTTGTTGGATGTATTTCACAGCCCTGAGACTGTGTCCTCCCTACCTTAACTCCTCTCCGGCACCCCTCTTGGAGCCCTTTGGATAAGACTTAAGACTTAGAAGATCCATCCCTACTCCGAAGAAACAGGGGTGCTTCTTGGGGCTTTGCTTCCCTTCTGTGCCCGATCTCTGAGGTCTACCAGACTGAAGATTTAGTTGGAATCTCAGAGCAGTTCAGGGGCAGGAGGCATGGGGAACTTCCCACATCTGTGCCTGGGGCTGGAATGGGCCATGTCCCACCTGCCACACACTCCCGCCTGTTGGGTCTATGGCAGAGAGGGAGCAATGCCCTTAAAAACCAATTTCAAAAGGCAAAGGAAGAGCCTTTCCTCTGGATGGCTCTTTGGGTTGGTGAAATGGCAGGAGAGAGTTTCCTTCTGTTTTCTGTGCCCATATTTGGCATGTCCCCAGCAGGTCTAGTTTTTCATGTGTTGGCTCTCTGCTTTCCCATCTCCCTGGTGCTAAAGAGAAAGGGTCATGGTTAAGGGAACGTTTGAAGCACAGGCTGACAGGAGAGAAGACACATTCATAGGACATCGATCAGATGCCAGAAGTCCCGACTCCAGTTCCAATTCTGCTGCTGACCACAGTGTGACAAGGCCAAAGCTAACACTCCACTCCGGGCCTCTGTTTCCTCATTTTTGAACTGGGAACAACAGTATTTCTCCTATGTGGAAAGATTTGAGGGAATATCAACAACCAAGCCCATGTCTTCATTAGAATGATCAAACCCCAGTGTATTTGCAGATGGGGCATGTCTCACCTGCAGTTGTTCTTTCCTCTATAATTTGGGGGCCTTGAGGTTTTCCTTGAAGGGAGGGATGGCAGGGCAAAAATCACGACCACGGAAAAGGGTTAAAGGATGGTAGGGACATGCGAAGTGTTGTTAACAGGCATAGCTCAGGCCAGGTTCATGGCTGGGTTCATGGCTGGTTTCACAGCCACATTCTGAAGTTGGCTTCTAAGTCTTGTGCTTTAAAAAAAGAAATTATTATTGGAGCTGCCAAAGCAATATTAAAACCAGTGGCTTATGAAAAGGGCTGGCAGTCGGCATCAGGAATCTTTTTGCACCTCTTAATTTTGCAGAGAGAAGGGAACATCTCATCTGGGGCAGGTCTTTCAGTAACACCAACACCAGAAATGGAAACGATTTTCCCCAGTCAACTGAGTCAACATTTCTTGAAGTCTAAGATGGTTCACTTTAGAAATGTCCCAAGAAGCAGGGAAGGCCAGATGAGTAAGTGTCCCAACTTCCAGGTAGAAAAAGATGCTCATGGGACAGAATGCAATAAGGTGATCTCTTAAAAATCCAGTGATACTCAGGAAACTGATTCTGGACATCTCTAGTTTTTTTTCTCTTTCTCTTAAAAAACATTTTACTCATGCCAGTGAGGGAAACCTGACACCCTTGACCATCACTGATGGGGGGGGGGGCACATTGATAAATCTTTCTAGAGGGCAAGTTCCTTAAAAATGTGTATTTTCCCCAGAAATTTCACTTTGGGAAGTTTATTCTGAGGATGTAATTAGAGAAGTGCAAGGAGGTGTGAGGTCAGAGGCGGTCACTGCAGTATTGTCAATGGCAGTAAAAACTGGAAATGACCTAGACATCAACAGTGCAGACTGGTTAAGCAATGAAGCTATGTTTAGGCACCAGAAGGCTAAGCTGCTGTAAAAATAATTACGTCTTCCCTCCCCTCCCCTTTTCCTCCTCTCCCTTTCCTTCTCCTTTCCTCTCTTCCTTCATTCCTTTTTCCTTCCTCTCTCCCTTTCTTCCTCCCTGCCTTCCTCCCTGCCTACCTTCCTGCCTTCCTTCCTTCTTTCTTTCCTTTTTCTCTCCCTCCCTCTCTTCTTTCCTCCTTCCTTCTTTGCTTTCTTCATTCCTTTCTTCTACAAATATCAAATGCCTACTATGTCCTGGATACCCTATGTATGAGTGTACTGACATAGAAAGACACTTATGATGTTTTAAGTAATAAATACATAATAAAATAAGATAAATTTAAAAGCCAGTTTCATGGATATGATCCTACTGTCATATATGCATAGTTACATATTCATATGATTGGATATGAAATAATATGTTTGAAACGACTGGCACCCAAATATCATTGGTCAGTCTTCTCTAGGTGTTGGGATCATGGGTGACTATGATCTTTTAATTTTTTTTACTTTATCTGCATTGTGTAAGTCGTCTATGGTGAGCCTGTGTTTCTCGTGTAGTTCAAGGTCAATGAGGCACTTCCTGATTTGGCCCCGAGCCTCCCCATCCGTCCTTTGTCTCCTGTCTTTGTCTCCTACTTACCTGGCCTGCTCCATGCTAACCACACGGTTTCTCTGTTCCTCAAACGTGTCAGACTTGTTCCTTCCTTGGAGCCTTTGTACATGCTGTTCCCTCTACTTGGAACACTCTTCCCCCAGGTCATTGCCATCTCCTCTGGTCATTCTTGTTTCAACTCAAATATCCCCCCAGAGAGGACCTCCATGCCCCCTTAATTAAAATTAGCATGTCCCCTGCATATTTTTATCAAGTTTCCGTGTTTTAATGTCTGAAATTCTCTTGACTTTTCTCCGCCTTGTTCATTTTTATCTTCTCCACTTACATGTAAGCTCTATGTGCACGGGGACCTTGTGTTCTTGGCTTCTGGGATAGAATCTGGCACATAACGAGAAATCAATAAATATTTGCTGAATGAGAAAATTCGGAGAAATAAATATAATAAAAAAAATCCTCCTTTTCTTGCTTGCCAGAGGTATGTAGGGAACCGGTGGTCTTCAGCTGGAAGATTCTCTCCCCTTTGCCAGTGTACAATTTCTGATCTAGTGTGTGGCCCCAGGTAGGACCATGTCATTGAGCATGTGGTGCCCAAGGGCATGCAGAAGTCAGGATTCACACAACTGGGGTGAAGCCCCTAAATCCTCATTCATAGACAGTACCCCAGAGCACACAGTGAGCTGCTCAGGATTATAGACACCTGAGATCTAATTTTCACTCTGTGGCTTATTTGCTGTGTGAATTTGTCAAGTTGCTTAACCTCTCTGGGCTTCAGTTTTCCCATGTGTGTAGTGAAGGGGAGAGTCTATCTATTTCCAGATTTACAGGGTTGGTATGGTACATCATCGTAAGCTCATGTCTCATCTTATATGCCCTTTTCACATCTGTCTTGTTCCTGGCTGGGCATCATATGCCCATTTTAAACCTCCTAGGCCAGGCCAGAATAGTGGGGAAGGAAAAGGAATGATATAATTTGGACAATTTCCTATATGCCAAACACTATGTTAATTTCACAACATCTTGAGGTTCAGTTATCCTTATCTTACGGATAACAAAACTCAGGTAGTGACTTGCCCTGGGACACATGGTGAGTAGCAAAGAAAGAAAGATTTGAATTGATATCTACTGTGATCAGGATCGAGGCAGGTCACCTCCAAGTTATAAAGGCACAACATTCTTTTTTTTTTTTTTTTTTTTTTTTGAGACAGTGTCTCACTCTGTTGCCTGGGCTAGAGTGCCGTGGCGTCAGCCTAGCTCACAGCAACCTCAAACGCCTGGGCTCAAGCAATCCTACTGCCTCAGCCTCCCAAGTAGCTGGGACTACAGGCATATGCCACCATGCCCAGCTAATTTTTTCTATATATTTTTAGTTGTCCGGTTAATTTCTTTCTACTTTTTAGTAGAGACGGGGTCTCGCTCTTGCTCAGGCTGGTCTTGAACTCCTGACCTCGAGCGATCCTACCACCTCAGCCTCCCACCTCAGCCTCCCAGAGTGCTAGGATTACAGGCGTGAGCCACCGGCCCGGCCAAAAGGCACAACATTCTTAATGGACACTCATTTTCTGTCATTCAAGCTGATTGCTCAGAAACTGAGACCGACAGAGATCTGAATAGCAGCTCCCTCTATATCTGTCCAGATTATTTTTCTAGGGGATAACAAAAGTGAATATTTAAGGAAAAAAGAGAGTGAAAATCTAGGTCTTATGAAGCAGCCTCTTATTAAAATGCTTCCTAGAAGCAAGTTTGGTTGTTCACCATCGAGGCTCATCCACTTTAGTTCCAAGGCAGGAACTGTAGTTCGTGGGAGGCCAATGCTAGGGAAATTACAGCTATGGGTGTCGAGCTGGATGCCAAGGTCAAGTGTTCTTGGTTCTGGCAGGTGGAGGGCAGGAAAGCGGGCTTCAGCCTTTATTTATTTATTTATTTTTTTTACATTGAGGTGAAATTTACATAACATAAAATGGACCATTTTAAGGTGAATGATTCAATGGTGTTTAATACATACAGTGTTGTGCAACCATCACCTATACCTAGTTTCACAACATTTTTATCACTACAAAGCGAAACCCTGTCCCATTATATAGTTTCTCCCTGTTTCTTCCTTTCCTAACCTTTGGCAACCGCTAGTTCACTCTCTGTCTCTATGAATTTGTTTATTCTGGATATTTCATATAAATGGAATTGTGTAATCTGTAACCTTTTGTGTCCGGTTTCTTTCACTCAGTGTCATGTTTTTGGGGTTCACCCATATTGTACATGTATCACAAATTAGTTTATTTTAGGGCTAATATTGCATGAATATGCCATATTTTGTTTATTCATTCATCTGTTGGGCACGTGGTTATTTCTTCCTTTTAGCTTTTGTGGATTTTGCTACTGCGAGCATTGGTGTACAAATATTTTTTTGAGTACCTGTTTTCAATTTTTATTTTTTGTACACCTAGGAGTGGAGTTGCTGGGTCATATTGTAACTCTCTGTGTAACTTTTTGAGGTACTGCCAAACTGTTTTCCACAGTCACTGCACCACTTTATGTTCCCACCAGCAATGCATGAGGGTTCCGATTTTTCCACATCCTTGACAACACTTGTTATTTTTCATTTTTTTGATTATAACCATCTTAGTGGGTATGAAGTAAAATCGTATTTCCTTAATGACTAAAGGATGTTGAGCATCTTTTCTTGTGTGTATCGGCTACTTGTATATCTTATTTGGAAAGATGTCTGTTGATGTCTATTTGTTAATTGGGTCATTTGTCCTTTTGTTGTCGGGCTCCAGATTTTCTTAAGCCTATTGGCTATTTGGCTATGAGGCCCATTGGTGAAGAAGCCAAAGGCAAAGACCTGTCCAGATAATCCCTGTACAAAACAGACTCAGAAAATGAAAGCGGGGTGCTCAAGTCATTCTAACTTCTCCCATCCAAGTACTAACCAGGCCTGACCCTGCTCAGCTTCCGAGATCGGATGTGTTCAGGGTGGCATGGCCATAGACAATTCTATTTAACGTCTAACAAAGACGTTTCACCAAACTGACAAAGAAGTTTAGAAGTCTTATCTCTTTTAGAATTTTAGAAAGATTTCTGCAATTCTTGCTCAAAAATGCTACAATTTTAGAGAAATCCTGCCATTTGCAACAGCATGGATAGGATAATGGAGAACATTATGTGAATTAACTCAGCGACGCACAGAAAGGCAAATCTCGCATGTTCTCACTCATATGTGGTAGCTCAATATTAAAACAATCAATCTTATGGAAACAGAGAGGAGAATGATAGTTACCAGAGGTTGGGAAGGGTAGCAGTGAGGGGGGGATAACGTGGGGATGGTTAATGGGTGCAAAAATATAATTAGAGAGATAGAATGAACAATATTTGATAGCACGACAAAGTGACTACAGTCAACAATAAGTTAGGGTATACTTTAAAATAGCTAAAATAATGACATTGGAATGTTCTTAACACAAAGAAATGAGAAATGCTTGAGGTGATGGATACACCAATTACCCTGATTTGATTGATACACGTTGTATGCCTGTATCAAGACATCACATGTACCCTATAAATATATACAACTATTATGTCCCATAAGAGCCAAAAATAAAAATTAAAAAAATACTATAGTTCTAGGACAAAAGCAGTTCTTCCCATAATGAGAACATTCCCCACACTTAAGTCCTTTTAATCACTTATAACACCCTGTCTTTATCTCTCATATGGAAACAATGTGTACTATTTTTCATATGCTGTAATTATCCCTTTGATAAAACCATGTGTGAAAACACATACAAAACGCCAAGTATTACCCACCTGGCCAATTTACATACACTTTTATTTTTTCAATTTTAGATTTTGCTTCACGGATTTTTATAGCCATATTTCACGGCATCGGTCAGGGAGACAGTGAGTGGAAAATGTAGCGTGATTCCAAATTTTTCTTCTTCCTTTCATCTTTGGTTTCTTCTCTGTAATTCTATTAAGCCGTCAACGCTTTGGAGCCAGGGATCTCTCTCAACACCTCCGATGGAGGGGCTGGGGCTTGTTCTGTCTTGGCGTCAGAAAGTCCTTGGGTGTTCTGAAGAAGGTCCTATCTTAGCTTACCTGCAGACACCAGCATGGGCTTGGAGTGAGGCCCCCAACACCAACCTCATGGGGAAGTTAATCCCAGGTCTCTGGAGTTTGATCAGTTCTGCTAGGACCCTTGAGTGCTTTGGGAAAGGAGCGGAGTGGAGTGACAAGACCTTTGGCTGTGGAATCATAAGGCTTACGTCAAAACCATGGGTCCACCACTCCAATGGATGTGGGATCTGGCATCAGTCTCTGGATCATTCTGGGGTTCATCCTTTGACTTTAAAGTGGGGATAACGAGAGAGCCCACTCTACCAGCTTTGTGTATTCTAATGATGGCCAGTCTTGACCACGTCCTTATGATGGACCAGGCACTGGATGTGGTGTTTTACAACAATTTTAAACTTAACCCTTGCTGTAGTTCCGCCAAGATGCTATTTTTAGCTCTATTTTACAAATGGGGAAACTGAGGCCAAAGGACATTACTTTTAGATGGCCAGGTTCACAGAGCTGAACCTTGGGGGAGCTGGGATTAGCACCCCATCTCCTAGGTATTTCCATTGTTGGTGCTCCCCTCTCTCTCAGATGACATAAAGTGTGTCCTTAGCAAATGGTAGCCGTGATGTGCTCAGCAAAGGTCCCAGCACGTAGTAAACATGTTGTATATTCCCCTTGCCTTTCCTTCATCACTCGGAATGAATCCTCGAGTGGGGGCCTTACTTGGAGGCTCAAGTTCAGGAGGGCAACACAGAGTTCTGTGAGGGATTCGCCTAATGTTGCCAACGGCTTTCAAAGGATTCGGGGGTCTGCAAAGCCCCTGAAGAATCTGGCTCTGAGCGGTTTTCCCCTTCGTTTCTAAATCCAACGGCAGATTAGGTGAAATGGAATCCGTATGTTTCTGATTCATTTACACTTAACTCATCAAAATGTTCCTTTTTATGAGCTATTTGATGTCCAGAAAGCCTTTTGAGTAGATTTTATAAGCCTTTTAAAGACTTTTCTCTTAGAAACAGGCAGTTGCATTTTGCCAAGAATAAACAAACTTGAACCTCAAAAGTGCAGAGCTTGCCAGAGATCCCGATGCCAGAGGGCAAGTTTTCGAAGTCACCCCTTCCTCACTCCTGACGCCTTCTTCCATTTCTTCTCTCCCTCACCACCCCCCACCCCACTCTTGGCCTCTCTGTTTCCTCCTTGGATTCCTTGCAGAACTCCTTATCCCAGTTCCAAGCATTTGCAGCTCCTTCCAGCATATTCCTTATGTCGCTGTTCTCCTTAGCAATAGCAGCTCCCCCAAACATTCTATCTCTTGCTGTCCTGTTACCTGTTTGGGTACAACTGAGAACACATAAAAAGGTGCAGTTGATTCCCCATAGCTCTGAAATCAATACAAATATGTGTATCCCTCACCTGGAAGTTTACAAAGAACTTTCATTGTCCCGTGGATTTATATAAGGACAGCTTCCTTACTCCCATGTTACACCCAAGAAAACTGAGGCTCAGAGGCTAAGTGATTGGCTAAGACCATCTAGCTCAAACGTGGTGAACTCCAGAGATGTTCATTTTGTTTTGTTTTACTGTGCCACCTCCTGGGAATGACTCAAAAGGCCACCTACAAAGGCTGTTGCAGGACTTGGTTTTTCTAGGGTGTTCCATCTAAGGAGGAATCTTGGAAATCAAAGCAAGGTTACATATGTTATTACCTCGTCACAGTAATTTTGAGGATCAGCTATGATATTTCCATTCTAGAGAGGCGAAAACTGAGTTTCAGAATGGTTAAGTCATTTACATGCAGCCACCCAGCAAGACCAATGAAACAAGGCATTAAGAACTAGTACTGGCATAGCTTGTCCTGTGTTTCCCAGAAAGTGGCATGCATGATAATGGCAGGTGTGGATGATGAGAGATGGCCCAAGAACACGAAAATAAATGATTCTAAATCACGTGAAGAGAGTGTTTTCCCTTGGCAAGCCCCTTTCACTTCTCATTGGCACATAGTCTCAGTTTGGTCTGGTTTGCAATATGGAGAGAACAGGCATTTTGCTTAGAATCTCCCACCGATAGCAGTGTGCAGCTAGAATTTAATAGCTGTGTTTTGCTTTCAGTGTTTTCCTTTTTTGAAGTTATCTTTTATTTATGGATATAACATTGGATTTATAGAGCAAACAGAAAACCTACAGAATGGGAAAAAATATTTGCTATATTTGCATGCCATACATCTGATAAAGGGCTAATAACCAGAATCTATAAAGAACTCAAGCAAACCAGCAAGAAAAAATCAAACCAACCCCATTAAAAAGTGGGCAAAAGACATGAACAGAAGCTTTTCAAAAGAAGAAAGACTAATGGCCAAGAAACATATGAGAAAATGCTCAGTGTCTCTAATCATCAGGAAAATGCACATCAAAACCACAATGAGATATCACCTAACTCCAGTGAGAATGGCTTTTTATCAAAAAGTCCCAAAATAACAGATGCTGGTGTGGATGCAGAGAGAAAGAAACACTTACGCACTGTTGGTGGGATTGGAAAGCAATATAGTCAACCTCTATGGAAAGCAGTATAGAGATACCTCAAAGAACTAAAAGTAAACCCCCATTCCCCACCAGTGGACATTTGGCAATGCCTGGAGATGTTGGTTGTCACAACAGGGTTGGGGGGGGGTGTAAGGGGAGTGCTATTGTTATCTAGTGGATACAGGTCACGGATGCTGCTAACATCTGCAATGCACAGGACAGCCCCCACAACAGAGAATTGCACAGCCCAGAATGTTAACAGTGCAGACTGTTTCAGAGACTCAGCAGGGTCACTGCGACGTGAAGGTGGAGAGGTTCTGAGACTGTCTTGAGGAGTACAGTCTTGCTGAGTACTTAAAAATACCTTTTCTCCCTGGCTGGCACCCATTTAGCAAACCTTTTCACATTTCAGTATTGCTGATGGATGCCTACACATGCAGGTATGTATTTATAAAAAAATATATTGATCAATAGGAGTAGCAATTTGTTGATGTGATAGTCTTTGATCATTGCTGTGATAGCCCGAAAGCACGTTGGATTTCTATATCCACAATTGAGACCTTAAGTTGCCTGGAAGAAGCCTTATTGATTTCTACAGATTTTTTTGTTTTGTCTTGTGTTAGAAGGGACTGTTCATAATTAAATATTTCTAGATAGCTTTGAAGTTATTTTGTCTGTTGGTGCTTCAGATACTGGTCAGAATCTTACGCAGCTACAATATGGAACTAACATTAAAGAACTAATCATAGTCATTTATACTGGCCTCTGTGTGTGTGTGTGTGTGTGTGTGTGTGTGTGTGTGTGTGTGTGTCTGGCACCGGGCTGTGTGCTCCGTGAGAGTAGAGGCTATATCATTTTCACTGTTGTTCTCTCGGCATCTAGCATCTTTCCAGCAACCTAAGACGAGGTTAGTGAATATTATTGGAGTGATTGAATCTCAGTTCTTAAACTAACATTCTGTGCCAACATTGAGCTAGGATATTTCCCTGTTATAGATAATGAAACTGAGGTTCAGGAAGGTTAAGTTATTTATTCAAGTTCATACAACTAGAGCCATGGAAGAAGAAACCAAAAAGTGTTATTGATGGAAGCTAAATGGCCTTTCCATTGCACCCAAAAGGTGGATGTGCCTAGTTAAAGGCTCTGTAAGACTGACACCTGTGCTGCTAACTGGAACATTTATTCATTATGAGCAGTGAAAGCCTCAACAGTGAGAAAAAGGATCGAAAACCAAAAGAATGTTGTTGGAAGCACTGACTTTGAGGGACCTGAGTCCTGGATCACATTGCGAGTACTTGGGTTCTCTAAGAACCTTAGTCTCTTCTTCTCAAAAATGGGCATATTCAGAGTTCTTGCCTTATAAACTTGTCATGAAGGCAGATTGAAGTAATATGTGCAAAGCTCAGGTCCTAGTAGATAGTAAGAATTCTGAACAATTTGAGCTGAATTTCTGAACAGTTTAATAATGTGTGCATGTGTGTGGCATTACCCTTTGCAGAAAAAAAAAGACAACGTTTTGTCTTTCTGAGAATTAATAGAAAAATAGCAATAAAGTGTACAAAGAGTAGGAGCTTCCCCTCCCCTCTCCTACTGTGAAAAAATCAGCCCTTTTGCTTAGGAGCACACAGGCTCTTGAGAGGAAAGTAAGACATAAAACATGAGCAGCGAGCAGAGGCTGGGAAAATGCCATCTTTTTATTGGCACTATTAGAGGGAAATATATGAACTGTATAATACCATCATAAATACAGTTATTTGCAATGTCAAAGTAACAATGCCAGCCACAGCACTTGTCTCTTTCATTCCCTCCTCTTCAAATGCTTCCTAACCAAGCATAAAATCACAGGAAAATGTGAATAATATTCTTATTCTTTAGGGGTTCATAATGATATATTAGTAATATTATCCTGCATCCTTCGGTATGAGGTTCTTTGCTTTTCTGCAAGTATATTAGTTCCTCTTTTTGTCTAAGGGGCAAAGCTCTTTCATTTAAAACATTTTGAGGAGAATGAGGTG
>CM052452.1:7992224-8008823 GCA_028533085.1 Varecia variegata
CACACACACACACACACTTCAGACATCTGGTCAACCTAGTACCTCAGGGATAGAGACTAAGTCTATGTGCATCAGAACATCTGGTCAATCTGAGACACACACACACCACCCCCAACCCACATCCCACCACTATCACCAAATAACACATTAAGGGGTACCTAAGTTCTAGCAAGCTAAGAGATACAGTATCTTGACCAAGCAACAATTTCTAAGTGAGGTATAGGGACAGCACGCTGAAATCCTAGAA
The DNA here is from genome assembly GCA_028533085.1 of Varecia variegata. Lineage (NCBI taxonomy): Eukaryota > Metazoa > Chordata > Mammalia > Primates > Lemuridae > Varecia > Varecia variegata. The sequence goes on from CM052452.1 coordinate 7,992,472, forward strand.
TAAAAGTGTATAATGCGTTTGTCACCCTTTGTCTAAATTTAATATGCATTTGCCCCCTGCCACTCAATCTGTTTTGGATTTTATTCTAAAATGGAGCAGATTGTAGTTTTTTTTTTTTTTTTCCCCTAATTTCAAGATTTGTCTTATTCTGAGACCGGAGCCTAACAAATGAATTTACCTTGTGTAGGAGAATTGATTTGTCTTGATGTTTTCAGTTCAATTGTTTAGGACCAGAAGTGCAAATGTTTTTATGGACAGAGGAGAGCGGGGAAATGACGGCAATTGTATGTGTGTGGGTTAGGGGTGGGGAGTGAGTTTTGATGAAATTAACTATTAATACCAGAATATTTAAATTTGAAACAAACAAAAAAAAAGGCGAGTCTCTCTCTCTTTCTCTCTCTTATTTTTCTTTCTTTATCTTCCTCATCTCCATTATGAAAGGCATACATGCTGACTCTCTAAAATTCGGAAAATAGGCACACTATTGATATAGAGAAAAAATGTCACCTCTAATCAAACAGCATAGAGGTAACCAGTGTTAAACATTTTTTTCCTTCAGATTGAGATAATGCTATAGATACAATTTTGAATCATTTTTCATATACTGTCATATCGTGAGCATTTTCTCATGTCATTAAATATTCATTAGAGTCATAATTTAAAATGATTGTGTAATATTTGATTATGGCATAATCTTACTTACCTATTTTTAATGGATGGATATTTAGCTTAAGAAATCTTTGTTATCATAAACGTTCACATGATGAATATCTTTATGCATAAATCTTTGCCCTTAGGTTGCATTCAAAGACCAAAATTGTTCAGAATGGCTGGTGCATAGAATATGAGGGGTACCACAAAGAGCTGAGGTTGGATGGGTAGAAAAGAAAGAGATCTTTTCTGCCCCTGCATGTCATGCTAAGAGTTTTGGACCTTATTCAAAAAATAACTATAGTGATGATGATGATCATAAAAACTAATACTTATTGAATTTTTACTGTTCACTAGACTTCTTTCCAAGAATTTTTTTATTTATTAACTAATTTAATCTCTGCAGCAACTCTGACCTATGTGTATACCTTGCAAAATCAAGGCACAGAGAAGTTGAGTCATCTGGCCAAGGTCACAAAGCTGGTAGAAGCTCAGACTGTAGAGCTGCCATAGTCCATCATTGAGCCCATTACCTTATAATAATAGGGAGCCACTGAGGGTTTTGGATGTGGGGTAGGGGAGCATGATTCATGGATTTGCATATTTAAAAGCTCATTCCCTCTGCAGTGAGAAGAGACAGATGGGGCAAGAGTGGAGGTAGTAAGACAAAAATCCAAGAGAGAGATGGAGGTAGTGAAAGCTGGTGGCATTGGGACAGAGGGAAGAGGATGAATTTGAGAACTGTTTTGGGAGATTGGATTGACAGGGCTTAGACAGAAGGACAGGAAAACTTGGGCAGCTGGGTGGAGTGGGGGAGTTGTGTGTTGAGACAAAGGGACAGTTGGATGACCTGCCACACAAGGTCCCCAGCTACTAAATGGAGGAGGTGGGATTTAGAGCACTAAAGCCAGGAGCTATGTTCTGGGAGATGAAAGCTGTCCTAGGTGAGAGTCCTTTTAATAAATGGAGGAGAGGAGCCCAGGACTAGAATTGGAGCATGGGGCCAAAATAACATAGGCAGAGCATTATCATGTGAAGAATGTTGTCTTATATCTAGAAGGACAAGATGTGAAGTCTTGATACAACAAGGGGCACCCTGTATCAGCCCTGCACCCTTGGGCAACACATGGAAACCTGCTTTGTGTGAGGAAGGGCCAGGAGACAGGAGGAGATGGAAGGTCAGGAGGAGGTCACTTTATTCATTGCCTAGTTCCAGGAAGCCACTCAGATGAGGCAGTCAACTCCATTTAGGGGCTCCTGCCTGAGGGTTGGGGGTCTGTTTGTTTGAGGAGACGGTTGCTAAACACAGGTTGAGCCTTTAAACAGAAATCTAATTAAGTAGGTTTTCTTTTAGGGAGTACTTTGGGCAAATGAAGTGACAAAGTGGGAAAAAGTATGGGTTTTGGAGAATGGTCACTCTAAGTTTGAATCCTAGTGTTTTCACTGTTTGTCTGTTGACCATAGTCATGCTGGTTAACCTCCTTGACCATCTGTTTATTCATCCATAAAACGGGGATAATATGGTTGCCCAAAATGAAATCATGTATCAATATCCATATCTCTTTATATCCATCTATACATGTGCACACACACACCCCCAACCACAGAATTTGAGATATATAAAATACGTCAACCTGAACTCCATTTTCCCTGCAGTCTCAACTTGGCCTTCTTCCCTAGTCTGAAGACATTGATTCTCCCCTCAATGTTACTGTGCTTGTAATTTTATAGATCTTAATGTGAGGGTCGATCCCTGGCAGGCTATTGGATTACTTAATACTTGTGTAGCTCCTTATAATATCCAAAGAACTTTCCATAACTATTTTTATTTAACACTCATTATCTCAGCTCGGTCAATTAGATGTTAAGAACATTCCCATTTAACAGTTGGAAAAACTGAGTCTCAGAGAAGCAAAATGACGAGCTCAATCTCCAGAAAAGGTGCAATAAGCCCTGGGACGCCGATCGCTTGAGCTTGGATTCCTTGACCTTTGTATAATCATCCCTTTCTTCTGCAGTCCCAAGAGGAAGGGAAACCCCTTACCCTGTGTACAAACTATTCTGAGTTTAAAATTAAAGCACTACCTTTTCCATTACAACAGCCTTCTCTGGCCTGGGAGTGGATTGTCCCAGCCAGGATTTCACCTTGTTCCTTCTCACGTGCTGGTAATGCCTCTCAAAGCTCAGAGATGTCAACTATAACCCAAGCAGGCAGTGGAGCTCTGCCACTGCCTCCCTTCCTCCCCATCAGTTCTCTCTGTCTGATTCTCAGCCTCTGTGAATGTATCAGCACTTGAGCCTACAGGGGTTGCACACTGTATTTGTATTTACATCTAATGGACAATGACCAAACAACTGGCATCTAAGAAAAGGTAGCTGATATCGAAAACAAAACCAAAAAACAAAACCCAGAACACCAAAGCAAGTCAATGCATCCCAAAAGGATGAATTAGTGACTTTCATAAGGTAGGATATGTAATTGCACAACTGTGGGCTTTGGAGTGAAGCAGTTCTGGGGCTGAGTCTGAGCTTCGCTAGTCACAAGCTGTGTGGCTTTGTACAAAAGTCTTCTCCTCTCTAAGACTGAGTTCTCCAATCCGCTGGACTGGCATCTCTAGGCAAGCAGGGACTTTTGTATGTTTTGTTCACTGCTGCACGCCTAGTGCCAAGAACAGTGCCCAGTACATAGCAGTTGCAAAAATATTTGTTAAAAGAATTGCAGTAAGAATCTGTCAAACAAAGCTAATAATACCTCCCTCCCAGGGGTGCTGTAAGGATGCAATGAGATAAGGCGTATAAAGTGCTTAGTTCAGTGCCTGACCCATTGTGACCATGCAATTAATGCTACCTGCTGTTGTTTTTATTGTTGTTATCCTCTCTGGAGCTGGTACAACTTGGTTCCATTACAGAAGGAATGTCAGAATGTTCAATCTCCCCAGAATAAGGTGCTTTGCTGAGAGTCACCTTGGGCAAGGGAGGACAGTGTGCCTGCTGATGTGCAGAGAGCAATGTTCTTGTGAAAGAAGGAGGAGGACACGTTTTCTCATCTCCAGCCCTGGTGGCTGCACCACACGCGCCCCGACTCCTCATGAGTTTAGGAAACTTTCTGAAGTGCGCAAGGGAAGAGACAGGACTTGAGATTTGGCTGGGAGTTCGCACTGTTTGAAGGCAGGCTGTTGTCATGAGGGAAACCAGAGAATGCGGTAATTAAAGACCCCCTTGCACTTTGTAGAGGCATCCTGGGGACTTGGACTTGGTGTTCAGCCAATTGTCAATCTAGGTAATTGTGCTTTCATGACCTTGAGTTCTCCCTTGGGATTCCAGGAGACACAGTTCTGTCTACTGAAATCTGTCAGCTTCTGTGCAGAGGGGACCACATGGCCACAGTGGCAAGGAAAGTTGGGTTTTATTGCTGGGGGAATCAGTTCCACTGGTGAACAAAACCAGTGCTTGATGGTCTCACCACCCCGCTTACCTACACAGACAGCACCATGCTCCAATGCGATATCCATCCAACTCCACAACAGTCCTGAGCAAACACAGCATTGCATTCCAACATGCCTTCTGAAATAATACTACAGCTCACATGGCACCAGGAATCAAAATAATACTATGGCAACACATGATTACACGCCAATATTCCACCCTAATATTGCCCACAGGTCCAATCATGTCTTCCATACAGTACACCTCAACGCAATGCCCCATCCAAATGCAATGTTCCTAATAAATCACTCTTCAACCCAACGTGGCTCCTCATGACAACCATGGCCCAACAAACCCCAAGCCAATCCAATGCTGAGTCAGCAATGCCTAACTGGCCCAAAGAAATGGAAAGAGAATATCAAATAGAACTATTGCTTTGGAAAACCCAGTCTTTCTCCAGCCGAACTTTGTGGTCGTGTATGACTGGGGTTTTCCCAGCCTTGGGGATAAAGAAACCAAACACCCATGCTCTTAGATTTGCCAACATGCAATATTTCCTCTGACCTTGACTGCTGTCTCCCCTCTCTCTGGTTCCCTTGGCCACCATTAGGCTGGGCTAACCACGGTGGGGATGTTGGTGCCAATTTGGGCCTTGGAGACAGCTCCAAGAGAGAGTTGGGGGGGAAGATGCCAGGCCAGGGGAGTGCCGTGGATGGGAGTTCTCCGTATCCCTGGAACCAGGGCTGTCCACCGGCAGCTCTGTGTGGTCTGCCCGTCCATCCAAGACAAACCTCTAACCCAACACTTGATTTGGCAGACAAGAAAAAATAGAACAAAGTTTGCTCCCTTTTTCAAGAAGTGGACCCAGGGATCCCAGGCTGTTCTCCACTCTTGGTCTTTTTCCTTTTTAAACAAACCGCCTGGCTTTTAAGATCCTCAAAATCCCATTAAAGGCTTTTACCCCTTCATATATTGGAGGCGTTTGATGAAAGGGGGTAAAGGGGAGGGAAGAGATAATGGGGCCTCAGAGAACAGAGACCAGAGGCCTTAATTTCGCCTGTCTCCCCTGCCGGTAATGGTGTTGGATGTAAACACTCCTCTGGCGAACACTGGAGCGTGATTACAGGATGGCTGGGGAAAGAGGAAGTGTTTGCAAACCGCAAGGAGGAATGTCGCCCTTTGAAGGAGTTTGGCATTTATTTTTTGCCCCCTCCACTGTCCCCCCGCAATCCCAACCTACTACTTTTCTCCACTGCTTTCTTCTCTGGGTTCCCTGTACTGTAAACACAGTGACAGAAATTAGATGTGGGCAAATCTGTTAAACATTTTAAGTCGAAGTGGGGTTGGCAGTTGTCTTACTCTGCGGGATATGCGAGACGAAGCTAATAACTTTGTAATGGGCCTTTTGTTTTTGTCTGGGGACTGGTGGGGGTGGAGTGGAAGGCCAGGGCCAGGGGTGAGGAGGGGGGGTTGCAGGATGGAAAGGGCAGGGGGCAGGCTGCTGTTTTGCGGAGCTAACCCAAACTTCCAATGTTGGGGGGCAAAGTGAGCCCGGCAAGGTCTCAATCCCAGTGTGTTCAGAGGGGTAGCCAATGACAACCCCATCCCCCATCAGCATGCTGCTTACCCCTCACGTGTTGGGGCACACTCTCTGGTCTCTTGGTCACAAAGCACCTCTTCTTGACAGCTTCATGCTGCGAACTTCTATTGCCACCTCTTCATTTGTTCCATCCGTGAAATTCCCAGTGACGTCAATGGGGTTCCATATGCAAAACACGTGCAATCCGTGGGACCACAGAGCAATGCTGGGGAGCAGAGCATTGGCTGTGTGCAGTTGATGCCTACATGTTTGGCTGTCTGGAAACCTCTGCCTGAGATCAAGTTCCTGTTCTTAATTCTAGTCAGATGGTTGGGGTGGGAGCCTAGAAAGCCACAACTGGAAGCTCCACTAAATGACCATCTCATTAATTCAGCTAATAGGTAATGAGGCTGTGTGACCAGTGGGGCTAGATGTCGAGGACGTGATGGTGAATAAGACAAGCTCGGCCTTTGCCTACATGGGGAGCTTAGAGTCTGGTGTGTCGTACACTAAAAATATAATTTCACAAATAATTATAACATATTACGAGCTACAGAAAAGAGGAAGATAGAGGGCGTGAAATGGGATGCCTAATCTAGCCTGCAGGAGGAGGTGGGTGCAGGGGTCCCTTCTTTATCTTTAGTGGGATCATAGTTGAATCCAGGAATTTGCAACCTGGGGCTTAAGGACACTTAGTTTTTAGGAGTTCCTTGAACTCCAATGCACCCACTGTCCTCCAAATGATTTAGAGTAGACGTCTCCTATCTTTTCCTGGAGTTTCCCAAGGGTTAGAAATATCATACCCTTTATCCAAAGCTCATTTTGGTGTTTTGATGCTCCTGGCTATATGCCAAGTATCATTTTGGGTGCTTTATTAATTATAACTGCAATGAACCACAGTGGGGACATTCATTGGATGCCTACTTTAGACCAGGTGTGTGCTGGGTAGGCATAGCATGTTACCATACATGATTTGATTTCATTTTCACTGAAGAGGTTAATAGAGAAACTATAGTTCAGAGAGGTTAAGTCAATTCCCCAAGATTATACAGCTACTAAAATGATGGAACCAGGATTCGAACCCAGGACTTCAAATTCTTAATCTGTTACTCTTTCCCAGCAATACCTTGCCTTTTGTAGCTTTTTTAATCTACTGATACCTAACTTCTACATTAGATTATAAATCTCCCAAGGGCAAAGGGTATGCCCTTTATGGTTTGGTGCTACCAGCAGGGATACTTAATGCTTCTCGATGTCCAATTATAATCTCTCCCCTATTTCTATTCATTAAAATTCTGTTTGTTGAGGGTAATACATTTTTAATCTGTGTATTAATATATCAAGCCCTTCTCCTTCCCAGGTTTAATGTCCAGGCTCCCTTTCATTTCTTCTCATGTCATTGATTATTTCTGCTGCTTTAGTCCATTCTTTTGGATGTTCCAGTTACTGTTGACACAACACTGGACAAAGTGACTTGGAAGGAGCTGTTGTAGAACCCCTCAGAGAGACCAACAGCAAAAGGAGATGTTTTCAGGGATTAGCAGAGTTGGGATCAAGGGCTCATGGGATCTCTGGCTTGGTCAAGTCACCTAGGAGAGATGTGGCAGATTAGAGATTGCCTCAAATTAATTGTTCTTCCTCAGTTTGAGAGGTGGAGTCTAATTCCTTTCTTCTTGAACGTGGCCTGACTCTAGCAACAACTTGCTTGACCAATAGAATGTGCTGGAAGTGCTAGTCTAGAACTTCCAAGGCTAGGTCATAAGGACTTTTCAGCTCCCTCAGGGGCCTCTTGAAACACTTGCTCTTGGAAACAGCAGCCATGCTGTGAGGAAGTTCAACCAACTTCCTGAAGAGGTCCACCTGGAGAGGAACCGAGGTCCCGGATTGACAGGGCAACCTTGTCATGTGAATGAGCCATCTTGTGAATCCTCTGTCCCCAGTTGAATTATTCTGTCTGATACTCCATGGAACAGAGATGAACCACCTCTGATTATGCCTACCAAATTACAAATTTGTGAGCAAAATCAATGGTTGGTGTTATCTTAAGTTCTAAGTTTTGGGGTGGTTTGTTACACAGCAATAGATAACTGGAACAGAAGTCTTTCCTCTTACCAAGACTGGCCACCTATCTTACAGTTGCAGGGTAAGGGCAGAAGAGCAATGGACAGACTTGGGCTGGCATGAGTTACCTGCAAAATTCCTTCACTGAATATTGCGTTTCAGACATGGTTTTATCTTTAGAAGCTTTTTTGGGGGTGGGGAATTGAGATAGAAAATGATTGGGCTGAGTCTCAGGTCCTTTTCCTTCCTTTAGTTTAACTCTTTTGTACACCAGGATCCTAATAATAGGTAATGGCTAGCCATTTACAAAATGCTTCTTATATGAAATGCAGTATCCTAAGCATTCTTCATAGGTTAATTTATTTATTCCTCATGACAGCCCTTGAGGTAGGCACTGTTATTGTTCCCATTTCACAGATGAGAAAATTGAGGCATGGAGAGATTAAACAACTTTCCTAAAGCTCCATAGCTAGTAAGTGGCAGAACCACGAATCAAACCCAAGTTATCTGGCTCCAGAATTGATGCTCAAAACAATTCTCTGTACTGTTTTTATATAACTTTAAATTTGAACAAAAAGGCTTCCTGCTAAAAGAAATGCCAAAAATTATTGATTTAGCAATTATTAAGTATTTCCTATGGCCTATCATGGTGCTAGACACAGGGGTTTAGACATGAATTGATGATAACAGTTAGGGATTGTGCTAAATGCTTTGCTAAAATACAGTATGTCATTCAATTTTAATGATAATCATATAAGGTAAGCATTACTTTATCCCCATTTTACAGATGAGGAAATCAAGGCTTAAAGAAATTAAAGTATTTGCTTGAGGCCATATGGGTGGTCTGACCACAGAGTCTGTGCTCTTAATTGCATTGTCTACTTGGGGGGACAGACTAATGAACAGATGCAATATGATGACACAAATGCTTTAACTTAGGGATGCTAAAAGGTACTGAGGTGGGAGTGGATGGAGGAGAAAGTACACAGTTTACAGTTTTGCCCGGGGAAGTTGTAGAAGATGGGTTCTTCTTCTTCTTCTTCTTTTTTTTTTTTTTAGAGGTGGTGACAGCTCAGGGACTCCTTCAGTAATTAGTCTTTGCCAGTCACACAAAGGAGAGAGAAGTCATTCCAGGTAGGAGTGGGGTTGGGAGAGAGTACAGCAAGTGCAAAGGTGAAAAAGCTAGAAGGAAATGGTACCTGGGGAAACAAGGGGCACATCTGCATCACAGTGGACATCACTGGACAAGAATGCTGGCGAAACTGGCAGGGCAGGTTACAAAGGGAATTTTATGCCCTTCCAAGTGCTTCAATGACAATGCTTTCAAGAGCATGGACACTGACTCAGAAACGAGGGGCATCTACAGGAGCCTGTCTGTTATCTGGCCATTTTGGCTCCAGCTCCTGCCCACTGTTTGGAAGCAGCGTTTGCAGAAAGCAGAGGTCTCTGCAACTCACATAAGCCTGTCTCGCTCCCCAAGAACACATCATTTATTTCCTATAAGTGCCTGTCTCCCTCTTCTTCAAATATGCTCAGGGTTACAACTTTCTCTGCTTCCTGGGGGAGTTGTCCACTCTACACAGTAATTACTCACTCCATAAAGGCTGTCTCCAAACTCTCCTTCTCAGCCCTTTTTTCCCTGACCCTTTGCAACTGACCAGGGAAAGGGTGAGCTGGCTGCCTCTAGGCTTGTTAGAAACAGCCGCCATTTTGGGTCTCCTTCGAAACCGGATGCCCCTGGGGGAAAGTATCCCTTCTCTGCTCCTCCCCCTCTGAAGTCAGGATAATTTATTTCTTGTCTTCCTTCCTCTTTTCTACACATCCAACCAGAACAACTGAGATTTATCTATCTATAATTACAAGATTGAGCTCATGCCCAAGTCTTGTGATGCCGAGATGGATTAGGGGTGGTGAATACAAGTTTCTAGGTCATGAATTCAACCACAAGTACAACTTCATTTGACCCCTTTGAGTGCTGTTCTTCTCATCTGTGCAATGAAGACATGCGTCCTGCTCCATTCATCTTCATCTCACCCCGTGAGATAGATGGGACAGATATGCAAAAACGTGTCACGCATTATAAAACAAGTTACAAATACAAAGTGTCAGTAGTCTTGCTATCAGCAGTAGCAAGACTGGAAATGAACAGAATGGTTTGATAAGAGCCAGGTTGCATGGGTTCGAATTCCACCTTCTCTATTTCATAGCTGTGCGACCTTGGGCAAGTTGTTTAGCCTTTTTGTGCCTCAGTTTCCTCAACTGTAAAAAGATGATACTATCTTCCTCAAAGAGTTGTCGTAGGAGTGAAATTGATGAGTGCAAAAGTGCTCAGAATAGTGCCTGGAACGTCGTAAGCACGGTACAAATGCTTGTGATTATTATTAATAATATAATTATTGTTCTTTACGACTTATTTCTACATTTGCACATTTGCATAGAAAGTGAGTGGAAATCTTGACTTCCTCTTTTGATAAAAATGTCCCTCTTCGGTTTCAGAAGCTTGTATTCTGCAATTTATTCTAGTTAATACTAAAAACTAATAATATTAAGAACTTGGTAATAAGTGGACCCCTCGGTCCTCAGAAGAGATGGTTATTTGCAAAAAGGAAGCTTTGGATGTAGGCCATGATTTTGGACCATCTTAGCAATCAAAGCCCTGAACATACCGGGTTCTTTCAGGATTCTCTGTTGCACAACACTAAGGCTTTAGGGCAGTGGAATTTGAAACAATCCATTCTAATACAGCTAGATGATTTGTTCTCAGTAGGTAGTCGATAAATACTTGTTAACCCATTTATGATGAGAAGTTATTTTGTGTTTCTTGTACTTGTGTATTTTTACTCATTTGAACCTTATTAGTATTAATAAGAGCTCTGATAAAAGTATCTGTTAAGGTTCAGGCTTGGTCTCATGATTAGCTGAAATTAACACTTTGGGAACTCTGGCTGTTTTTGGCTACACTATGCATAACTATCACCTAGTACTCACTCAAGGGATGGTAAAATTTAAAACACACACACACACACACACACACACATATCAAAAAGGTATGAAAGAGATTAAGGCCCGGTATGAAAACTATTTTTATAGGCAGTTTGGCCTGAGCTTTGAAGTTCAATAGGGAGTGATGTATTGCTATCAGCTTGGATTTCACACCTATTCAATTCTGTAGCCAGGTAATAATGATGAACAACCTCCTCTGGGTATAGAAGAATGAAACAAAATTAAGACAAGCTGTGAAACGGCCCTCTTGCTGCAATTTCATCTCCGGGATAGATTTAGATTTGCCAGAATGTGTTTATACTTTTCCCCCTTTTAAATTAGAAAGATGGTGTGGCAATATTGAAAACATTTTGCAAAAATGGAACCGCTCTTCCCGCCCGCCCCATCACTTATAATCCTAACACCTAAAGACAAAAACATTTTTATTTTTACAGGTTACCAGTGAGTCCTGGTCCCTATGCAGGGGTATGATTATGGAGTTGCATGCAGAATTTACTTTTAAGGTGTTTTAATTCTTAACTAGGCATTTTATCATCCTTTCCCCTTCACTTTTCCCAAGTGAAAAAACAAACATCAAACCACTATCTTGCTCGCAAAGCAAGGATTGCTGCATCATGTTTATTACCAAACGTCCTCTTTCATATGGAGTTTCAGCTTTTCGTCCTTGGAGTGACGTGGCATTTCTGCCACAAGCGGCGTTCATTTAGATCCTTTGCCCAAATGGAAGGCCGTTGTGTCCCAGACTGGAAACGGTTACTCATTGGCTTTCAGGCTCTTACAGTGAGGAACAGTCCACACTGGCAGATCCAGCTGTCCCTAACTTTAATCCAGTAGAGGTACTTAGGCTGCTCCCTGTGGTTGCCATGGAAACAAGGAAGCTGCTACAAGCATCCACACTCAAGAGTTACTCTGAGCTACCCTCCCTTCACCCTGCATGGCCCTCGGCCTTGCCAAGGTTGTTCTTACTTAGAACTTTTGCTCCTGCCATTCCCACCATCTGAGACCTTCCTCCCAACTCTTGCGTGGCCAGCTCCTTTGTGTCATTTAGGTCTCTGCTCTAAAGTCACCTCTTCAGAGGCCCTCTCCTGTCACCCGAATTGGTCACCATCATCTGCCCCATTATTTTCGCTTTCACACTTCCCACTCTGAATTCACCCTACTTATTTATTTGTGCACCCGTGAGTATCTGTCTGCCCCCGCTGCCGGGACACTTGTTTACTTCTATAGAGACAACACCTGGCACTGTGCCTGGTGCAGGTAGGTTTTCAACAAAAATGTTCAAGAATGAATGACAGTACAGCTCACTTCTGCCTGTTCCATTTCAATCTCTTTTGAATGTACCTTAAGCATTTGCTCAGGCTGGGATGGGAACAGGACACTAAACTATACCCATGCTGTCTTCTAAATCTTCCCCCAGTGCTCTGTAAGGTAATTCTTCCTCTTCATTTCATATGTGGGGAAACTGAGGCACACAGAAGTTACGCAGTTTCCCCATGGCCACACAACATGTGAACTGCCAAGTCACAAACACAAAACCCAAATCCGTCTGACTCCAAAGCCCCTTTGTTCCCCTGTGGTCAATATTAGACTCTCCAGATTGCCGGAAACTGGACACAAGACCGCGGATCTCTGAGCGTCCAGCTTCTACGCCGGACAACTTCAGTTCCTCCCTGCCAGAGTCAGCAGCGACTCGTGTGGGGAAGAAGCCACCAACTCATTGCCCCAACTGGCATCACTTCATGTTTATTTTTTCATCTGTAAAATGGGCTTAATAATAGCAGTGGTGTTGTGAGCCAGATTAATTAATGTTTGGATATGTTCTTTGAGAGTCCCTGGATGAAAGGTGTGGGGGAAGTGCCAAGGGTTATTAGCGCAGAGGCATTTACCGTGCCTAATTTAGGATTTCCCATGCTTCCCACTTGGCAGCCTCTGTAGTGACTGCTTACTCAGGAAATAGTTAGAGGGCAGGCAACAGACACCCCAATGTCAGGCTTGGCTTGGGATGGCCAAGGGAATGGGTTAGGGTGACTTCTTGTGGGAATATTGCCCCATTCCTCATGGTGCCCTGTCCTTCCACGCTGAGAGTTACAGGTCCCCCTGATGTCTGCCTTTTGGCTTAAGGATATAAGTAGAGAAAGGGTGACAGGATGGGCTGGGGACCCACAGAATGGCTTCACCCCAATACAACATTTTTTTTTAAAACCTACAGCACCCAGTATTCCCAGGTGGTCTCCCATCCAAGTACTAACCAGGCCCGACCCTCTTAGCTTCCAAGATCAGATGAGATCAGGCGCGTTCAGGGTGCTATGGCCATAGACCTATACAACAATTTTGCCTCTCAGTGGGCAAGGTGATGACCCATTAGCACCATAAGTAATCCAGGATCCTGGAAATCAAGCAATGATAAAACAGGAAAAATCCACAGCTACCTATACACAGAAGGTATCGATGATGAATAGATTTTATACAAGAATGTCCACCCAGCCCCAGAAAGACACAACCCGTATGGGACTATCACTAAAAAGGCTGAAAAGAAATTCCCCCTCCTCGTTTTGTTTCCTTTTCATTACATTGTTCAATCACACAACACATTGTTTTTTAATAAATGTTTTATTTTAGAAGTTTTAGATTTACAGAAAAATAGTGAAGACAGTACAGAATTGCCACATGTACCATATGCAGTGTGCCCTACACTTAACATCTTCCACGAGTATCGTGTAAGGATGGATTGGGTCCAGATCTCAGCTCTGTGAAGTGACCTGGCCTGCCTAAGCCTTGGATTCTTCGCTATGTAATAGGACTAGAAACCCCTATTTGACAGACTCTATACAGGGTAGCATATTTGTAAACTACAAAGTCTTGTAGTAATGGCAAAATTATTATTTGGAGAATCACTAGATGATGGGCAGGGACTTTGTCTGTGTTGGTCAAGGTTGTGACCCCCCTACTTTACATAGTGCCTGGCACATAGCAGGATGCCAATCAATGTGAAATATGAATGAATGAATGGATGGAGATGGATGGATGGATGAATAAATGAATGGACAGATGGATGGAAGGATGGATGGATGGAAGGAAGGAAAGATGGATGAATAAATGAATGGGTGGGTGGATGGAAGGATGGACAGGTGGCAGAATGGATGGATAGAAGGATGGATAAATGAATAATGCATAAATGAATGATTAAGAGTGGTAATCAAAGCCCCTCCTACAAATAGATCTTTTCTCTCCAGTTCCTTGTGATCAGAGGAAGGCAATAATCTCAAATTTGGCTTCTGTCTTACAACTGTTTTGTGGCTTTGAGACAGCCAACTCACCTCTTAGTTTTATTGCTCATAAAAGGATGATAATGGCACCTTCTCAGGGGGCTGGTGGTGTAGTGGATGTTGAGAAAATTAATTAGGTGGTGGTAAATGGCCTTGAGATCTCCACATGAAAGGTGCTGCAGAGGTGACCTTGTTATTATCCTCATTGCCTTGGGTTTCCTCTCACTGCTTCTGCCTCCTTCAAGGTGGTTTCTCCTACTTATGGTGCCCCAGAAGCAAGTTGTACTCAGAGAGGGAGCCTGCCTTTCATTGGACTGACTCTTCCCTGGGGCCATTTGGCAGAAGCCTTCCAGGTGAAAGGGATATAATTCTAGGAACTTAGATGCCGTGCCTCATTTCCTTCCAGAAGGATTGATTTTCCCAAATGCCAGCCAGGCCCTGAAATACGCCACAGCCTGAAAACAGACTCTCTTTTCCTCCCTCCTGGCATTATAAAATAAGGGATCCTCTGTTTTGGGGGTCCCACCAGTCGGCAAGACCTGGGCTTAGAACTGGAGACCAGGTGTCTACCATCTGATGTCCAAGAGACCTGGGATTCATTTACATCCACTACCAGATCATAGCCTTCCTCCTCTCCCATTTCCCATTTCTGGCACCCCAGGTTGAGGGCATGGGTTACATATGTCTTTTAGCTTGTGTGTTTCTGAAAGAGAAAAAAGGTGACAGACACTGAAGCTAGGAAGATGGTTTGGACCCTTGAACAGACTGCTTCACTTCCCTGATGTTCACTTTTGCACATCTGTAAGATGGGGACATAATGCCGGCTACACAGGGTTGGTGGAAGAATCGAATGAGATGGTGCATGTTCAAATGCCCAGGAGTTTGGTTTCTTTCTCCTTCTCCTCTCTCCTTCCTCTACTTTTAAGGCTGTTCCTGGGCATCAGAAACATCTTTCACACTATGAGTCATTCTTCATGTTCTGTGCTCTCCATTCCTGGAAACACCAAGTTCCTGGATCTAGAGACACGATTGCAAGTCTTACCTTTTTTTTGATGTCCACAGCCCCTCATTGTCCAGGGACAGAATTTCTCATGTTTTCTCAAGTCTGGGCTCTTCCTTCTTGCTCCATAGATAAGGGCAAGAGCCTCCTTGCTGTCCTCACGTCACCTCCTTCCACCTATCCTCCCATGGAAGGCAGAGAGACCTTCCTAGGAAGGACATAAACCAAATTACACTATGCCCCACTTGAGCCTCCTGACGCCTTCCCAAAGGGGGCAGGTGCCTCTGGTGCCCCCACATCGCAGCCCCTCTGTGCTCTTTGTAGTTGGAATTGAAAGCAATTGCCAGGATGCCCTTTATCCCATCTTTCTTCTCTTTTCTCTTTGCCCCGCTCCTTCCCTCATCTCTCCTCTTCTTTGTCTTCCTCCTTCTCTCTCTCTGTTTTCTCTTTCTCCTCCCCAATCTAATCTTCTTCTCCCACTCCCTCCTCCCTAAACATTCTGTTTCTCCTCAAGCTCTTTTTCGGCCTGTCTCTGTGTCTCTCTCTCTTTTCTTCTTGCTTACCTGTCTCAGGGGAGTATCTTCCCTGAACTGGCATGAGAGGGAATCCCACAGCTGTGACCAGCACCTCGTAGTGTAGGGCAGAAGAACGTTGGGAGAAAAGGTGACTCATACATCCTTCACTGTTGCCATGGCCACACTTTGGGTAAGTCACTGAAGCCACCAAAGGCTGTTTGACCACATAGTTCTGTTAGAGAGTGACAATGACCTTCCCCATATTTTCCGTGGTCCATTGCTATTCTCTTTGCCATGAATATGACACCTCAAAGGCTGTTTTCTCTCTTGAGAAAGCTCACTAGCTACCTTTTCTCTGTCACTGCAGTACCTTATTCCCTGAGAATGAAAAGTGCTCCTATTGTCCCTTAATTGTAAATTTCTTAAGGGCAGAGACTGTATTTCATACATATTTACATCTTCACAAGGCCCACCTGGGACAAAGTGGAAGTTCAATCAATATGTGTTGAGTTAAATGGAGTGGAGAAATAAGGTCCTCCTGAGTGTAGTCTTTGAGACTAAATCCCCTTCAGTTCCCAGCCCTCTCTAAATGGATCGGATTATTCTATAACCACAAGGAAGCTTGAAGTCCTCTTTGCCCGGGGGAGGAAAATTTCAGCCAGATCAATTCCAACAGGTGATTTTCCAGCCCAAGATGTCTAAAGATGGACTCTTCACAGATTTGCTCATTTTTCCTTTCAAGCATGTTATCTTCGGCCCTGAGTATATTCTTTTTTTTTTTTTTTTTTTTTTTTGAGACAGAGTCTCACTCTGTTGCCTGGGCTAGAGTGAGTGCCGTGGCATCAGCCTAA
>CM052452.1:8008923-8103849 GCA_028533085.1 Varecia variegata
AGCTGGGACTACAGGCATGCGCCACCATGCCCGGCTAATTTTTTCTATATATATTTTTTGTTGGCCAGATAATTTCTTTCTATTTTTAGTAGAGACGGGGTCTCGCTCAGGCTGGTCTTGAACTCCTGACCTCGAGTGATCCGCCCGCCTCGGCCTCCCAGAGTGCTAGGATTACAGGCGTGAGCCACCGCGCCCGGCCATCCATTCATCTCCACACTTCTGCTCCACTTTAAATCTACTACTTGTTTGAATGTGGAGAGTGACTTCTAAGAAACTTTCCCTTAAAATCATTCCCAAGGTTGAAGACAGTAGCAGAAATGTTCTCTCCTTTTTCCTTTTATTTTTCCAGACGATCAGTCTCTCAATGTATAAAGGAGACCCAGTTTCCGGTTCTGGTTCTGCCACTGGGCACCTTGAGTGAATCACTTTCCCTCTGTCAGTGTCCTCATGGGTTAAGTGAAGGCTAGATAAACCATGGTCCACTGCCTGATTTTATAAATAAAGTTTTATTGGAGCACCGTCGCATACATTTGTCCAGGTATCCTCTAGGGCTATTTTGGGCTGCAATGGCAGAGTTAAGTAGTTGTGGCAGAGACTGTAGGGTCTAAAAATCCTAAAACATTTTCTATCTGGTCCTTTATTAAAAAAACTCTGCCAATCCCTGGAACAGATGGTTTCTTAGGACTCCTTCAGTCTGAACATTTATGCCTTGATGTTTAGCCAGTTCTACTGAACAACCCACATCCTTTATAGATAGGCATCGTCCTTCATGTGGGATACATACCACTGGGGTTCCTAGACATAGCTGCGGGGATCCGCTGCCTGGCATGAAGCAGCATTAAAATCAATTTTGAGCAAGTTTTTTGTCTTTTTGCTTGTCTCATCCAATCCTTCCCACTGCATCAAGGAAAGAGGCTCTAGTTGGTGCTAGAATGCAGAAGCACACTTCACTCTGGTTCATTTCTTTAAGCATACTCTACCATAGTCAGCTGCGATTTAATCACACTTGTTTCACACCCACTGCATGGGTTTGTAATCCCTTATGTGAAATTTCAAAATCCAAAACTTTCTGAAAACAGTTTTTTTTTAACCCATTTAATAGGCATACCTAACCCAAACAGCTGTGTGATTATTTATTGCTTTTTAAAAATCTGCCTTAAATGGGATTACATCAAACTAAAATGCTAAACAGCAAAACAATAAACAGAGTGAAGACAAAAGCCTACAGAATGGGAGAAAATGTTTGCAAACTATTCATTTGACATGGGTTACTGTACAGAATATATAAGGTACTCAAACAATTGAACAGCAAAAAACAACAAATAACCGGATTGAAAAATAATCAAAAGACCTTACTAGACATATCTCAAAAGAAGATATAAAATGGCCAATGGACATATGAAAAAATGCTCCACATCACTTGCCATCATAGATATGCAAATTGAAGCCACAATGAGACACTACCTTACTTCGGTTAGAAAGGCTATTTATTCTCAAAAATCTAAAAGAAAACAAGCATTGGCAAGGATCGGGGGAAAAGAGGAAGCTTACCAAATGTGGGTGGGATTGTAAATTAGCACAGCCATTATGGAAAGCAATATGGAAATTCGTCAAAAAATTAGAACTACCACACGATCCAGCAATCTCACAACTGGGTATCTATCCAAAGGAAAGAATATCAGAATGTTGAAGAGATATCGACACTCCCATGTTTATTGAAGCACTGTTCACAATAGTCAAGACATGGACTCAACCCAGGTGTCCAACAACAAATGAATGCATAAAGAAAATGTGGTATGTATTCACAATGGAATATTAGCCACCCACAAAAAAGAATGAAATCCTGCCATTTGTGAAAACATAGATGAACCTGGAGGACATCATGTTAAGTGAAATAAGCCGGACACAGAAAGACAAATACCATATTATCTCACTCACATAGGGAATCTAAAAAAAATGGTATCGTAGAAGTACAGGGTAGAACAGTGTTTACTAGAGACCAGGGAGGAGAGAGGTTGTTCAATGGATACAAAGTTACAATAAGATAGGAGACGTAAGTTCTGATGTTCTATTGCACAATACGATGACTATGGTTAACATTAAAGTATTGTGTATTACCAAATAGCCAGAAGAGAGGTTTTTGAACGTTCTTACCACAAAGAAACGAGAAATGCATGAGTTTATGGCTACCCGAACTACCCAGATTTTATCATTATACAGCAAATACACATATAGAAACATCGAATTGTACTCCAGAAATATGTATAATTATAATGTATCAATTAAAAATTTTAAAACTTTCATTTTTATATAATGATCTTCATTACTAATAAAAAAAATCTGTCTTAATGTGAATGTGTGTAAGTTATGCTGTAAAACTATGAATATATCTAATCAGTGGTGCAGTCCTGGGGGTGTATGTGCATGTTTTCTTTCTGAAGTCTGGAAAATTCTGAAACACATTTGGCCTTGGGGGTTTTGGATTAGGGGATTGTGAACCCGTATTCCTTTTTATGGTTACTTCCTATTTATGGTAAGCATTTAAAAGTGCATAAAGTGAGTCAATTTAAACCAAAAATATACAAAGTTAAATAGTAATAAGAGGGATGTTCAGATCTGGCTTATGTTGTGGAGTGGGGCAGAGATGACTGAAGTTTGGCAAAACCTGTTCTGATTGTATTTTCCATCCCTTTAATGTCCCTTCAAGTCTTTTTTTTTTTTTTCTCATTTCTCACACTATTTCATGGTCACCAAGCCATCCTCTTATTGCCTCTAAACCCAGAGTGTCTTTGCGTGTGATAGTTAATGAACAATCCTGTCTTACCCATACAATGATATGTGGCTCCAAGAGCTGATTTGACATGCCCAACACTTTAAAGACCAACTTCAAGGTCACTGAGGACCTGCAGGAGGAAGAATTTCCCTGGAGAACCAGGGTGGAGGCAGGAATCTGGGATCTCGAGGTTCAGGGGTCCTAGGGATGGTCTCCATGGCTTTGAGGCCAGACTCGCCAGAGTGCTGTGTCTAAAAGGAGCTAGTTCAGTCCTTTCAAAGGGCAATATCCCCAGCCCTAAGTAGTTCCTAAAACACCAAACAACATTAGCTCCCACAAATGAGAGAGGCTTAAACCTAAACCCGATTACAGCCAAGAGTGGCTAGGCGGCCAAGGTGCTATAAAGAAATGATGTTATTATGTCCAAGGGATGCCATTAAAACTCTGTTTACAAACCAAATGTGCCAGAGAATGGGTCAGGGAAAGAATTATTAGCAACAAAGCTATTTGATCTCTTTTATGATCCAGTGAGTCATATTGCTCCATGCTCTAGAAGGTGAATAATGAAAACCTCAAGCCTGTTGATTTATAAACAGGCCCAGAATTCCGTGTTCTTTAACCTCAGATGCCCTCTTAAGTGTGACTTACCCTAAATCAAATGGGACATCAGATACCACTGGGCTTCTCCCTCCTCCCGAGAGGTAATTGAAGAGGTGATTGGCGTTCAGTGTGCATAAAGTCCCTGTTCAAGATGATGGATAGCAACGGGGAAGGGTTAACAGCCAGGACTTAGAGACACGGCTTTGTTTGTACATGCCTCGCATCTGCAGGGCTTGAGGCTCCCAAGCTGCCTTTGTTCAAGCTCCCAGATTCTCCGCAGACCCAGGAAAGGGCGGCTCAGGGGTGGATGTTAACGCTGTCCTAACAGAACTTTTGCTCCCTTTTTCCCCCAATGAAGAGGTTATATGGATCAGGGCCAATCTGGGTTTACATCCGAACTCCACCCATTACTGAATGCAACCTTGAGAAAGTGACTTACTGCCTCTGAGCCTCAGTTTCCACAACTGTAAAATGACACAGTCATAGTGTGAGCTTGAACTCTGTGCCCAGCATCATGCTAAGGTGCAGCATGCCAGCTTATGTAAACTTAAATGGTCAGACTTACTTTACCATGACCTGCTTATGCAGCAGACACCCTTCTAAGAATTCTGCATCTAGTCATTCGTTTCATCCTCACGGGAACTCTATGAATTAGTGCTGAGGTCAGGATCTTCCAGGGGCAGCCCCTGAGACAGGATCTGAGTCTCAGTGGTTAATCTGAGAGATCTCAAGAAGCCACTGTAAGTTTTGCGATTTTATAAAGCAAATTGGGAAATCTTCCATCTTATTTAGTGATTTGGAACAAAAAAAATATGGCACTAGAATAGGCATCTCCTTAGAACTGTGAAATAAACAGCAGTAAAATAATTGCAATTAAGAAATAGGGAAAAAAGTAAAAGATGGTAAATTCTTTGCTTCCCTGATTTCTTCTGTTCTGTTGTTCTGTAAAATAAAAGTTATATACATGGGGGAAAAAAGCCTCTGTAAGGAAGTGGGGAAGGGAGATGGCAAAGGAAAGATGTTAGTCAAGCCACAGCCCTTGCCCCATGTCACCAGCACTCCTGCTGTGGGCAACTTGGCTGCAGTCCCGTGGGGACCTTTAGGAAGTGTGCACCCCAGATCTGGGGTATGGGGCTCTCCCAGGAGCCTTAAGTCCGGCATTTCCAACATGTCCCACATGCAGGCCAGATAAATCCCTCAGGCAAACACTCAGGTGCTTGCAGAGCCCCTGGCTTGTCATGCTCGGGGACGGTGCAGGGAGGGTTCTGGCACTCCCCCACCACACCCACTACAGGTCTGTGTCATGGAGGGTTGAAGAGCCTTCCTGAAGGTTTCCCAGCTGGCAAGTGGTGGTGGGGGGTGGGGGGTGGGCAGATTATTTATCCACTGATCATCTGACTTCAGGGTCCACAATGAAAGCTTCTGGGTTATGCTTCATAACTCTCCCAGGAACGTACTAATATCCCATTTTACAAATGAAGAATCTGAAGTTCAGAGTGGGAAACTGACATTGTCCTACAGCAAATTAGCAAGGGAGCCAGGATGGAAACTTGACTCCCATTGACTTCAAAGTCAGGGCCAGCCTCTGCCTGCTGTGTTCCTTTGTTCCTGCAGAGGGATCCCCAAGTTTCTCCTGAATCAGACCAGTGCTCCCCTGTCTCAACCCAGATGCTCAGGCTGCAAAGACAGGCAGGGGGTTTATGCTGTCTCGTTTCTTTAAGGCCAACACCACGGCTGAAGGTGAGGGAAGGTCATCTGTGAGGGCGTGGCCCGTGTGCCCACCCTGTAGAGAGGCCAAAAAAGATATCTTCTAAGCCAACGGGGCTGACTCATAGGCCTTAGTCCTATTCCACTGTTTCCAGTCCCTAGATAACTGCCTGACTCAGCTCTTAATTTATTCCATCTCCCTTTGTCACCCAGGTCATCCTTCATGTCATTTGGGCACATCAAAAATTATGCACCTTTGAATCAGAGTTGGCCTAAAAAGCTATAATTACATGTCCTAAAATGGATTCTTTGAGGCCTTCAAGTAGAAACCCTCCCTCCTTCCTTTCCCCTCCTCCTTCCCTTCAAGGAATGATACAGAGACTTAGAAAGTGCCACCGTGCTCACAAGCACCCTGGCAGGGAGGGCAGAGAGCCGCATTAAGAAACCACATGGCGCTAGTCGATGCTCTTGACATGCTGTGGTTTTCTGGTTCACTTTGCTAGACTGTGCCCAGCGCTGTTCCCAGAGCCATTTGTCATTGTACTTGCAACTCACGTCACACCCCTAGTCAGCCTGTTACCCTGCGGAGCCAACAGCTTGACCGTTTTTCATGCAAAGCCAACAAAAACAGACCGCCTGGCAGAGTTGGAAAACACAGACTCCGGGGCCTCCTCCTTTCTTGTAGGAATAATAAATGATAACAGTATTGAGGATGACTGGAGCCTGGTGATGGCAAGAAACATACAAACAAAAAAGGGTTATCTTCTAAGCCCTAGGCTTGCCCATGAGGCCTGGCTTGGGCACACGTTTGTCTGGTAACCTTGGGCAAGTGCGTTCCTCTTTCTGGGTCTCATCTGTTTGCTCACTGGTAAAATGGACGTGCTGTGGGCTAAAATGAACCTGAAGTTCACTTCCAACATTTGAGTATTGTGTTGGTTTCCTGGGGCTGCTATAACAAAGTACCCCAAACCACGTGGCTTAAAACAACTGGTATTTATTCTCCCACAGTCTGGAGGCTGAAGTCTGAAATAAGGTGTCAGCAGGGCCACACTCCCTCTGAAGCTCGGGGTAGAATCCTTTCTTTCCTCTTCCAGCCTCTGAGGTGGCCATCAGCCGTTGGCTCGCAGGTGCATCAGCCCAGTCTCTGCCTGCATCTTCACAGGGGGTTCTCCCCTGTGTCTGTCTTTGTATATGTCCAAATTTCTCCCTTCTTACAAGGACACCAGTCAGATTGCAGTAGAACCCATCCTACAATAGTACGACCTTATCTTAACTTGATTACATCTGCAAAGGCCCTTTTTCCAAATAAGGTCACATCTTTTTAGGGTTGACACAATTCAACCCACAGTAGGTATTATTGAGCACTTCCCTAATGAATAGGTTTAGGGAGCTTTGCTTTTGAAATTTGAGACAGGAGCTATTGATGGCTTGCCCTCAGTGGAGGCGAAATTGGGGAAGGCAGAGCAGGGACCACGATTAACTGCAGCCAGGGCGGATGTTAACCTGGGATGCTTCGGCACAGAGTCACCTGTTGTTAAACTATAAGGGGACCGTCCACTGCCCTGAGATGCCCCTACACATGAACTCTCTTGTCCCCTGGATGCCATTGTGGCGAGACAGTTTGTTTTTCTGTTACTGGAGTTTCTGATTGGTCTTGGTAAATATGCTGAATAATATGGGGTATCCGTTGTGACATCAGGACACGCCCAGTGGAAGCCGAAACCAGGTTGGATGAATCCTACTTCCCTCCTCGTGCTGGTCTTAAAGTCCCCGAGGGTGGGGATGTCTGTCTGTCTGTTTGCTCATGGGTGTATTACGGGGCCCAGCACAGGAGATTAGGGCCGGGAGCACATCACAGATGCTCAGTACACGTTTGTTGAATGAATAAATAAATAAATTATCTGACAAAGCTGATGGCCAACATAAGCAAAGGGAGCCTCAAGAAAGAATCTTCTGAATAACAAGAAAAAAGAGAAAGAAAAAAAAAAAGAACAGAAGAAGAAGAAGAAGAAAGAATCTTCTAGTACCAAACTACCCTTTTGAAATATTCAGAACCTTTTAATTTTGAATCCATTCAATCAAGGGACAGCCTATCTATAATTTGGAGGTGTCCAACATTTTTATGTCTTTGCAGCCACTGACATTGTCCCCATTTTCCAGCTGAGGCTGAGACTAAGAGAGGCTGAATACTTACTCAAAGGCACATGGAAATGCATTGTAGAGACTAGAACACCGGCCACATCTGTCCAGCAGGGCTGGGCCTTTCTTTTAGTCCACACTCTAAGAGAACTGTATAATTTGTCACCCAGCCCCCAGTCCCATGTATAATCACATAGTCCTTTGTGTGATGACATAAGTAATGCCCGCCGTCCCACTAGACTGGGAGCCCTGTATCGTTCAGACACCTAAATCTGCTTCTGGCTCAGAGCAGCTGCTTGTGGTAGGCAGGCACCCTCCAAGATGGCCCTCAATGACCCTTGCCTTCTGGTGTCTCTGTGCCTTTGTACAGTCCCTCTCCTTCTCGGAATAGGTCTGTCCTGTATACCCAATAAGGCATTGCAAAAATAATGATGAGCAACTTCTGGAGCTAGGTCATAAAAGATATTGCAACTTCCACCTTGCTGTCTCTTGGGTCACTGGCTTAGGGGGAGCCAGCTGCCATGGGGTGAGGATGCTCAAGCAACCTCGTGGAGAGGTCTGTGCAGCGGAGAACTGAGGCCTTCCACCAACAGCCATGTGGAAGTGGATCCTCCAGCCCCAGTCAAACCTTCAGATGAGACTGCAGCCTCAGGAGTCACCCTGAGCCACAGCCACCTAGCTAAGCCACTCCTGAATTACTGACCCACAAAATGAGTTTGTAATTGTTTAGTTTTATTTTAAGCAACTAAATCTTGAGGTAATTCCTTATGGAGCCACAGATAATGAATACTCCACTCAGTATGTATTTCTTGCATGAGTGAGGAAGCTAATGAATAAATGAATGAATGAGTGTACTGGTTTTTCAGACTAATTATTGTTAACTAGAAACTAGCTCCATCCACCATAGACTAAGTGAGGATGACTTCAGGCAAATACGATCTCGTCTCTCTGGGCCTCAGTTTCCTCATCTGGAAAATGGGACAACAGCGGTAACTACCTCAGAGAGTCACTGTAAAGATTTGGTAAGAAAAGACAGGCAAAGACAGCACCATGCTTGGCAGGGGTCGTATTGAAATTATTTAGCACTTATCACGGCCTGGGCATAAATGGTCAGAATGGGCACTAGTCATTACCAGCGGGTTCCATGTCAGCCCTGGGGTGTGGCACATGAGAAGCCATCCAGGGTTGGTGGCTGTGATCATGGTTATTGTCACCAGGCCAAAAAAGGCTAATAGTCTCAGTACCTGCTGCAAGGAGCTCTCAGTTTGGTGTGGAAAAGAGACAAGCAAACAAGCATTGACGCTCTAGCGTGGTGAAGGGTGTACAAACGTGTCCAATGGAGATCGGTGCTGCGGTGGGGAGGAAAGGCCCATATAACCACACAGGGCGGAGGTCCAGAAGTCTCGGCCTCCTCAGCCTCAGTTCCAACTCTCAGCCACTCTTCAGAGTTGACAGGTTTTTTTTCTCCCGTGATTCCATCCCGTTTTGGAATGAAGAAATCAGTTCTGAACCAAACTAAAACCTAACTCCACCACTCACCTGCATTGTGACCTTGAGCAAGTCACTTAGCCTCTCTGAGCCTCAGTTTCCACCCTGTAACAAGACTTTTTAACTCATAGTAAGCACATAAACAAGACAGGTCTTGGTCCTACGTTTGACACTAGCGAGCGCTTCATAAACTTTGTATGGATTACTACTGTTACTGTTTTTATTATGTGAGATGCTGAATTCCACCTCCTCCTCCCTGAAGAGTCTGTTCTCATGGAAAAGATGGCTCCATGAGAGATGAATCTTGGTTTTCCTTCCCACACACATACCATACGCAGGGCCCCCTTGAACTTCAAAGAGGAGCCCCGCCAGGATGCTCAGCTTGCTGCAAGTTCTGCAGGAGAGAGATGGGAGCCCTCTTCAAGGGCTGCTGAGCAGCTGTTTGATATCACACCAGGGTGGCCAAGACTTCGGGGACGGGCCTGTTTACTCCTTGCAGATAACATCTCGAGTGGACTGTGGGGAGGGATGGGAAGGACGCTCGGGGTCAGCCTCCACCTTTGTAGTTGTTTAAATATCGATTATAATGCATCTGAGACTGACTTGTGCTCGGGTGAGGAGCGAGTGATGTGTTTGAAGATATCCCATTTATCCACTCGGTAACTTTTATTTAGGGGATCTTAAATCTCTTAACAAAATGAGGGAATCTAATCTCAGTCATCATTTTTCCGGTTAAGAACGTGTTCAGCAGCTCCTCGTTAATACCCCTCATTGTGGGAAACTCTTTCTAAGATACCAGAGGCCTCCTCTGTCTTAATTAAATATGCCAGCAAATATTAATATGAGATCGAGCTATCTAACTAATTGGAATGGGAGCATGATGCCAATTGGATTTCAGAAAATAAAGATTGCACAAAGATGTTTTGGAAACAATTTGTTTAAAAAATGCGATTGTTTTCTTCACTGCAGGATTTCCCAGGGTCCCTTGTATGTTCATGTACATTTTGATTTTTGTTTGTCCCTGAGAAGGATCTAATAAGCTACATTTCTGCAAACGTTTTTAGACCACAGACTCTTTAACTTGTGGAGCATAGTGTGCGATTAGCATTCTTAGAAACACACTTTGGTCCAGGCTACCATATGAAATAAAATAGGTAAAGTTGTTGGACCCGAGCAAACAGCACATAGTAGGTGCTTAGCAAATGGTACACACTATTACTGTTAGTATGGAGGGGGTTGAACTGCAAAGTCACTTCCAAGTCTAGAAATCAATGATTCTAGTTATAATGGTATCACACAAAAAGTGATGTGGGCTTGTTGGCGTGGATGAAACAGAAAAAAAAAATAATTGAAATCACACACTCACAATACAGTTTCTTTAGTAATTTAAATTCAGTCCCTAACAAGTAGCAAAGTAGATCTTCATTTGCCTTTCCTTTCTGCTTTCTCACAAGACTCTAACAAGCAATGAGATCCTTAGAGGTAAGTCAAATAACAACTAAGGAAAACCCCAGGGCACACAATTCAGCATTTGAAGGAACTGTGCTGTCTTGAAAAGAGGGTATATTTTAGCAGAACCTGGGATGGACCAGTGTCCCACCTTGGACATGCCTTAGCTGTGTCCATATGGAAACCACTTCACTGCCTGGGATCCTGGGCTTCTCAACTGTGAAACATAAACAAGACATGGACGTATCACCGTGCCACTCGAAGTGTGGTCCACAGATCAGCAGCATTGACATCACCTAGGGTTATTATTTTTCTTGGCAAGAGTCGGGTTCTTTCCCACCTACTTACCATTTCCAGGTTTTGTTTGGCAACGTGGTACAGTGGCTGCTTGCTTAGCCAGATGTGCCTAAACATTTTGGAACTCGGAGTCAAGAGGGCACTTCCTGCTCCAGGGAGAGAGCTGGTGCCAATTGTAATTTTCATTTGTAGATCTGGATTTTTATGACAAAAACATCATCAACCTGGAAGACTGACATTCCTTCTTTCAACTCGGAGTCCCCCAGCACCTCCCTGGCCCCTTGCATGCTCTCTTCCTCCCTCTTCCTCTCTCTCTCTCTGCCCCTCTCTTTCTCTTTCTCTCTCTCCTTTTCCATAATAAAAAAGCAATGTAATCAGACCCTGGAATGTGTCTTGGCATGAGGAATAAACTCAGGCAGCTTGGTTTATTAGCTGTTTCCATGAGAGAGAACTCTTGGGGCCAAACAGATATTTACAAATAGTGAGAGCCCTGTGCTGCTCCCCCATGGTGTCATGGCTATCTGGAGAAATTACTTCTTAGAGAAGTTATGGTTTTCTCTTCACCCTCTCCTCCTCCACCTACCTCATCTGTCTTGCTCTCAGCTAGGTCATCCTGTCACCACAAGGTCCCCAGAAGAAATTCTTCACTGCTTTTGAGAGTTGAGGACCTGAGGGCTTGGGTTTTACTACTCTGGGGGAATCAGACCAAGGATGGGGTCCTAAAAGATGAATGTTTTGATATATACAGTGACTTAGCCAGCTGAGAGCCCTTACAAACAGAAGCAAGTATCTCCTATGGGGTGATTTTCAGCCTTGCAGCTCTTAGAGTAGTGAGAAAACTGAGTTCAGGGTGATTATATTAGCATCTTTCTGCTTCAAGTATTTGTTCATTCAACAAATATACATTGAATTCCCAGCACATACAACGTGGCACATTTGATGCTGGAGTTATCATCTTATATTTATCAGGGTCCAGACAGAAAACAGACATCATTAAAGGTTCTTTAAGCAGAGAGAATTTAATGCAGGGAATTGAATCCATAGGTGATGGAATGACTGGGGAAGCAAACAGCAGACAGTGGCAGGAGGTCACTACTGCACCTAGAGAAAAAAGGACAAAAAGAGGAGCTTGTACTACCAGAGTCTAGGTGCCAGGACCTTCAAATGTAGCCCACATTATCAAGTAGCTGTAGCTGCCAAAGCAGGATAGGTGTGTGGGGTAAGAAATACCCTGCTTCCTCTTCCCTCCCTTTAGTCTTCTACCTGAGCCTCCCATTGAGTGAGTGCACTAGGAAGCCAGAAAGCAACGGAGCTTGGGAAATGTAGTATCTGTGACTTGAAAGAGAACAGAACAGGCAAATGATCTGAGAATAAGCAGGCACATGGCTGGCCCACGTGGTGAAAGTGATGGGCACAGTCTTAGAAAGATGTGGGTGCCAATTGTTGCCTCACCTTACCTGTACCCTTGACACCCACCTTCCAAACCCAAACTGAATCTAAAAGGGGGGAGATGATAATTTTTCCAAATTCTTTTTCAAGGGAAACATGGGAACTTGCCAAAAGGAAAACAAGTTCATATTTCAGAAGGAAATTGACTTAGTAGATGAACAACAATTTGGATGACTGAATTTCCGATGACATCGCTTTAGCTTTAGACCCCCAAACTGAATTTAGCATTAGGGTGTCTTCCAGCCTGAAAACACCTTTCCCTGCAATAATTATGATTAACATTTATTGAATACTGGGCAGGTACCAGTCACTGTGTTAAATTCTTTCCATGTTGGCAAACCTTACACCAACCCCATGAGGTAGCTGCTCTTATTATACCCATGAATAGATAAGCAATCCAAGGATTTGGACAAGTTACATGACTTTCACCTGTCATATTGCCTGGAAGTGGTAGAGTTGTATTTGGAGACAGCAATCTGACATCAGAACCTGTATTTTTAGCCACTTCTGAATGTTGCCTTCTGTTTCTTTGTCTTGCACATGGTAGTTGCATAATAAAAGTGAATTTAATTGTATGACAGATTAGAGGAAAATCCAAAGTAGGATATGGTTCAGCTGCTAGAGAAGCAACCCCAAATAACTGTAGCTTAAACAAGGCAGACACTTATTTCTCTTGCATATAAGAGACTCTGCTGGTTTGGTGTCTTTGCATCTTGGGACTTTTCAGGGGCTTAGAATTATATATTTTTTCTTTGTCATTCTTAGAGTATTTTAATTGTTGATTTTTTTTTTTTAGGTATTTGACCACCAAATCTGTATTCCAGCCAGTGGAAAGAGGAAAATGAAGGTAAGAAAGAAAAGTTTCTTCGCTCTAAGGGTATAACCCAGAAATTGCACACATTTTTCTTTGTCCATTAGCCAGAACTTAATCATATTTTACCACCTAGCTGCAAGGGATCCTGGAAATGGGCAGCCCAGCTAAAATTCAATTGTTCTATTAATACAGTAGAAAAGGAAAACTGATATTGAGGGACAACTCTCAGGTCCTGCCTCCAAATACCTTTCTTTTGACTTCAATTTACTGATCGAAAAGCTTTTCTGTACTTCAGCTAATGTACAAATCTCCAATTTGGGATGATTTCATCTTCAGTTTTCAACACACAGGGCAACTGAGGACAAAAGAGGTGAAATTATTTGCTCCAGGTCACCAAATGAGTCAATTATATGGGGAATGATATTGGAATGGGTATTAATTTTATAAGTGGCCATTCATTCAGTTCTTTTTTATATCATATGGCTTTTTGCTTCTTGATATAACCCCATTACTGTGTTAGTGTTGGATAATAAATTCTTATGTAATGAAGACTCAGTGCATATAAACACCCTTTGTTTAATGCTCAGAGCTATTCAACTATTAGGAATTATTATTGGAAATATTACTCAATTTTTTGACACTAACACAATTCCAGCTAGTCTAAACTAAATAATTCATGTGAAACAATGAAAAAAGATAAGTGTGAGAACTCAAGTGTCTGGAGGGTTTAGTCAAGAAATATTTGATTTTATGGGCAGAAACTTACTCCAGCTCAAGCCAAGAGGATTAACTGTAGTGTGCACCAGGTGATATCCTGAGCATTCAAGAGTTAGAAACAAAGTTTAGAAGATCCCATCCATTGAAAATTCAGTCTCTGAGCCCATGTTTTACGGAGTTGTGTAGGGAAGCACACATTGTGTTATAAAAATAATTACCAATAAACTCATTACTTATACACATATTCCCTAGCAAACATCCCAGCTCATTTCACACGAGCACAACTACCCACAGCACATCAGAACCTTTGTTAGACACTCCCTCACAGGTTGCCAGATGCTGTAGGTATCTCACAGCACCATGCAAATAGGATGCAAAGGGATTGCAAAGTGGAATTGCAAATCTTGCAAAAGATGCAGGATTTCATAAAGTGGATGAAAATTTTGCTGGAGAGCGGCTCTGATTACAAGCAAAGCATCCGATGGATGAGAATGTGGTAGCATCATGCCAGTCGACACAGCAGGTGCTTCAAACGAGAATGATTTGTGTAGCAAAGGATTAAGAGAGGGCCCTTAGGAAAATTGGTGAAGCCCTCCAGTATTTCTGAAAAAAATTACCCTTTTTATGATCCTGCTGCAGAAAGCCCAATGTGAAGGGAATGTGTCACATTATGGTATCATATAATTTATGTAAATATATAGACTCAGAAAACTTGCCAAAACTTGATTCGAGCTTGGTTCATTCTAAGAATTAGAACATTGTTGACATTATAGCTGGACTGCTGTTAGATATGATAAAATAACTTGTTTTTATAATTTTCAGTTTGAAGAGTTTTTTAAACCCCCAGGGTCCCTTGAATGGTTTATTAGATTGGGCAGTTTATGGAATATTCGTTTTTTCTGAGGTGGGGTTGGAGGTCTTGACTTGCCTTGTCAGCCTTTTTGCTTTTGCTGGCTGGAAGCAATTGCTGTGCAAGAAAATATGCGATGGGGAGAACATCAATTCTTGGCAGCATGTTTGGGTGCTGGAGTAATAATGTTGCTTCTGTCATTGACAACAAAGACAATAACAAGGATCATTAACTGGGCTTTGATTATGTTCCAGGCACTATGCCAAACACCACGTGGGTTATGTCATTCCATCCTCAGATAACCCTATAAGGTAGCTACTATTTTAGACCCATTTAACAGTTGATGGTATTAAGGATTAGCAAAGTTAGGTATTTTGCTACTATGTTTCAACACTTACTTTGTGGGGTTTTTTTAAGCTAAATTCTTTCCGCTCTAATTCTTTTATTGCAGTAAGAACATTTATCATGAGATCTACCTTTTTAAAAAAAAATTGTTAAGTGTATAATATGGTCTCATTAATTACAGGCACTATATTGTACAGCAAATCTCTAGAACTTATTCATCTTGCATAATTGAAACTTTACACCCGTTGGATAGCAACTTCCCATTTCCGACCCCCACCCCCACCCCCCGCCGCCCTGCCTCGTCCCTGGCATCCACCATTCCACTCTCTGCTTCTAGGAGTTTGGCTACTTTAGATGCCTCATATGAGTGGCATCGCACAGCATTTGTCTTCTGTGTCTGGCTTATTTCACTTGGCTTAATATCCTCCAGGTTCATCTGTGTTGTCACAAATGGCAGGACCTCCTTCTTTATTAAGGCTAAATGATACTGTACTGTATGTATATAACATATTTTCTTTATACTGAATTCCCTTTTGATTCTTGCAAGTTGATCAAACATAGAAAAGTAGTTGGGAGACAGTGTGGCATGGATTTGGGATCCACATCAATCACCTCTCAGCTTGTTACTTACTAGTTAAAAACTCTTGGATAGTGACTTAATTGGTCCGACTCTGAGTTTTCTCAATTGTCTATGGAGATAGTAATGTCTGCCTTACAGTGTTATTATGAAGATCAAATTAGATAATGCATGTAAAGTGCCTAGCATACTGTTCGGCCTATAATGTTAGGACATGTTATAGAAGGGATATTGGGAAGGAATGAACTTGATTTTCAGGAACAAAGGGTGCATGCATTGAGAAAAGCAACTTAGTGTTCAGTTTATTCACATCATCTTAATCAAGGTATAGTAGAAGAGTAGGTACAATTATGATTCCCATTGTACAGATGAAAAAACTGAGGTGTAGAGTGGACAAAGGAGTTGAGTCGGGATTTAAATGAACATCAGTCTCATTTGGATCTTGATATATCAACCATTCTTCTCCCCTCATCCTCTACCTTGGAGTTTTAATCTCATTCCTCCATGTTACAGAAAGGCCAACTGAGACCTGACAAAGGGAAAGCACTTAAGTCAAGGTGACACAATGAATTAAAGACAGAGCCAGGACTAGGACCCCAGCCTCCAGGTAGCTCTCTTGGTGCCTTTCCTGTCCTGCATCTCAGCCTGGCTTGAAGATTCTAGGCTGTCGGGAAAGGAGGGCTACGTCTTTGCAAGCTCAACCATCACACTGTTGATGGTTCCCTCATGTATCACCCAAGCATGGCAAATGCAGTTACCCAATGACATCCGTGCCCAAAGTTGAACTTATTTACAGTAACTACACCTGCTTCTCCAGTAAGGAGCTCCTGTGTAATTGAGTGGACCAGGCAGGAATTAGATCTGAGCCCATGATCTATACAGCCTGCCCGTAGCTTAATCTATGTCAATTATTTCCGCAGATCTCTGTTCTGTAGCAAAAGTGAACCATGTGGCTTTGGGAAGGCCAACAGAAGGGGCAGATACTTTCAGAAGAGGGTCATGCGAATGGCCTGACTTGTCAATCCTAAAACAAGAGGAACTTTGGGGTGGGCTTGGTTATTTTTCACATAAATTCAAAATGCCCTCTACCCCTTTCCTGACATCTGGGCATCATCTTCTCCAGGAAGCTTTCCCGTCCCCTCCCAACAGTGTCTGCCATGTATTTAGATATCTTTATTTGTTCTTCTCTATGGCTAGAATTTCCTGGACACAAGAATTGTGTCCTGTTTATCTCTGTGTCACTAACACGTCATTCAGTGCTGGGCACGTGGTAGACACGGAGGGCTCGCTCGATTGTTGGACTGGGAGTAACTGAAAGGAAAAGGACAGGAGAATGTTTTCCTCCACCCTACTGCCCTGTGCCCTCCCTCTTGCTTTAGCTTGTCTTTCCTTTCTCACCCACGTCAGCACAGGGTGCGATGTAATTTGCCCTAAACGGGATGTGAAAGGTAACTTGATTGAGCTGGCCTAGAAACAAGACCTTGATCAATGTGTCCAAAGCCTCCCCCTCCTTTTTTTAAACTAGGTTCCTAAATATTATATTTTTCTTTGGGAGAGTCCAGTTGTATGATTAACAAGTTAGAGGCTCTAGAAGCCTGATAAAAATAAAGAAACTAGAATTATTTTCTTTCTTTTCTGAAACCATTTTGTTGAGGAATGATTGACATAGAAAAAGCTGTGCATATTTAATGTATGCATCATGATGAGTTTGGGGATAAGTGTACACCCATGAGGCCAACATCACCATCAAGGCCACAGACATATAATCACCTTCCAAAATTTCCTCCTGCTCCTTTATTATTATTGTTGTTGTTGTTGTTGCTGCTGTTATTGGTAGTAAGAATACCTAACATGAGATTTTCCCTCTTAGCAAATTTTAAGTATATAATAGAGTATTGTTAGCTATAGGCACTATGCTGGATAGTAGATCTCCAGAACTCATTTATCTTGCACAACTAAAACTTTGTTTCCTTTAAAAATCACTTTCCCATTTCCCCTCCCCGCCACCCCCTGGCAACTACCACTGACACGCTATTTCTACGAGTTTGACTACTTTAGATTTCACATGTAAGTGAGGTCATGTGGTATGTTTCCTTCCCATCTCATAGGATTATGTTACCATTGGGGGAAGAACATAAGTGTGTCATAGCCCAAAGACATCACCATACCTTAAGAATTCATTTCACCATGCTGCTTAGATCTTCTCAAATGGAGTAATTTTTTTTCCTTTATGAAAATGCTACTTGGCAGGGTAACTCATCAGTTTATCCACCTTAAGAATGTCCAATGAGCATGTCTCAGCCAGTTCTTGTTTCTACAGCCTCTTTCTTTGAATGTTGAGTGATTTTCATTTGGGGTGGTGCCTGTCACTGCTTACAGTGGCTGGGGCCATGGCCTCATTATTCCCCATCACGACCTCTTGCTACCAGTGACCCTCAACCACTGTCAGCTTGGTTTCCCAATTCTAAGTTCTGAGAACAGGATTTATGGACTCAGTCATGCCTCAACAGACAGTGCCCTACATGACCCCTGGGTGACTGGCCAGCATACAGATGGCCTCCTGTGGGTCAGGTTTCCTCCCTTGGACCAGCCTGGGGCTGGAGCCCCACGATCTGCTGCCTACTCACTGGGGCTGTGGCCGGGATTCATTCAGGAGCCACAGGCAGCCAGTTAATCTCTTTCTCGCTCCAAACTGTTAGGCTAAGACACTGGGCTAGTGTGACCCACATTTTTAATTAAACAGAGAGGACACATATCTCCAGTTCAGCTGGCTAGAGCATGGCTGCTCATTCAATTCAATAAATGTATACTGAGGGCCAATTATGCGCTGAGGACTCCATCCAGTACCAAGACGAGTCAAAGGTGAATTCTTCCCTTCTTCTTCTAAAACCTCACAGTTATATAACCCCATCTGCAGAACACATCACAAAGGTTTTCACTCCTTTGTACGGGAAGCAAGTACTCAGGAGAACAAACCTTCCAAGGCTCTTGCAATGATGAGGTCTGTGCAATCATCTGAGCCTTCACTGCAATCATGGTGAAGGCCAGGTCCCTCTTGTACGTAGATAGATACTATTAGATATTATTCGTCATCTGATGGGCCATATAAAACTCTAAATGTTGTTAAAGTTAACAAAGTTAAAGTTAATGTTGTTTCTGCCATATTATGAGTTCTAGTCTCCTTAACTCAACTTAGTATAACAGGCATTCAAAATGGGACTTTCTGATGGAGTTTTGACTAAGGGCTGAAAGCAATCGGTCTAAATATCCCCACCTTCCAAAGGAAGGTGCTAAAGCTTCGACTACCTGGATGGGACTTCCAAAAGACTGCATGGAAATTGCATTTCCAACCCTTTGCCCAAGAGGGTACCTGAAAGCTCCAAGCCGACACTCCTCCCACATGGCCCAGGGGCCGCTGGAGGGTGAATCTACATCATGGAAGTGCAGACTTCTGTCCAAAGTGGTTATGTGTCCCAGTTTCATCTCCGTCAGTCACAACCTGTCCTGGAGAGATGACTTCAAGGAAACCACTTGATGAGCTTGTCTATTGGTCTTTACTTTTTTATAGCCTCAGTTGAAACTGAGATAGAGACGGTCCTGACTTAGCATCCTGGTAGCCTAAATCATGCTTCCTATTTGCAAAGAATCCCTTTGGGTATGAAGGAGAAATACCTGAAATATATGTTAAAATCCAAAGATGAAGATGATAATGATACCATTAATAACAGATGTGATTTATTGAATGCCTCCTATTTGACTAGGTTTCAAGCAATGTATTTATTGGCCATGGACTCATAATCCTATTTCATTATTATCCCAGCTATATGAGGTAGAAGTTATTAGGTCAACTTCGTAAATGTGGAGCTAAGACTCAGGGAGAACAAGAAACTTGCGAAAGACCACACAGGAAGGTAAGTGGTGTAGGTGGAGTTTGGACATGACCTTGGCTGGAATGGTCAGGTGAGACCCATGCTCAGAGCAGGCCTGGAGCTGCTGGGTCTTTATAGGGGATGTCTAAGTTTCACTTTCCTAGTGATTTCTCCCTGTTAAGATGTTGCTATAAGAAATGAATTTAGTCCTTTCTTTTTCTTCTTTCTTTGCAGAATGAATTCAATATACATCTATGTTTATATCTACAAGGTCTGTCTGGAAAGTATCCAGCCATGTAACTGTTCTCGTTATATGAACAATGGCTGGATACTTTCTGGGCAGATGTCATATGTCCACATTCATAGCCATAACATATCTGTACCTGTACCTACACCTATATCTATTTCTAAACTTACCCTAGACCAGGGTTTCTCAACTTTCTTACTATTAACATTTGGAGCTCAATAATTCTTTATCGTTAGGGGCTGTCCTGGGCATTATAGCCTGGCCCTACCTACTAGAAGCCAATAGCACCATCCACCAGTTGTGACAGCAAAAATACCTCTAAACATTGTCGAATGCTCCCTGGAGAGCAATATTACCATCCCCATCCCCAGCTGAGAACTACTGTCCAAGAGTAGCAAGATGACAGTTTTGGCGAAGGCTCTAAGACTGTGCATTTCAAAGGATCTACAAATTTTAAAGCAACGTCTTATACTACACTACCTAGGCAAAGATTTCAATAGAATTAGCTAAAAACCAGGTGGTTGTGCCAATGGCCTTGACCCAAGAGGCAAGTGAAGGAAGATCCTTGCCAAGTGATGCCACAGGGCAAACCTACTTTACCTCCACTTACAGCCCAAGCCGTGACCTCTTTCCTGATTTCTTCATTCCATTTATTCTTGGCCTATTCAGGAAGGGGATGGCAGTGTCCACAGCCCACTCGTTTATCATTTTAGTCATTTTGTTTATTACTCCACAAGCCACCCCGTCCCTATCTAATCAGGGGGCTGCTTCCTGTTTTTGTTCACTGTCATTTGTCCTGCTGGGGCGATTTTTATCATCAAACAGTATGAAAATAGAATGTTAGGAATTGGCACCCCTCTCCTGTTGAGGGGCCATGAGGCTGGCCAATTGGCTTGGGCAGAAGATACGGAAACAGCACAAGACCCCGGCAGGCATTGTGTGCAGGACAAATACCCGAGCATGCCTCTCATCCCCTTCACATGGACTCCCCTCAAAAAATAAAAATAATGATGCAATTTGTTTAACCCTGAAGACATGTATTTACAAGCACTTCATGGCCATTCATCCTGGAGAGTGGGGGGAGATTTCGTGGTTTGATGAATGGGTTCCTTCTGCTGTCTGAAATGTACTCAAAAGTGGGCATTCCCATTCAACGGTGGCTCTCGACTTCCTTTCTGGTTCGATATCCGTAGCCCGGAAGGAGCCGCGGTTCTCAGTATTGCAGGAGAACGGAGGTGTGTGGGCGAGGACTTGTTGCCTTCAGATCTCTGAGAGAGCAGGAAAACCCAATGACACGAATGCCTCAAAGAGACTTTTCCTGCAGGCCCAACACTTTTGCCATCACATGACCTTAGATTACTCCTTACATGCCTGGTGGCAGAAAGGGTGGTAGCGGTCAAAATCTGTTTCACTTTTATCTCTATTAGCCTCCCTCTGTGACTCTAATGCCAAGTGTTGGATGAGTGCTCATGTGTCAAGGAGACCTGCTTTAGGGGAAGAGCAAGAATCAGAAGTCCAAGAAGGAGAAGGCATAGTTTCTATACAGTGAATCGTTTCTTGTTTTTCAGGACAGCCAATTTTCCATTTCTTATACATCTTCATTGACAAACCATGCTTGTCCATCTTTTTCCTCATTAAAAA
Organism: Varecia variegata; assembly: GCA_028533085.1. NCBI lineage: Eukaryota > Metazoa > Chordata > Mammalia > Primates > Lemuridae > Varecia > Varecia variegata. Next base: position 8,029,886 of record CM052452.1, read on the forward strand.
AAAATGACCTTAAGTGCAACACTCCAGTGATACCATTTATTACATGTCATTACAAGGCTGACCTAGGCTGTACGTATGCGGCTTGCATGCCTTCACCGTCCATCCTGGACCCAGGGCAGACATTGCTTATCAATCATGGCTTTCCCCCCCAGTTATTGCCATGGCCTTAGAATCCTTCTCAGAACAGCATCCCAAAGTTACAATTGCTACCTTCTTGTCCCCATTGGAAGCTTCCATTCCATTATAAATGATTATCAGCTAAGCAAAGAGCCAACTAGCTGAATGAATTCACACCAACATGCCAACAGCTCTTAAGCTTTTCCTTATTTCAGAGTTGCCAGATGAAATGCAAGACTCCCAGTTACATCTGAATTCTTCCTTGTTCACCTGAAATTCAAATGTAACTGAGAGTCCTATATTTTTACTTGTGAAATCTGGCATTGTACCTAACAACCACTTCTAGAAACAGTGTTGTGAGGCTCTACTATATAAATCTGTGATGCTGCCATTTCAGGCCTGGGTGATAGGTGAGACTGTTACTGCTAGACTTTGGGAGGGAAATAATTTGGGGCCTGCTGGGATGCGGGAAGAGAACCTTTCTTTGTCCACCCTAAAATTACACCCCATCTTCTTGCTCTGCCTATAGACAGGTAGCAGGTACCAAGACACATCAGGGCTCAATAGCTTTGGGATCAATAACCCCTTAAGCATTGCTTTGGGCATGGGAGCTGGAAGACAACCTGTCTCTAGCCAACCAAGTCTCCCTGACACCAGTTCTATCTTCGAGGATGTGTGTGTGTGTATGTGTGTGTGTGTGTGTGTTTGTATTCATTTTTTTTTTTTCCTAGAGAGAGCTCAGTGGTAAGGATCAGGGAGGATGAAGAGGGGCACAACTGCAAGGAATCTTAAAATATCTGTGCATGACTTAAGATGCTGAAAGCCAAGATGAAAACACTCCTCTGCCTTTGAATTGGTTGTGTCCACACTGCCTTCTCAGACAGAGGTGCATGTCCACCTGGCACATACAGGTGTGGCCTTCCTGCTTGTCCTGCAGTTGCATGTTTGAAGGATGTACCATGCCCTGCAAGGGGTGAAGTATTTTTTTGTACCACCCCCCAATTTTAAAGTGTGCAAAGGAGGGCACATGGGCATGGCCTCTGACAGAAAGTTCTCTGTCTCAGCCAGTCGTTCCCAAACTTTGCTGCATGCTAGAGTCACATGGAGAGGTTTTCCAGATCCTGATGTTTGGGCTGCTCTCCAGACCAATCAGATCAGAACATCTAAGGGCGGGGGCCAGGCATAGACATGTTTTGAAGATCTCCAGGTGGTTCCAATATGCAGCCAAGTTTGGGAACTACCGGTCTGTGTTTGACATGTTTCCTCTGCTCCAGCGAACACATCCTCCGCTAGATGCCCAGGGATGTGACTTGGAGGGAAAGTCACCCTTCCTTGTCCAGCCAGGGGGAGGAAGAGGGAGGAGGGAAGGGGTCCCCTCAGGATAGAGTGGCATTGTTTTGTATCAGTTTCTGGCTTTCTAGCTTGGCCGGGCTGGTGGAACAAAGAAGGCTTCATGCAGGACAAAAGCGCACTGTTTCACCTAATGAGGAACAGTTGAGAGGTCTGGAGACAGCAGCCCATCAGCCAGGGACAGAGGGCGGCAGAAGATAGGGCCGTCGGGCTTGCCTAATGAAGACCAGTTGAGAGGTGCCGGCCAGACACCAGACTCGCCTTTCTTTGAGAGCCCCCAACACTCTCCCCCCGCCACCTCTCCTGTCTCGAGAGGCTTGGCCTTGCTTCCAGAAAGAGAGAGAGACATGCTCAGATTCATCTGTCACAGTGACGGGGCCTGACCCCGTGACCTCATGAGCCGTGCCCTCCGGCCCCTGGATTTGACCTTTCCAAAGAGCTCCCAGTCTTCGGCCAGAAGGTCCCTATTGACTACCTGCTAGTGGCCACCTGCTGAAGCAGCCCCTGAGAAATTAAAGCCAGCAAATGGTTCACCAGGGACTCTTTGAGGCTTTGCAGGAGTGCTGTGTCCGGGGCCCATGAACCAATCTCTCTAATTATCTGCCACAAGATGCCTTTCCACTTCTCTGTAGGACTTGCAGCTTTGTTGAACTGTGGGGCTTTTAGAAAGCAGCCCTGTGAGACCAAGAAAAAGGAAGAGAGTTGTTAGTAGGGCCATTGAGGTCCTCCTCCTTGCTTTGGGGACTGTCTGAGAAGTCAAGAGCATGTACAATCAGGTGAGCTGGAAGGATTTTACTCTCTCACGACAGTAGCTTCCAGAAACACAGCCGGCCTCTGCTGAAGGCCCCACTTTTGGGCCTTTAGAGAAACAAAACAAGCATCCCATAGCTCTACAAGCAGACATGCATTTACCCAGACCCCTGAGCCCCTACCTAGGTCAATGTAGAGGTTGTTCCACATGTCATTGCCATTTTTGTGAGTTGAAAATCATCCGATATTGATAATTTCTTATAATTTAAGCTAATAACTGGATTTGGGTAAATTGCATCTTTTCCAAATAAGGAAAGTGATGGTATATCGATTGTCTCCTGCAGTATAACACATTGCCCCTGAACATAGAGGCTTAAAACAGCAAACATTTATCATCTAACAGTTTCTGTGGATCAGGAATTTGGGAGTGGCTCATCTGGGTGGGTCTGGCTCAAGGTCTGTCATGGGGTTACAGTTGAGATGTCAGCCAGGGCTGCCGCCATCTGAAGGCTCGACTGGGGCTGGACGTCTACTTCCAAGATGGCGCCCTCATACGGCTGCCGGCAGGAGGCCTCAGCTCCTCACCCAATGGGCTTCGTCCAGAGTGGCTTGAGTGTCCTTGTGACATGGTGACTGGCTTCCCTCAGAATGAATGAAACAAGGTAGAGAGTGAGGAGGAGCTGCGTTGCCTCTTATGACCTAGTCCTGGAAGTTACACTCTGCAATAACCTATGGTTATGTAGGTCAGCTGTATTCGACATACGAGAGGAGTATAACAGCACACGAATGCCCAAAGGCAAGGATCTTTGGGGCCATCTCAGAGTCTGGCTACCACAGAGGGATCCTGTTTTCCACCCTTCTCTGCCATGTAATGATTTACTGATCCCCTGGCTGCCTCCTCGTCACATTTCCTGATACATCTTGGTATTATTCAAAGGCTGAGTCTCCTTGCTACCTCTCTCCCCCTCCCTCCCCTACACTAAACTATATTAATCTCCTGTACTAAGGAGTCTGGCTGGTCAGGAGCTCGTAAACTTGCAGCTGGAGAGGTAGCAGGGACAGAGAGTGCCAGCAAGCACGGATGTCCTTTGCTGTTCAGCCTTCTCGATTTTGGTGCCTCATTTAAAGGAATTTCAAGTCTATGACAAGAGGAGCATTGCTATGGCATTGATGTTGTGATTGATTTGTTAGATATAGTTAAACCTTCTAAGAAACTCTAGTTTATAAATATTCCAATCAGTAATTATGTATAAATCACCTACTAAGCACAGAACAAGATAGCGATAACTGCTAATACCGGGTGCTTACTGTGTACTGGATATTAATAAGGGCTTTGCCTACCTTATATCATTTAATTCTCATAAAAACCCTGAAATGTAGCTAGTATTATTATCTTATTTTATAGTGAATGAGATTTATTAATAGAAAGTTTGAATGTTGTTCACTCTCATATGGCTACTAAGAGTTAGGATTTGAAAGCAAATGTGTAATTTTGGGGTCTGAGCTTATAGCCATGATAATAAATGAGTTTGAATAAAGGGTTGGAGAAGTTGGAACAGATATCCTCTAATATCTATTCCACATGCTGACTCAGTGATCCCAGGCTTGGTTTCTGCCATGTTGTTGCAAACTGGGTTTTCTGGAAGCTGATTCTAAGATGAAGATTAGCATGCAGGATGTCTTTTGGTGAGAGCTCTTGGGATGGGCATTTTTGGAGGGGAAGGGGGAGAAGCCAGGGTCAGATGGAGGTAGAGGTTGAGCTTCAATGCAGTCCCAGGAATGGCCTCAGCCAACCCCTTGGGGCACTCTGGAGCTGAGATGGTCTTTCAAAGATGTCCCAAGTTGGGGCGAGGAGTCTGTCCTCATATCCTCATGTTGACCAGTTATCGAGTGTGGCCTGCCCTCCTCAGTTTTGCAAATCCCCCAAAACAGCAGATGCCTGCAGACTGCCCTTCCTCAGAATTTCCAGCAATGGTGGAAAAAAGTCCTTCATTTGTGAAGGGGGATCTCAGCATTCTGCATCAGTTTCTAAGCTAATTGACAAAGTCACACAGACGCATACATACACACACCCACACTCCAAATTGTTAATTTTAGGCAGCATTTGAGGGTAAGTTCAGTTATAAAAGCTCACCTGAGCATTCAGAGGAGGGGACAAAAATGCATTTGAGAATTTCACAGGAATTTATTTCCTCTTGAATGTCCTGCAATTACCAGCGTTAAACCCTCCTACCTCTGCCCTTGGTACCGATACACCCAGCTGACAAACAGAATACTAATATGCTTGGTACACAATGCTACAATATAGACATATGCACAAGAACACACCCATAATATTGTACACCCACACACAAGCACAAGCTGCTCACATACACTCCCAATAAATGTGCACGATATCCATACATGCACATACTCACAACACACATATACTCGGACACAACTCATAGCTACACACACCCAACGTACCTTCATGCACACACAAATACAGACAGTGGAGTTGGTCTAAAGTCAGCGAGAAAATAAGATAAAGATGAAATTATCTTTGAAAATCTATTAAATTGCCACATTATGGAAGACACATGGGGAACTGGACAAGTTATGGGAACAACAGAGAGATATATCTTATGCCCTCTCTGCGGTGTAAGATGTTTATCGAATGGAGTGGTGGGCAGAGTTCTGCGTGTATTATTTACTGTTCTCACTCGTGTTCTCCCTCCTGCTCCCCGCCTCTTTCTCTCTCAATGGTTGAGTTGGTGTCAGATGAATAGGCACTTGGTATTTCTCCAGTATGGCATATTGCCTGGACACAAACACCACACACGCCCCCATGGTGGAAGAGAATTCCAGCAAAGAATTTCTGCCTTTCCTCCCTGGCTTCCCTTTCACCCCAGTCCCGAGTCACCCCATCAGTGGAGAAGGCCCCCCAGCCATGGAGCAGAGGGTCTGTTTCTGTCCTTGCCACCTCCACGTTGGTCACCAAGTCAGCAAACCTAGTTGCCAATAAGAGGAGCGTGTGGAAGGAGGCCCGCAGGCCCAGTGAAGTAATCGCCAGCCTCTCATCCCGGGAGCAAACCCTTTGTGAGTTTGAAGGGCCATTTCAGATCTAACAGCTACCTCCGCCACTTCATTCATGGTTGGAACAGTGCTTTCTTTCCTTAAGCAATTAACTCTTTCTCCCCTTTCCCCAAACTCTCTCTCTCTTGGCCTGTTCAACTTCTGTTGTTGTTTTGAGCAGAACACCCCTGTCCCTGCGACTGTGGTGTGATCACTCCCCCCCTCTGGAAGATCCTTCCGTACCGTGGGCTGCCCGTCTGCAAATTCACCCTTCATTTTTCATCGAGGGCTTCCTTCCATCCCCAAGTCCCATTTCGACATTCTCCTGCTTCCCTACAGTTCATAACTCGCAGGGCAGGGGATTAACAGGGTGATTTATCTGCAGAATTCCTTGAGTGAGGGATGAGGAGGGAGGAAGCCCATGAGAGACCCTTGTCCCTGAATACTGAGTCGTTATTTTACAGACTTAGCAAATGATAAAACAAGCTCTAGGGATTTGGGATGGGGGGAGGGGACTGGATGATTTGAGTTCAGTAAGGGGATGGTTGTCATTCTGGAAAGTTCCAAGATTTCCTCTCCTCCTTCTACCCAATGTGTACAAATAGCCTGGCCCATTTTTGTTAGCAATCTCACTCTCAGATATACCCAGTGCTACTTCAGCGCGTCTACCTTGTTTCAGAGACCCCTGACCCCTATAGCTATGTCTGTTGGTTCCATTAGTAACCACTTGGCCACACTTAGGAACAGCATTGAACCAAAGACCAAAGAAACCATCTTCCTATTTCACCTGTCAAGGAGAGTGTGAGGAAGAGAAGATGGAAACAGAAAGTGATTGTGATCAGAATCTCTCCCCAGCCCTGATAGTTTGGGATTAATATGCCTGAAGATCCCTATTAACTAATAGTGAATAACCCAATTTATTCACATCCTGTACCTCCTTCTGTTGTAGGTGCCGTTTCTCCTTGTTGGGAAGTGCTAACCCAGTAGCACTCACTTTCCCTGTGTGGCTTAGATTCCCACACTGCCTGCAAGCGGCCAGCCTAGACCAAGGGCACCATTTGCTGATGCAACACAAGACAGGGCCAAGGCATGTTTTCTCACTTCTCTCTAGCCTGCCTTCATTTTGGCAATTCAAGGGCTCCAGAACATTAGGGAGAAGGGAGGTGGCAATGCCCCTCAGATGTGACAAGTGTAGGGAATGCCTGGAGGAAGACTATGGCACCTGAATGGAGTGGCCCCTGATGCCAATTTAGATGCTAGTTAGGGGATCCCTAAGGAAAGGCAAAGTGCATGTTATTGGGGAGGGCTGAGTCCTCCATGGACAGCCCGTAGGACTTGTGTTATTGCTGTTGATACATCCAGAGGCTTGGAGAACTGGGAAAACTGAGGCAACGGGAACATAAAAATAAACATGTGAGAGTAGAGCGATTGGTGAGGTGGTGATGGACACAAAGCCCTCCATCTTCTCTAGGTTCTGGCTGTTGGCTCCAAAGACTTCAGGGAGACATTGTAAAATGAGGTTCAGAGTTCACCAAAGAACTTGCTGCAGGGTTTTTTAAATCCCCTGTGGTTTAACCCCCCTCTACTTAAAGCAACCCCCCTCCTGCACGGCCTTTATTGCCTCTGTTTCAAAAGGGTGTCAATGAGCCATCGGAGATCAATACACATTAGTCCATCTGTTTTCACTTTGAGGTGCTACATTCACAGCATATGTCTCGTGATTCTTCTGATTGATTTCTTTAGGCACTGAGTTCTCTTCCCTCCTCTGCCGTGGTAACAACTTGTAGCCAACCAGGTTTTCCATAGCAGCTCCGGTTATGGAAGACCAGCTTTGGTCAGATCAGAGAGTCAGGTAGCATGTTCCCAGGCCTGAGCATCATGCCAGGGATTCGTTCTCTACCCCCTTAACTTTGTTCATCATTTGTCACCACTAGCAACCCAAAGTCTGGCCCGATGCAAATCCATTTATTAATATAGGACTCTATACAACTGTTTTACCTTCTCAGGGTGGCCAGATGCCAGTGCAGCTGGTTGAATTTGGAAGATAAACTGGTGCACAATGAAATCAGGAAAAGACTACATTCAGTCTGTCGCCCCCCCCCGCCCCCCGCCAAAATGCATTGTTAGTTTTTTTTTTTTTTTTTTTGCATTGTTAGTTATTGATGAGCAAACTCCGGCAGGCACTGGCAACTGTGCTCCAACAAACAATATTTTATATACAAAATTTAGCATTTTGCAACAAGGACTGTCTCTCATTATTCCAGCCATTAATTCTCGTCTAAGAAAGATGCGAGATCAGATGACTGGGATTTGGGATATTTCAACGGTTGAGTTTGTGGACGCAAAAGTACAAATTACTGAAGGCTGGCCAAAACCACATCATGAAACCCCTAATTAGCCAGGCTGCTGAACGGCATTTTAGCACAGACAATACAAAAATGAATATCTAAGGTGTCATTTATCTTTGGTTTTGGATGATGTGCTGTGACTGTTTTCTTTGGTATCAGATTTTCCATATTCAATATTATTATTATTATGATTATCACTATTATTAATTTTACATAACATCATAACATTGCAGAATCGCAGAGCTAGAAGGGATTTGTTGGATTTGTTAGTCTTGAACTTTTCAAATTGTGTTCAGTGAAGGTCCGGGGTTCTGGGGAGGAGCGCTGGGGAGGACGGGCAGGACAAAAGAGAATGCAGGTCCCCCATTATACAGATTACAAAACTGAGTTCCAGGGAGAGGTGAGATCTTCCAAGCTGGTTAGTCCCAGAGCTGGTACTAGAGCCCTGATCTCCTGATTCTTGGAGAAAACAGACATCTATGGCTTTAGGGTTTAAGAGAATCATTCAAAAAATGCAAAACAATCTCAAAAACTAACCAATGGAACTTATAGAGCTTTAAAAAGTTTGGTCCAAGAATCACATCAAAACATTTTCAAATACAGAATGTCTAATAGAAATTTTAGAAATTTGAGTTATTGTTTATTTTTCTCTATCAAGGTTGATCTGAAAATGTGGGGATAGAAAAATATAGGAAATAAGTGTGTCAGCCAAACTTCTGGCCAGTGCGGTGTGTGTATGGTACATGTATGTGTGTGTATGAAATATGTGTCTGTATGGTGGGTGTTTCTTTGTGTACACATGGTATGTGTGTGAACTGTGGGTGGATAGAGTGTGTGTGTCTGTAGGGTGTGTGTATAGTTTATGTATATAGCTGTGTGTGATACATGTATGTATAGAGTGTATGTGTATTTGTGGGTATGTGTGCTGTGACTATGTTGTGTGTGTGTGCTGTGTATGTGACTATGTAGGTATGTGTGTTGTTTATGTGTCTGCATGGTGCGTGTATGTGTGTGTTGTTCTTACGAGTGTGGCGCCTGGGTGTGAAGAGCGTGAGATGTGTCTGCATATTTATAGTGTGGCTGTCTGTATGTTGGGGTGTGTGTTTATACATCTGTGCATGTGTGTGTGAGTCCTGGTGTGTATGTGTGTGATATGAGAGAACGACTCAGAGACACACTGAGAGACATGGAAACAGAATGGCACAGACAGGCAGTCAGACACACAGGCAGAATATGAAAAAGAGAGATTTGTGATAGTTACAAAAGGGTAAAAAAAAAAAAATCCTCCCAGGGAATCTGAAATCCTCCAGGTTAAGAGCTCAGGCTCTGGAGTGAGAAAAATCAAGATTCCCATCCTTGCTCTAATGCCTCCTGGCACATGATTTAGGACAAAACATGCCATCTCTTCAAGATACAACTTCCTCTGCAGTAAAACACATTAATAATACATAACACCTTTCTTGGAGGCTTGCACTGAGGATTACGAGATAACACACAGAAAGTGTTTCATAGAATGCTCAATACATAGTGTTTAAGAAACGGGAGCTGTTATTATAGTCATTGTTATTCTTTTGATTATCTCTATTTTTACTACTATTGTTACCCAATTATATGCCAGTTATACAAAATTGAAAATTTCCCCCAAGGTAGACTATTTTCCACTTTCCCTTCTTATTTTTTGGCTCTGACATTTCTAGAATTCTTAAACTTTCTATAAAGGTCTCCAGATATTTCAGGAGTGATTTTCAAGGATAGCCACTTTTCAAATGTAGAATATCATTGCTGTCATTGCTTTATTAAGAAAAAAATATACCCAAAGCAGTGCAAGAATGGTAATTACACTTTGAGTTCCCAGATCCACGGTCTTCTTTCAGTACAAGGAAAGAAATTTTTTTATTCATCTTTCAGACCTGGCCTATTAAAATAATTTTCATCAAGTTGTTTCTGGCAGTTAATAAGGAGAATTTAAAGTTAGAGAGGGGGCAGAGAAAAAAGGAAGGAAATGAATATCTGCCTTCTACGAATCAGACCCTTCACAGCATTGATTTCATTAAATATTTAAAGTTATCCAATGATGTCCTGATCAGCATCTCCATGCTACAGACCAGGACAGTGAGACTTTAAGAGAGGACAAAGTTACCTGCCTAATATGATACCACCAGAAAGTGGCAGAGAGTGGACACCATACTGTTTGGGCCAAGTCAAGAATTCAACCTTCCCAGCTGAGAACATTAAGAAAAATAACAAACAAAAGAGGTGGCACAATTCCACCCAGGAAGGGATGGTAGAACCTAAAAATCCAGGGTTTTCAGGGTGTGGCTCCATGGACAGCTTAAAGTGAATGCTGTAGCCCCCTCCATGGTGGCTTGGTTTGCTTTCCTTGTCTTCTCTATAGACCAACACAAGACCCCAGCAGAGATAAAGCTCAAAATGTACAAACCCCACATGAACCCAGCCAAGGAGCATCCAAAGACCAATAATTTCCTGTTTCCCAATTTGACTGGGAATCCTTCTCTTTGGACACCACCCCAGTGGCTTTCATTTCTTATTTCTTTCTCTCACATGTAGCCCTTGGCTTGCTTCCATGCAGCCCAGCTCCTACAATAGAAAGGATGCAAGATTTTCTCCTAGAGCAGAATTCCCTGGGTGTTAAAGTTGCTTTGTTTTACAAAGGCTGATGGTGGCTTAGCCACAGAATAACGAACAAGAGGCTTTGGCTCCTTGCTGGGTGCCGGTGGGATGGTGTCACCTGTCACAGGGAGACAAAGTCGTGATCTGTCACTCTCTGAGCGGCAATTCTCTTGGAGTCGGTGACCTTGCTTGCTTAAATCTTGCTTCTGTGTCTGACAGGGTGCAGACTTTTTTAAAGGCTCTTTTCTGAACTTTTGTGAACACTGCCCTCTGTGAAAAACATCTCAGGGTTTAGGATACCTGTTTCCAAAGGTTTCCATGATTTCATCTTTCTGCTTGTTGCTCCTGAGAGAATGGGTTTCACGCAAATAGGGAGATTTATGACTTCGCCCAGCAGTTTCACAGAAGGAGTTAGCAGAACGAATGAGGAAACATCTTTTCTCTTTTTACCTCTCCCAGAATTTTGGGGTGTGAAAATAGCTGGGTCTTCTTGTTTATTGGCCTACCTTCCATGAGCCTTCAGAAAAATGACAGCTAGTTTTATTTAAAGCAAGCTAACAGTATTAATTATGAGGAATGTGACAGAGTTAAAAAAAAAAAACTAATGATTAGCAAGACCAATATTAAAATTGTGGAGAAGGGAATTCTAGAACCTTCCTTGGTGACACTCTTCAATTCATGCATAATCCAAATACCAAAGGACTTGGTATTGCATCCTACAATTATTTATCAAATACCTATTCTGTATTAGGCATTGTCATAAGCAGTAGAGATACAAGAGCAAACCAGAGGGATGTGGTTTCTCGGGCAGTTGATAAGGCATTGGAGAGGACAGAGACCAGGCTGTATTTAACAGATGCGAGTCCAGTGAACAGGGGTCCTAACTTTGTTCTGGGGGATCAGAGAAAATGCCCAGCATAAAGTAACCTTCAAATTTCCCTGCACCTTGTCTTCTTTGTCCATTGTGTTGGGCCCTTGCTTACATGGTACCATCTGAAAGCTTAATTCTCTAACCTAGAAGATTCCATGGCTACGAAGAGGACGTTAAACCCTTTTAGCTCTGGGGCATCCATTATTTCACGACACTCAAAGGTGATGTCACATCTTTGGTAACAAATCTTCTTTGAAGTCTATCACAACGTAATTATTGGTAATTGTTGGGTCTAGATCTATCCTATTTTATATGAGTATTCAATGATGGAGGTGGATGTGTGTGTCTTTATTTTTATTCTTTTTGTAGCTAAGATCTTGGTTACAAAATGATGACTATAATATTGCCTATTAGCCACCCTTTATTGTAGGGTGGCTATAGAAGAGCTATAAGAAAGTATTCAATCCTCTCACATTTCTCATAATGAGAAAGGATGGAGACTTGAATTACTGCTGTAATCAAAAAGAAAAACTGAAAAGATTTACCTATTTCCTCATTCTGAAGACATTTAAGATTTTGAATACCGATGCATAGGAAATAAAAAAAAAACTACCAAGAAATAGTAGATTATGGCAAAGTATACCCTGAGTACCATAAGAACGAACATTTGTTTCAAACATACATTTGATTTTTGGAAAGTTGCCTCCTTTTTTGGTACCTGATTTAGTAATTGTGAAGCCTGCAGGATGAACTAGATAATCTCAAAGTTCATTTCTACTTCTAAAACTTCAGGTCTATGCTTTAGACCTTAAAGCATCACATGACACTAAGATATTCTAAGTCCTAGCCCAAAGGGACTTCCAAACAGTCTTTGACGTATCACACCTGCTAAAGCAACTGGGTGAACTTGACACATGACCTTAAGTACAGCTGCAGAGAAAGCCCTTAAACAGTTCCATCTTGTCTTGGAAGACTGAGATACTCTCCTATAACTTGGGGTATGAAAATATTCTGGGGGCTAGTTTGAGATACAGACAAGGCAATGTGGAAAGGGAGAGATTGAGGGACTGTCAAAGTAGGTGCCAATGAAGATGCGCTCATTGACTAACTGAATGGGTGAGTAGATAGATGGATGAAGAAGTCTTCATCTCTGGTGGTCCAATCACCAAAGTGGACCTCAGTATGGAACACCATTTCTACTAAGATGGAACAAGTGCTATTTAAGTGGTATTCAAAGTGTTGGGTTCATATCTTGCCCCCTCCTGACATATGCACACTTGTTATATGGCCTTGATGGGTTTAAGTAACCTCTTTGACCTTCAAATTATTCAATTAGTGATATTTTTTGTGAGTGCAATGAGATGATATGTTTAAGAGTTATTGGCCCAAAGCTCATACCCAATGCAAGTGTTGACTCTAATTAGGACAATGATTTTGATATGGTCTAAATGTTTGTGTCCTCCCCAAAATTTCATTTATTGAAATCCTAACCATCCAAGGTGATGGTATTTGGAGATGGGGTCTTTAGGAAGTTATTAAGTCACAGGGAGCTCATTCATCCCTTTTACCACATGAAACTATAGCAAAAAGATGACTATGAACCAGGAAGAGGGCTCTCACCAGACTCTGAATTTGTGGGAGCTTTGATCTTAGACTTCCAGCCTCCAGAACTATAAGAAATAAATTTCTGTTGTTTATAAGCTACCCAGTTTATGTAGTTTTTTTCTTTTTTTATAGTAGCCTGAATGGACTAAGATTTCTTCACTCAACTCCCTGAGGAGCAGTTGAACAATTTGATAGTATACTAACCAAGCAAGGGGGCAGCCAGTTCATTTTTGTCCAAACAGATTGCATCCCTTTTCTCACCTCATGCCTGCATTTCATTCTTTCAGGTCTTCCAACCTACACTCTGTCTTTCCTGAGGGGCAGATGCTGTTTCCTACACTTGGACACTCTTCCCTCACGTCTTTTACCCAGTGAGCTCTTATTTTTGTTCTCTGGGCCTCAGTGAGATATCTCCATCTTTCTCTAAGGTTCCCTCCCTGCCCTTCCCCACCAAGCCATGGTGGTCTTCCACACTCTTTCCTCAGCCTCCTCGGAACCCTTAACCCCGCCGTATTGCTACTCTCTTTTCCATGCCTCTCTTTCCCACCAGACCTTAAGAAAAAGAAAGACAGAGCCTAATGTTCTTCACTGTGAGATCTCCAGCACCCAGCCCAGTTTTGGAACAGACCAGACCCTCCACACACATTTGCTGGTTGAGTGAAGAGCACAGAAGTTCTGAGCCCCACAGTATAGAGTCTAGGGATGGGATGACAAATGGCTGCCACAGTTCAGTTAGAAGGGGATAGAGATTTCTCGGCCTGCTGGCACTCGTGTTCTCTCCAGCGGCTCCTGAGGGTTCCCTTCCAAGTCCTGGTGCCATCAGATAGTAAACTCACTGATGAAGGAGAAAGTCCTCTGCCCGACACATAGCAGGCCTGCTTCTCCCAGCTCCCCGGGCCCCACTCCTTGCCTGGTCCATTTTCTAGTCTAGGGGTCTGTCTGCTTTTGTAGTCAGGAGGGGACTGTCTGCATCTTCTGCAGAGACAGAGCAAGGGAACATGACGTCTCACTCTGGCCCGAACCCTGAGCGTCATTGGTGTTGGCTGAGGATCAAAGCCGCTGTTCCATTTTTAACCTCCGTAGGGCCCCACCTCAGCCTGAGCATGTGTTCCTGACATTTCATTGTGTGCCAGGGGGATAAACAAAACCCACTCCCTGAGTCCAGGGAAGGGCGCCTTCGGGGGAGCTCTGAGCTCCGCGGAGGCAGATAAGTGTTTTTCCCACCAAGGGCCCCCCTTGAGCGCTGGGGTTTTTCCTGAGCTTACATGACACCACCATAAGGGAGATGGATGGCTTTATTTTTGTGCAGAACAAATCTACAGATGGTGACCCCTGACCAAAAAAAAAAAATATTGTGCGGAGGCGGGGAGGAAGAGGCAGGGGGACTCTCTGCTGGGCTCTCCTCTCCTCCTGGATCTCCTGTAAAAGATGTCACCAGCGCCACATCTGTGGTTATGGGGGGTATTGACGGGAGACCACTTTATGTTCAAGTGATCTTTTCGTCAAAATAAAAATAAATGCATACTTTTAGAAATTTCAAGCAATTAACAAAAGGTACAAGGTTCTTCCTTAATAAATATTTGGAAAAGGAAAGAAAAGAAAAATTCCCCCAAACCCTATCACTATTAATATTTAGGTGAACAATCTTTTATATATTTACATATCATCAAATTACATATGCAAACAGGATAATACTATATTTATGTATAATATGGTCATACTTTCTATATATGCATAATAAGTGCAGTACTATTGCTACTATGTACATACATAGTATGTTTATACTGTGTTTACCTATGCATATAGTACACACATTTTTATATACACACATTGTATCTACTGTTACACTGTACTGTGCTATACTGTACTATATATAGCATATGTTGCTGTGTTCTAAAAAGTATAGTAGTATGTTCATACTATACATGCAAACAGGTTCATACTGTTCATAGTGTTTCACAATCTGCTTTTTTGCAACATACCCTGGACATCTTTCCATTTCTATGAATTTAGAACAAATTCATCCTATTTCACGGCTGCCAAGTAGCCAGTTGTGTGGCTGTGCTATCACTTAACTAGTCCAAGAGAGCTGCCTTTGAAACCCCTACCTTAAAGTAAGCTCATACTTTATTTACTTTTTCTCTTGTGACTCTCCCTCTCTGTCATCTTTCAGGCCCCATTGACTTGAGGTCAGAGTTTTCCAAAGTTGTCAGCATCAGGATGGTGGATGCACATTTGCAGGAATCCTTTTGGATTTCTCTGTGGTGCTCTGGCTCTAACAAACAGTCCTCTCCTGTCTGCCTTTACCCACCTAATTTGTTTCCACGTGTGTTACTTTATGGTGGCAACGACTGCATCAGACTTTAAAAGGATGGTGTCTGGAGATTCATAATTTTTAAAAAGCTCTTTGTGTTTTCCGAGGAATAGCCAGAACTAAGAAACAGAAAGGCACAGAAAGAAAATGGCTTCTGAGGTCTCCAAGGGCCAAGTTCTCATTCTATTAATACCTTTGACCTTACATGGAACAGTTTCCTCAGCTGCAAAATTAGGGAAATTATAGCTAAGGCTGCCTTGCAGTGTCATTACAAGGACTGAATTAAGCAAGTAAGTGCCTGGTACACAGAGCAGCTTAGTTATGTCAGCTTTTCTTACTTTCTGAGAGTGGTGGGATGTAAGAGATGGAAGGTTCTGGAACTAGCCGTATCTGGGTTTGAATCTGAGCTCAATCTCTTCCCAGATGAGTGACTTAACCCCTATGAGCTTTTATTTCCTTATCTATAAATTGGAGTGAAAATGTTCATCAAACATAGTCACAAGGCTCATGGATAAAGTCAGCATGGGTCGGGCACTCAGGTGGGAGCTGCTCTTGTAGTTCATTACATTCCGACTCTTCTATCTCCAAACTTTAGGAAAGGCTTGAACTATCTACTATTTCCACACCTGTGGCCATGTTTTCAACACCCATTTATATGTAGAAAATATGGGAACAAAACTCAGAGACAGACTTTATTCCAATCTTGACTTTCCTATTTACTTCCCCAAAGACCTTGGACAAGGCATTCAAGTTCCTACTTTCCTTGTTTCCCTAAATCGTCAATGTTATTTGTAATAAAAACACCACTGAGTATATCCATGGGGCTTAGCTGTTTCCAAAGCATCTTTCATTGTCATTATTCTATATGAACATCCCAGCCAGTAGGCCGAGGTTTACCAATATATATTTAATGCATTACTAGTCTATCAACTTCAGAGCCTCTTTAGAATATTTTTATTTTTCTTTGTGAGGACACCAGTTTTAGACAGAGAGATGGGAGCAGGTGTTAATATTTCTTTGGCTCTTCAGACTATTTACTTATTCATTCAACAAGCATTGTGTAATTGCTAGTAACATGCTAGTCCCTGCACTATGATTTGAGGATAAAATAAGCTGTTTTCATTACCCTCATGAAAGACGTACAAGTAATCTTTTACACACTGGAGCATGGCAGGTATTCTAATCAAGGTGTGTGCAGGGTCAAGTAGAGGTACGATGGAGCAGATATTTGACCCTGCTTGCAGGGCTGGGAGTGGAAGCCAGTGTTCAGAAGAGGTTTTATGACAAGAAAATCCTTGAGTTCATCCTCAACAATAAGAGTTCACTAGATCCAAATGGGGCTGATGGGATGGAAACTGGGTCAGGAAGGGAGTTCTTGGAAGACGGTAATAGAGTGTTCAAAGGCTTAGAGGCAGGACCCACTATGGTGTTTTCAGGGAACTCCAAGAAGCCTCTAGAGTGGATACATGGGGCTTCACAGGAAATGAAGCCAAAGCAGTCAGCAGAGCATAGAGCTTTTGGTGGGGAACCTGCAGCCTTCAGGCTACATGTAGCCTTCTGGATCCTTGAGTGTGGCCCTTTTTAGGATTTGTTCTGTGAAGTTTGGATTCGGGCAAGGGGCCACACTTGGGGATCTGGAGGGCCACATGCGGCCTTGAGGCCACAGATTCCCCACCCCTGGACGGGGCAATATAATGACCCAGGTCGTGTTTCCGAATGGCTAGATTTCAGATGGTGACTCTGAGACAAGATTTGGGTTGAAATGATTTGTTTGCGATGCCATCCCAGGAAGCACTGGGAGGGATGGGGAAATGCTACTGGGAAGGAGAGAAAACAAAGGAAGGTGCCCTACAGGGCAAGGGCAAAGGGAGCGCTAACCTTCTGCGTGCGCACACATGCACCCCGCCACCGCCCCCCATTGGTTCTGTTTCTCTGAATAATACAAAAAGTTAACATTCTATGTATGTAAATCCCTTGGTCACATGACACAAGCTTGGACGTCGCTCCTTTGTCTCCTGTAGCGTTGCCCTCTCTGAGGCTGGCTTTGGACGGGACTGAGGACTCGGTGTGGACTCCCTCCGGTGCCCACCTGGACTCACCCCAAACACTGCCTCTGCAGCTGCTCCCTGGAGTCAAGCATGGCCTCTGCGCCTGCGTGAGAGCTGCCCCACCCACCTGAACACTTCCTGCAGAAGGCTTAACTCTCATTTTTGATCTTCATAATTCATTCTCCTGTCGTTTACCCAAGGTACCTCGATTTTCCTTCCAGCATTCTCCCCGCCCCATTCTTAGCCTCAGTGATTTTAGGCAGAGGCTCGATAATCAGGCACATGACTCCACCTAGCCAATGACAGAGTTCTGCTTCCCTCTGGCCGTGGTGATTGGTGCAAAGCTGAACACGTGATCCAAGCTGCCACAATGAGAGCCAATGAGGAGAGCCCCCTGGGTGGTCGCTACAACTATTAGACATCTCTTTCTGCTGGGTTTGCCAGGTTAGTGGGCTGTGGAACAAGGAGGCTGCCACCTCCAGAATGAATTCAATCCAGAAGAAGAAGAAAGAAAAAAGAGATGTGGAGAGAAACTAAAACTCAGTAACATCATCTGAGTACCTGAATCCAGTCATGCCTAAATGTAGACTATCTGCAGACTTTTTCATTATATGAATCAATAAATTATTTTTATTTCCTTAAACCCATTGAGTTGGACTTCTGTGCCTTGCAAGCATAAAGGTCCTAGCTAAAGTATTAATGGAACCTTTGGGGAATAGGCCCGGCTCTCAGCAGCCTTAGGCTCCCTCATTCCAGGGGATGGATGAGAATCTGATATGTTGGAATCTTGAACCATCCAAATTATAATAATTACTACAACCTCAACAACGACTACCATTTACTGAGTGCTTCCACACCTTATGTCCCTAACTACGTTCCTAGACACTATTAACCCCATTTTATAAATGAAGAAACTGAGGCTCAGAGAAGTTAAACACCTTGCCCAAGACCACACAGCTGGTAAGTGACTTAGCCAAATTCAGGTCTGTCTGTCTTCTGGACGGCATGGTAAACCTCAGCTTTCCACTGCCTCCTGCCTTCAGAATTGGAAGTTCCCTACTGGATGGACCAAGACAGGAGCTGAAATTTGCTAAATACCAATCGAGCATCTGTAGGGTCACTTCATTACCAAGGAGTTAAAGAAGGTGAACAAATAGACAAGAGAAAGGTCACACTCTCACTCGGTGCTTTTGTCCCAGTGAATCTACTGGAGTGCTGGAGTGCCAGCCTAACTGTCACCAGATACTCTCACCATCTCGGGGTTTCTGTATACAATCTTATTTCCTGCCATGAGTGGGACCTCCATTATGAGGGCAATAATAACGTCTGCCCTATGAAGTTTATACACATAAACTCTCTGTCTCCTGAGCCCCTAGAATCTAGACTATTAGGTGTACTTATCCAAATATCTCCAAAAGCTTTGAAACATTAACTCCATTTTCTCCCAAGTCCTGGGTAACCACATGTGAAAAGGGGCAAAGTGGCCCTGTCTTGTGGCTTTCCAAGATTAAAGATCTTGATAGCATTGAGTGGTACCCAGCCATTGAGGGGCAAACAGCCACTTAACCGAGCTGCTGCAGCAGCAGATGCAGAGTTAAATACCAGGGCTGTGTCCCCAAATCAGTAGTTGCAATCAGAGATGTTAAAACCATCTCAGTCTTAAAAAAAAAAAAATTCCTAGGCAACTCAGTGTTAATGGTCTGCTAATAGTTTTAATGGTTGCTTCCAAATGCTTCTATTCCTCTGTTTGGTTTTAGCTACATATTTTCTGAGCTTTGCTTGGGCAAGGAGAAAGATAGGGTGTGGGAGGGGGTACCCCTGGGAAAATTGGGGAGCTAGTGAAGGACTGAGGTCCAGCTGATCTCTCAGAACATGCCACATGGTTCTCCAAGACCTAGAGATTGAAGGACAGGAGCTGAAATTTCCCTAGGTTTGTTCTAAGGACAAAGCTAACCTGAGAAATAGTCTAGCTTCCCCTAGACATACTTCCAAAAGTTGCAGTGTAGAGGAATCACAAACCTGGATTAGAGTTCCATCTATGCCCCGAGCTGGCTTTGGACAAGTTATTTCTTTCCCTGGGCCTCAGTTTCCCCATCTGTTGCTATTGGGCTGGATCAGTTGTTCCCAAAGGCTCTCCCTTGAGCTCCGACATCAGAATCACCTGCTGCGAAGGGTGTTACAATGCACATTCCCAGACCCCAGCCTTATTAAATCAGAATCTCCATCCCAAGGCCTGTGAATCTGTATTTTTTACAGCCTTCCTCCTGTGATTCTTAAGCAAAGCTGTGTTTGGGAATCACCAAACTAGATCACTGTCTCTTCAAGCATCAGCCTTCTCCAAGAATGGTTTGTTCTCTTTTGAAAGAGAGACAATTTCCTTGTTGGCTTTTTGGCTCTCTCTGTCTCACTTATTCCTGATAACTCCTACCAACTTCACCCACCTTTAAACAGAAAACATTATGGGTGTCCCTAAGGGAAGTAAAAGCAAGGAAGTCCAGTGTTTTAGGTTTCAAGAGAGAACTTTGCCTTCAGTTCTTATACTGTGATTGTTTTACGGGCCCTTAGCAAAACACAACCAGAGTTAGCTCTTTTAAACCCAGCTACATGGAAACTATGCTGAACAATGTATAGACCTCAAGTCAATAATCCAAAGAAGAACTAAATGAAAATCTCCATTTCCATGCTGTTAATTGCAAATGGCTATGTACTTAAACATGTATTGGATACTTACTCTGGACTGAGCCCTTACATGGATTATTCCTTTCGAGAGATAGATGCTATTATTTCCACCCACCCTTATACACTTGAGGAAATTGAGGTACATGAAGGCTAAGTCATTTGCCCAAAGTCCCTTCCCTAGCTGGCAAGTGAGAGAGCTACAACTGCAAGTCCAAATGGACTACAAAACCCTTTGTGTAGAAAGAGATAGACGATGCATTGTCCAGAAAAGTTTAGAGAGTGCAGGCTCCAACCTTTAATTCCCTTTTTCTAAGAAGTGTTGTCCAAATAAAATAAACGGAACTGGTAATAGCTCATTGTGCTGCTCTGCTGGCCCTGCCATCTCTCACGTCCGGCATTCCGCTGTCCCACCTGGCAGCTGCTCCCTTCACTAACAAGGGAGCTGAGAACATTAGCAACGGAATATTTTTTTTTAATTATAGAAAGGGATTGTTTAGACTGATCCCAGGGCCATAACATGGAATAATAGGGTGAGAGGTTGAGAGCAATTTTGCCAGACCAAGAAAGGACTGATTTCACAAGGACTTTGGTAATTCTGCTTCCCCACCACGTTTAGCATCATGCTGAGATTTATAGGGTCATGGGAACTAGGTGGGATTTGATCACTCCTGGCTTCAGTTTACCACTGATCAGAAGGCATGGCAGGCTTATTTAGCATGTCATTTTGGTGCAAAGTCTGAAATGCGGGACAGCAAAGTGTCCTGGGCTCAAAATCCAGGCCTGTGTTCTCTGTGCAAACGGGGGTGACCACCTTCTACCATCTGAATGTCGGTCTGCCCGTATGTACAATAGGATGATTGGATTGGAAGATTCCCAACCTCCTTATTGACTCTGACATTTGAGTCATTTTAATTCAGTTCTATTCAACCAATAGTCAAAGAGCAGCTGCTCAATGCCAGGCTTTTTGCTGGGGGCCTGTGGACACAGAGAAGAACAGCAACAGCCATCACACCTGGTTTGTAGGCAGATGTCAGATAGGGCTGGGAGGATGGGACATGGAGCAAAAGACCCGCCTCTGCCATTGCCCAGCGCGGTGACTTTGGGTGAACCCCTTTGCCTCTCCGAGCTGGTTCTTCACGTTATGAGGCTTATAGAAAGAAATTTCTCAAACTATAGCCAGATGACTTTCTGGATCAGCAAACCCTGGGGCACTTTTGAACAACTCAGATCCCTGGATCCCAGCCCAGACCTGTTGAATCAGAATCTCGTGGGAAGGGGGAGATATACATTTCAACAAGGACCCCAAAGTGATTCTTAAACATATTGACATGATAATGTGTTAAATTGACTCGCAATTTTTGATCAAGGCCTCCATGCATGGTTGATGACTTTTATGAACTAATGAACTGGAAAACCCTTGATTTCAACCACACTCAACTCCATTGCTTCTGTAGGTTTTCTCTTTGTTTATAAATATGTATGCATGTGCACATGTGTGTGTACACATACACACATATATATGCTAACTATATGTACACACACATATACATATATTAAAGCTCTATTATCAAAGGCTCATTATGTCAGAAACTATAAGGCCTCGTTTAATCCTTACAAGCACCCTATGAGCTAAGTATTGTTTTAAAGTAAGGCCTGTGAGCTTCAGAGAGGTTGACTGGCTTGCTTAGGATCATGCATTTGGTAAGAGATAGAGCTGGGATGTGAACCCAGGTCCCTCTGACTCCAAAGCCTATTTAATAGACTGGCTCCTTCTCTGTCTTAGCCCGTGATGACTCTCTCCAGGTGGCACTGTTCCCAGGGATTGCAACATGAACAGTGTTCTTAGAGTGGTACAACAAGGGTGTCCTTCCCCCATTGCACAACCCTTGACACCTGTTCTTGGTGTCTTTCCCCCATCTCTCACACCTTTAACTCTTAGCTCAAACCTCCTTACTTCTGTATGGCTTCACCTTGTTATCCAGTCTTAGGTGATAATGCCTTTACTTCCTTCTCCTCAGTGCTCATGTGGAGCAACTATAGTGCTTGTGGGGAATGGACTGAGAGTTATCCATGCCTCCCCTCCCTTTCCTTCTCCCACAACTTTTTTGGGGGCTTCCAACTCTGTTGTTTCAGTTATGCATTGCTGCATGACAAACTGCCAAAGACTTGGTGGCTTAAAACAACTGTTTTATTGTAACTCATGATTTTGCAGGTTAGGAATTTGGGCAGGGCTTAGCCAGGTGATTCTTCCATTCCATGCAGCATTAGTGGAGGTCACTTGGGCTGGTCTAGAGCAGAGGTCAGCAAACTATGGCCTTTGTGCAAAATCCAACTGGCATCTGTTTTTGTAAATAAAATTTTATTGAGACACAGCTGCATCCATTCATTTATGTATTTTATGTGGCTGCTTTCCTGCTAGAACAGCAGAATTAATTAGTTGTGACAGAGAGTGTATGATCTATTATATAAAGCTTTGAATATTTACTATCTGGTCTTTTGCAGAGAAAACTTTCTGGCTCCTGGTCTAAGGTGTCTAAAGTAATTTAACTCACTTCTATGGTACCTTGCAGGGCCTGTCAGGATGGTGGTTCAGCTGAGACTGTTAACTGGACTGCTTATAGGTGGGCTTTCCCCAGAATAGAGACCCCAGTCTACTTGAACTTCTCTCAGGGCTTCTGAAGGATCATAGGAAAAAAAAAAAAAATGTCCCAAGACACCCAGGTGGAACTCATAAGTCCTCTTCTGACCTATTCTCAGAACTTTGAGACTGTTCCTTTTCCTATATCCTATTAGTCAAACAAGTTCATTAAAATCAGTTCAGATTCCAAGGAAAGGAACTAGGTTGCACTTTTTCAATGGGGAGAGTAGCAAAGAATTTGTGGCTATCTTTAATCTACCACACCTCATTTTTGAAAATCTTTCTAAAATAGTTGTATTTTAGTTCTTGGCCAGTGATGATCAAAACTGAAATTTTCCTTTGATGATTAAGAATTTAGGAGGCAACTGGGGGTTGGCATTTATTCAGGCAATGTTTACTTCACTCTTGCTAAGTGCTGTGCCCTCTGCTAGACATCGAGGGTGCAGTGGGAAACAGAGAAGCTGGCTCCTGACCTCCTGAAATTCACAGTCTAGTGAATGCAGCTGAAGGAAATGAAGAAATGAAGTTGAGATGCCCTGGGAATAAAGTTGAACATGCCTGAGCTACCCTTTGGACTAAATTTCTGAATCCAGTAAAATTTATTTTTCTGATCCATTCCTTTTTCCTAAAAGCAAAATAGAAGAAAGGAGCTCCAGGTAATTGAAGGTTCCAGATAGTCAGAACTTTAGTTAAATGACTTTATTTTTTTAATAGTGTTTACGTGTAGGTGATATTTTGTCATTTATTTACTTTACAATTTACCTTCATTTCACTCCTATTTTTAATTCTGCCAGATTGATTCCAGATTGTATTCTAAGTTCTGTGGTGGTGGGTGCCATGTTCTTACAGCACCTACATCAGGACTCTGAAATAGCAGCAGTTTAATCAATGATGTTGGACCCACACAGATGCAAGTGAAAATGCCTTTTGGGAATTTGGAATAAGAAGGGATGAATTCCAAAGCTCAGCTCTAACTGTCTACTTGGTGCTTTATAGTTGTTCATTGTCACAGGCTCTGACATGGAAGGTTCTCCATGTACCTGTTAGTTGGACCCACAGGTATTTCCTGACAGTCCTGACCTGTTGGCCCAGTGGGAGCTGACATTCCCATGTCACATTCTGATGCCTCAGTAGCCAGGGTCTCAGAGAGAATAGAGGCTTTATTCATCTTTTCCCACATTGATCACATTCCATCAAATCTCTTCCCCCCACAGACGGACCCTTCAATTTTGGATATCAATGGTTTCATTGTAGTGGTAAGCTCTCGTTATCTGAAAATTCCTTTCTGCTCACCTTCCTTTTCTGTTTCCCTTAGCTCTGAGAGGTGGAAGTTTCTCTCTCTCTCTCTCTAATAACTCTATACATCCATCAATCTATTTAGAGTATGTCATGCTCAGGAGGTGGCAAAGTTTTTCTTTTTTTATTTCAGAGCTTAAATAGGGGAAATGTTTTCAACCTACTTCATTGAGGTATGATTGACACACACAAATTTGTACTTGTTTAATGTATACAACTTGATGCGTTTGGAAATAAGTACACACCTGTGGAACCATCACTGCAATCCATGCAATAAGAATATTCATCACCTATTAAAGTCTCCTCCCACCCTCTTTATTGCTTCTTCTTATTATTATTTTTGTGTTAAGAACAATTAACATAAGTGCTTGTTCTTACCAAATTTTTAAATATACTATATAGTATTGTTAACTATAGGCACTATGGTATATAGTAGATCTCTAAGACTTACTTATCTTGCATACCTGAAACTTTGTACCCTTTAATAATCACCTGTTTATTTATCCTTTCCCCCAGCTTAGGCAACCACTGTTCTACTCTCTGCTTCTATGAATACAACGATTTTAGATTCCTCACGTAAGTGGGATGATGATGTACTTGTGCTTCTGCATCTGGTTTATTTTAATTAGCATAATGTCCTCCAGGTTCATCTACGTTATTGCAAATGGCAGGACTTTCTTCTTTTGTAAGGCTGAATAATATTCCATTGTAGGTATATAACACATTTTCTTTATTTATTCATCTGTCTATGGACATTTAGGTTGCTTCCACATCTTGGCTCTTATGAATAATGCTGCAATGAACATGAGCATGCAGATATCTCTCTGATATACCCATTTCAATTCCTCTGGATATATACCCAGAAGTGGGGTTGCTGGATCATATGGTGGTTCTATTTTTAATTTTTTAAGGAACCTCCATACTGTTTTCCATAGTGGCGGTACCAATTTATATTCCCACCAACAATACATTGTACACAAGGGTTTCCTTTCCTCCACATTCTCACCAACGTTTTTTTCCTTTTTACAAGCGTCTTTGTAACAGGTGTGAGGTGTATTTCTTTGTGGTTTTGATTTGCATTTCCCTGATGATTAGCAATGATTAGTGAGAACCTTTTCTTATACCTGTTGGCCATTTTTATGTCTTCTTTTGAAAAATATCTATTGAGTTTCCTTCGTCCACTTTTTAATCGGGTTATTTGATTTTGCTATTCTGTTGTAAGAGTTTCTTACATATTTTGGATATTAACCCTCTAGTATATATATGGCTTGCAAACATTTTCTCCCATTCTGTAGGTTTCCTTGTGGATTGTTTTCTTTGCTGGGCAGAAGCTTCTGAGTTTGATGTGGGCCCACTTGTCTATTTTTGCTTTTGTTGCTTGTGCTATTGGTGTAGGATGCTACACTTTACTTGAATCTTCTCAGTGAATTCTCACAGCAACCCTCTGTGTTTAATGTCATGATTATATGCGTATCTCTGGAGTCAGAGGGCAGAGGAGTCCTTTCCCGGTTCTGCCACTTATTCTGACTTTGGGAAAGTTATTTCATCTCTGAGCCTTGGTTTTCTGTAAAATGGGATACTGTTATTAATACTGAGCTCAAAAGTTTGTGGAGAGAATTAAGTGAGCTGAAGGCACATAGTAAACATCCAACTAATGTGACCTACGATTATTATTTACCACCTCTCTTCTCAATTTGCAGAAAAGGCCACGGAGGCTCAGAAAGATTAAGTAACTAGCTCAAAGTCACACAACTAGCAAGAGCAGAGCCAGGACCTTAGCACAGCCCGGTCTGACTTTAGTCAATGTTTTTTTTTCCTCAATGTTACACAAGCTCCTACCACCTGATAATGCACACGTGGCCTCGGGCCATATGCAGAGCCCAACATTATAGATGTAGCACATTCCTGCTTTTCTCCTCTTTCTCATTTTACTTTCTGTATGGTGAGCTGCTCTTCCCTCGGGATGACCTCTATTCTCTTTGGCGATTCTTCTAGATGGAGCAAAAAACCCCAAAACAACAATAATAAAAAAAACACACACACACAAGCAAACTAAACAGGGTCCATATTTGCAATCAAGAAAACACTTCGCAGATGTCCTCAACTTGGAAAGAGTGCAAAAATCAAAACAGATAAACAATTCTTGGCTAATATTGCCCAAGACTTGGAAAGCCAAGATGCTTCTTCAAGAACCAGGATGGACAGGGCCAGCATCATTGCTGTCCACGGGAGTAGCCACATGTGAGAGCTCTCAGCCACACCTGGAGACCCTCTTTGGAATCCCCTGCATATGTGTGTCTGCGGGTGGCAACTGGGACTATCTCAGCTCACAAAATTTGGCAGTTATGTTTTTTAGACATGAGCGTTGTTAACAGCATTCATCGTGACTAACTGGGGACCAACAACTTCATTTCCAGAGGCCTACAATGGTATGGAAAGTGTTGAATTGAACAGCCTTGGGTTCCATTTTGACAATGTATTTTTTTTCCCCTTTGAATTTAAATCAAATGCATGTTAAACAAACTAGCTCAGATGAAGGTGGAGAAGGGGGGGAAAAGCCCACCATTTCAAATTCCACTAGCTCAGACTTAGGCTCTCACCCCATCTCTCTAATCCTTCTCGTTCATTGGCTCATTAATCCTCACCATGAACTGCTGAATCAGCACCCCAGTTGGAGGATGAGAAAATGAAAGTCTAAGCACACATTGCTTTAAAGCATTGCCGAAAAAAATGTCTTCCCAAATGTTTTGCCCATGGAGTGATATTAAATATAATGGCTGCTAATGGAGCAACAGGCTCACTACTTGGTGGTGTGAAGCCATTAAGCAGTAATCACAGAATAGTGTGTTTGGTTCATGGCCCTGAAGGTCTAATGGTCTTACGTCTGACACTGGTCTCAGCTGTGTGTCCTTGAGCAACTGCTTAATTTTTCTGATCCTCAGTTTCCTCTTCTGTGAAACTCCATGAATCAAAATTCCTGTCTCTTAGGATTGTTGGGAGGTTTGAGATTATTCATGTAAAGTGCTTAGCTTCATGTTTACAGGAAATTGCCAATTGAATATATCTATTCTTAGCATTAAAAATATAGTTTTCAGGGTTATTTGAAAATAATCATAATAACTATAGTTAACAACAGTAATTCCAATTTATGGAAAACCTTATATTTGTAAGAGGTTTTATAACCTCAAGGCTCACTGGGCCCAGTGATCACAGGGGCCTGATGTATCTATTTTGGGTCATCTGACATATGTACCTGGCCAGCAGGTCAAGGGACCCAGTTTCTGGCCTGTGTACCAGGTTAAAGAAATAACTCTAGTAGCACACGATCACTTATGTTCTGTGCTGGACTGCAATGATGAAAATTCATGTGAGTCTCTGGAATAATGCCTGCATTCATTCTTTCATGAAGGATACCCACAACTTAGCTGGGGATTAAAAGATACTTTCCTTTCCGTGAATAATTCCAACGTATGTGGCTTGAGGTACAAAGTTTTGGTAGAGAGTTTAAGGAAAAGGTTGTCCAAAGCCATGACAGAATTTCTGTGAACTTACAGCAAGGAGTCACTTATTGACTTCACTCCCATCTACGATGGTGTAAAACACACAGAGAAATGTACTCTTGCAAATATCAAACAGCTGCTCCAAAAACACAGGCTGAAAAAAATCCTGTCATTCTGTTTTTTTTCAACCACAACAAACAGAAGTTTATGAGAAGCCACGATAGATTTGAGAGACATGGCAACATTCTTCAGTGTCTAATGTCAACTGACAGTCAGCGGGAGAACCACAGTAAACATGCAGCTACAGGCATGATGGAGAAATTACAAACCTGCACCATATGGTGAAGCAGTCACTGCTGTTGGCCAACAAACCACCTACAGTCCTCTTGACCTCGAAAGCTGATGGCCAGGCCCAGCCATGGAGCTGGAAGGTGGCCATGAGCCCTGCTGGAATCCCACCATCCCTCCAACAACCCAAAAGGTCAGAGACCTCAGCCACTGTCTATGGATGGACTTGGCTGAACCTCACCATTCCCTCCAGCTCACCTCCAAAATATATTTCCCAAACTCTGTTCCATGACTTGTTGGTCCCAAGAGGTGGTCCTTGATAAACTAGCTCTGTCTTCAAAGAAGAGTAGAAATACTACTGACTGCTGTTCCCACTTGAAGTTTCTTGCTCATCAGGAATCCAGGTGCTTTAGAATTTCCTGCTTTGTCCATCGCAGCACATTCCCTGCATTCAGAGCTGCAGGAAGGAGAAAAGCACAAGGAAGACCCCTTCCCTCTAAGAAAACATCCTAGAAATGACACACAACACTTCCACTGCACTGAAGGAAACTTTGTCTGATGGCTTCTCTTGGCTATAAAAAGACTGAGAGAATTAGGTTTTTAGCCAGGACATAACTGCACTGTTAAAAGTCAGGGTTCTGACACTAAGACAGAGGAGAAGAGATGTTGGGGTGGGCACCTAGCACCTTGCCTTTCTGCCACAATTCGCTCCCATTAAACACTGGGCACAATAATGGCCAATAATTTATTTATTTATTTATTTTGAGACAGAGTCTTATTCCATTGCCCTGGATAGAGTGCAGTGGCATCATTGTAGCTCACTGCAGCCTCAGATCCCTGGGCTCAGGTGATCCTCCTGCCTCAGCCCCCCAAGTAGCTGGGACTATAGGCACGTGCCATGATGCCTGGCTAATTTTTCTATGTTTAGTAGAGACAGCGTCTTATTCTTGCTCAGGCTGGTCTCGAACTCCTGAGCTCAAGAAATCCTCCCACCTTGGCCTCCCAGAGTGCTAGGATTACAGGTGTGAGCCACCGCGCCCAGCCTATTGACCATTTATTATGTACCATGCACTATGGTAAATACTCTGCATCAGTTATTTTATTAGCTCTCTAAACAACTCTTTGAAATTACATTTTACAAATGAGAAAACTGAGGCTAAGGAGAGGTTAAGTGATTTTTCCAAGAATACACAGCTAGAAAGTAGTACAGAAAATGTTTGATTTAATCTTGATTTTGTAAAACAAATGAACCAAAAAATCATCATCCTAACAACCCATTAGACTCTTTTATAATTGAGCACCTCTGTGCCAGGGTCTTCCTCTGTCTTTACCTTATTTATTTGCCTAGGAGACTCCTACGCCCATCAAAACCTATCATAAATATCCTCTCTTCTATGAAGTCTTCCTTAAACCCTCCAACCTCTGTGATGGGACAACAGTCATTCATTTATTCTTTCAACAATCATTTAGTGACATCTCTCACGTGTTAATCACTGTTAATACAACAGAGGGCAAACACGCGCCTGCCCTCAATGTTTGCAGTCCTCTTGCGTAACCCCAGGGAGCATTGTCCAATAGAACTTTCTGCAGTGATGAAAATGCTTTTTATCCATGCTGTCCGATACAGCAGACACTAGGCACTGGGACTATTGAGCATTTAAAGTGTGGCTGGTGCAATTAAAAAACTGAATTTTTCATTTTATTTAATGCTGATTAATTTACAATCTGATTTAAAAACTGAGACAACTCAGCCATTGGAAGACTTTTTAAGTGGGTTTGGAACAACTTTGGTATGGAATCTCTTCTTTTTGACTGTAGATTTTATGAATTCTAAACATATATAGAGAATTTTTAATAAAATAGAGCATGCAAATGAGATGTGTTATTAGCATCAAATCTGTACAGATTTTGATGACTTAGGATGAAAAAAGAACGTAAAATGTCTAATGATGATTTTTATGTTGATCACATGAAGTGAAATAATATTTCAGCTATAATGGCTTAAAATATATTACGAAAACAATCTCATTTGTTCTTTTTCACTTACTTAAATGTGACTACTGGAGAATTTTAAATTATAAACGTGGCTTGCCTTAGATTTCGATTGGACAGCATTGGGCTAGAGTACAATCAATCACTGAAGAAAGAAAATTTTACAGTCCATCCCTTCTGCTGAAGAAGTGGTAGCACTTAATCATCTCTGGTCTTAGCATGAACCTAGCACATACCAGATCCTCATTTAATGACAGCTGGATGAACAAAGGAATATATCTGCATAACCTAAGTGAAATACTTTTCCTTTTTGGGCTTTACGACAATTGCTGAAATCTTCCATCTCATGTGAGAGGCTCGCCTAGATATTTCACAGTTTGTCAGAGATTCCATAGTTTATGACCTAAATATTTTTCTTATATTGAGCCTCCAGGGCAAGATCTCAAGTTGACATCCACCTAAAAATAAGGAGTTAAGGAATGAAGGAAAACTCTAATTTGCTTCCTTCATCTATTCAACCAGTGGTAACCGGATACCTATTGTATATCTAGGACTGTTCTAGGAGAATGTGGCTTCTACAGTGACCAAGCCAGACAGAGTCCCTGCCCTTCTGGAGCTTACCTTCTATTGGGAGAGCAAACACAAAACAAGAAACATGTAGACACTTTAATTAAGAAAATTATCTGTTGGATTTCCTTCCCCATGATCTTTCATGTATTTCCTTCATGGAGACTATTTTTTCTCTCATTTTCTCCCTTTTCTTCCCAGACAAGGTTTGGGAAGAAGACCTTGTCACACTCACAGGCTCCTGGGGGAACCCAGGACAGGAAGCTGCAAGGCAGGCTCCAGAATTACACAATCCAGCCCAATGCTTGTGTGACTTCTCCATCTCCAGTTTTTGACAGACAATCAAGATTAGTCACCAGGAGCATTGACTGTGGTTCTTTAAAGGAGCATATGATTATTATATAATGCTTGGTACTTAAGAGGTGTCTTTTATTTCAAACTCTTTCAGCACCTAAGGAGTCCTAACTCCATAATCTTGGAAGTTTTTCACTACGTTTCTTTTTTTTTTTTTTTCCATTAAATTGTAAAAGTACCTACTGGAACAACATTTTTTAAAAGAGTCATTATATGTTAAAAAAAATGTTCATCTTCTACTTAATGTTCTTCTCTTTCCCTTCTGTGGCAGTTTGATAAAACCTTTATGACCCTACTGTGTGCTACTTGAAGGCCAGGACGTGTTATACTCCTATAGCACTGAGCACATAGTATGTGCCTTATAAATGCTTATGTTGCTGTAGTTTAAGAGATAAGCCTACTCCCTTCCTCTACCCTGTCATTGCTCCAGCCAAAATGGGTTGAGTTAGTCAAGGAAATTTTAGTTGTTAGAAGCAAGAATT
This sequence comes from Varecia variegata, assembly GCA_028533085.1. Lineage (NCBI taxonomy): Eukaryota > Metazoa > Chordata > Mammalia > Primates > Lemuridae > Varecia > Varecia variegata. Next base: position 8,060,770 of record CM052452.1, read on the forward strand.
TATCATAAATCATACAAAAAAAATGGAATGTATCGGAGGACATTGGAAGTATATGGAAGACAGCAAGGGCAAAGGGACATGCTAGACCTCACAAAAGCCCCAACTAGGAACCTGGACACTCAGGACCTGAGACTACCTCTCCTGGTTTGTGTGGCTTCCCACCTCTGTTTCTTTCTCTGTAGGTCCACTTCCGCCTTCTCTTTGTGGTCTGTTTTCCTCTGTCACTTGCATATGATTCACATACTCACTGCAGTCACAAATACACATCCACCTCTGTGTCCTTGTACTAAGATCTCAGGAAGGAAAAGCTGATTGGTCCAGCTTGGGTCACGTGCTCCTTGTTGGGTCCAATCAGCTGCGGACTGAGATGAAAACGGATCCATTTCACAAATTCTTTAAGAAAAAGGAGCTTCGTGCAGCTGCTTTGAGAAACAGCGTGGCAATTTCTCAAAATGTTAAACATAGACTTACCATATGACCCAGCAATTCCACTCCTAGGTATTTACCCAAGAGAATGAAAACATACGTCCACATAAAACTGAGACACGAATGTTTATAATAGCCAGTAAGTGAAAATAACTCAACTATCCATCATCAAGGGGTGAGCAGATAAACAAAATGTGGTCTATTGGTGCAAGGGGATGCTATTGGATAATGGAAATGCATGAAGTGCTGATACATGCTACAACATAGATGCACCTCCAAAGCATTGTGTTAGGTAACAGAAGCCAGATGTAGAAGACCACATACTGTATGATTCTACTTATATAAATGTATGGAAAAGGCAAATTTATAGAGACACAGAGTAGATTAGTGGTTGCCTGGGGCTGAGAGTGGGAATGAGAAGTAACTATAACACAAATGGGCACAAGATTTCTTTCTGGGGTGATGGGAAAGTTCTAAAATTAGACTGTGGTGATGGTTGCATGACTCTGTGAATATACTAAAAACCATATAGTTGGATACTTCCAATGGGTAAATTTTATGATACATAAATTATTTCTCAGTAAAGCTGTTACAGAAGGAAGGATGGAAGGGAGGAAGGAAGGAGGGAGGGAGGATATTTGGGAAAAATGGTTTATGTCACCAGTAGATAGGTCCAATTCCAGTTGCCCTGACCTGCAGGGTGAATTCCTGCCTCTATGTCATTCTTTATATCATTTCTTCTGCCTATAACATCTTCCCCTTCATGCAGTTAAAAGAGGGGCTTCCATTTAATTCTCTGCAACTTTGGGCATCAGGAATTTCTTTTTTTTTTTAAATGAATTTCTTATTCTTAAGGTCCTACATGGCTTGGACTCCTGCTACCACAGACCTCACTTCGTGATACTGCTCCCCTGATTTGTGCATCCTCACAAGTGACCCCTTTTTATTTTATTTAATCATGCCCAGCTAATCCCAAGGTCTCTCTTTTTGAAACACTCTTTCCCCACATCTCTGCAAAGCTCATTGGCATCCCTCATTTAAGTCTTCCCTCCAGTGTCACTTTCTCATAGGGACCATCTCTGACAACTCTTTCTACAATAGTGTCTCAGTGCCAAATATCTTCTGTTTGTTCCTCCTCCCTTTCCCACCCTGCTCTCTGCCTCTAGAAACTGACCGATATGGAGAGCATCAATGGGCTCCCTTGTTTTTGGCCTTCCATTTGGGTTTGCAAGGACCAATCCCATTTCACTAATTCCATTTTCAATATTTTTAGTGTAGGGGCTAATCTTGACATTTTTTGGATCTACCCTTTAATATCACCCCCAGTTCCTTTAGATGCCCCTCCATTGGTGGATAATGACTGCCATATTTACCATAGTCCCTCAGGAGGAAAACTGAAAACCTCCTTTTGGAGGTTCACAACCTAAAGTGCAATGTTAAAGGCTCTGAGAAGGCCTGCACATAAACAAGCAAAAAAAGCAAGCAAACACATTTAATTTTATATTTAGCCTAGTTTATCCCAAACTTATTCAGCCATGGATCCCTTTTTCATGCAATAAGTGCTAACATCTTGTGGACTTAAAATACTTCTGAGAAGTTTAGGAAACTATGTCTTTACCTGTGTGAATTCCAGTTCTCTTGTCCATCCTGCAAACTGTTCCATATGTCAGAATTAAGTCTCAGAGAAGTAAAGTAGCTTATGCACAGTAACTTAAGCTTGCGAGTCACATAGCTGGAATTTGAGCCCATGTCCAGACAGATTGGAAACCCATGCTTTTTGCCACTATACCATACTATTCCCAAGGTAGGGTGGATTGCCTGGGCTTCATTTTAATTATTTGATAAAAATAGTTTGTAATTAACCATTGACTGCTTGTAAGTGAATGCTATTCTAAAGGACTTGAAGACAATGCATTCTCAGGTCCGACGGTCTGCTTTGCATTATCAATGTGCTAAGAAACTCTATTTCATAGGGCTGTGCAAAAGGAAACTTCTATCCAGACTGTCTGAATTATCCAAAAATTCTGAACTGATGGCATCCAAATGAATAAGACTTTACAGAACTGTATCTTGACAACTGATTCAATTTGTCAGTTTTCCTGTGGCTATAGATTCCTGGGTGGCTTGACTGAAAGTATGCTCGAACATAAATAATCAACAAGTTTTCAGGTGAATTCCATGGAGTCCATGAGAAAAAGAAAACTCTGGCTATCTGGGAATCTACAGTCTATCTGACAAAACCTTGTTCACAGTCCCACAGTATGAGCTCAATGATGAGGGTGTTTGGGGGAAAAAAACAAAAACCAAGGGTTTTTTTTCCCCTAAGCCAAAGCACTTTTCAGCAACTGGAGTTAAGATTTAACAGCCAAGAAGGTCAGGGTGATGAACTTGCAAGTGTTCATGGCCACTAGGCACCCAGTCAACTCCCCAAACTCCAAAATGCTAGAGGGTCAGCAAACAAGGAAAACATGTTTTTCTAACTAAGAAGATTACGTCTTGGATGGGATGTATTTATTTATTTATTTCCCACAGAGGGATTTTTAGAAACGTCATGTCTCTTGGCTTCCTGAGTTTCTTCTTCCTCTGTTTCAGGGAGAGTGATATATAGGGCAAGCCCTCGAAAAAACAAAATTTGGACCATCCTCCTTTATATTTTCCAGAGGCTACACGCTGGTGATGAAAGATCTGACCCAGGAATTTGAAGTTCATGAGTGGGGTGGGGTGGTGAGGAGATGTTGGGGGCCTCCCAGCCCCAGCCTCTGACCACCCCTGTGGCTGGACGCCAGCCACTCTCATTCTTGTAGGGTGGATCCAGGGCTGCAGTTCACTGTTGGATCCATCTTCTCTTACAAGGAAGTGACTTTTGCTTCTTTCTGGGATTTGGGTTCTAGGAGGTTTATTCTTAGCAGAGCTTCAAATGGGTGTCAGTATCCACTCGTTTATTCAATGAATACTACCTGGGCATGATTCTACACCGGGCACTCTACTAAGCATTGAGGATGTCAGGAACAAACAACACTATGTCTATCCTCTTGGTAATCTTGATGGTTTTTGAATGACATGGCACCAGCTCCCACTTGGACTCGAGGGGAAGGATCATATTAGAATCATCTCTCCCAATCCTTCCATTTTACAGATGGGAGGACCAAGGCCCAGAGAGGAGGAAGGGGCTTGCTTAAGGTCACATACTAGATTAGTTATATATCCTGAAGAAGGATCCAGGTTTCTTCCTTTCTAACCCAAAACTCTTGTCTTTGTACCATGCTGTTTCTCGCAGTTAATTCAACTAGCCTTCGCTGAGCCCTTGCTGGGCACCATGAGCTGTGTTAGGCTGTATGAAATTCAAAGATGTCACTCAAGGAATTGAAGATCCAAGCTGAGGGTGATGGATCCTTAAGCCATTAATTGGGACATGCAGAGGAGAGAGTGTAGACTTGGGAATCAGATGGGCTTGGGTTCAAATTCTGGAATTCCACTTACTCATCATGTTTTCTTGGGCAAGTTACTTAGGCTTTCTGAGCTTCCATCTTCTCATCTTGGAAACAAGAATTGTGCTAGTAGTTAGTGCCCATGAGTGTTGGGAGGAAAAGAGATAATACAGGAAAAGTACTTTGAAAAGTACTTGGCACAAAACAGGGAGCCCTGCATGGTTGTCACGAGTCATGATCACTGTGATCAATGCTATAGGTAGTTATGTGTACAGTATTCTGGCAACACATAGGAAGGGACAGCAAATTCTGTCCCCAGGAGGGGGTAGGTAAGAGGGGATCCCTCCTTTGTTTGCATTTTCCTGCCCGATTTTGGGGATAGGGCATATTTTTCAAGGCTGCAATCATTCTATAGGAATTTCTACTCCAAGAAGTTCTTTCTCCTATGAATGACTGCAAGAGTGACCATCAGAGACAGAGCCATAGACTGAAATGTAGAGCAGGACCCTCCTGGAGCCAGATACTGAGTTCTCTTAGTAGATTATCTCCACATGCTCCAACTACAAGGGTAACCCACGTCCAGAGGATGATCCAGGACACGGAGCATCTTATGAAGCATCAGAGATCAAACAGATCGAGTCTTCCAGGATTACATACAATTTTTATGTTGGAATGCTTTGAGAATTGGTAATGGTGTACACTTCATTCCCTGATGATGCTAAGAGCAATTGATCTTGACAAGCGTTTCCCAAAGCCTGCTTTGCGGAATACTAGACCCATGTCATGCTCAGTGACTTTGGGCAAAACACATACCCACAAATTTCTGGTATATAGTAGCTCATGCACTGCATGGTCCGTGAGGACAGAATCCCACTACATTCTTCATCCAAGTAGAGTTTTCTTTAATCTTTAGATTATAAGGTCCTTGAAGGCAGGAGCCATGCCTTATCTGTCATTGTATTCCAGCAATTAGCACAATTTCTGGGATGTAGTGTACACTTAATATATGTATCTAATAAAATAATCATATACTTCTTAAATTGACTTCACCACAGAGGCTCCCTTTTTGTCCACAGCATACTTACCAGCATTTTGCAGAACTAAAAGAAAGTTTCCTTTAAGCTAAAATATAAAATTTACACCTGGGGGGTGGGGAAGGACTACAAAGTTGCCTTAGGAGCAGCAGAAAGAAGGTGGGATTGGGGAAGAGGGAAAGGGTGGGGCTCCCACACATTCACGGTAACTGCTTTACAGATTGGACTTTTTTTTTTATTTTGAACTAAAGGTTATGTGTTTATAACACTTTTAAAATACACTATTCTAGAAGGAATTGTATCGGGCAAGGGGGTGCTGATATGATTGAAGGAAATGATCCAGGATGAGCTTGACAGATTTAGCTAGATGTATTTTAGGGGAAAAATGTAACCCTAAAGCTTATGTGATTATTCGCTCATCCATCTGTATTTATCAAATGTGTTTCTATACGCCAGGCACTGTTCTAGACCTTGAAGAAATGGGATATAATAGGCAAGGCGTCTGACCTCAAGAGACTCACAGTTTAGTGGGGGAGAAGGGCACTGTTGATAAACCAGTAAACAATAACCAGCATGATTTCATACGAGACTCATACTGTGAAGATGATGCAATGGGGAGAGGAAAGGGAGGGTGCTGGGGGGTGTGTGGTGTTGGCCTCTATTGGAAGGAGCCATTTGAGTGAAGACCTTCAGGGAGGGCATTCTGGGTGGAGATGGCAAGTGCAAGGATATTGAGGCAGGAAGAAACTTGGTTGTGCTTGAAGAACATAAAGCAAGCCGGTGTGGCCAGTGTGTAAAGCAAGGCAGGGAGCGCAACGAAATTGAAGTTGTAAGCAGAGGATTGCATCTGGCTCATCTGTCTTCTCGGTGCCAAGCACTGTGTCTGGCAAAGATCGGGCACCGTGGATATTTGCCAAAGGTCTGAATTAATACAAATTAATTCATTGCATTCCTTGGTTCCTGTTCTCCATAATCTTTGGTGCTGCTATTTGTGTGTATTTTATATGATAAAGCTAATTTTAAAAAACAAAAGTGTATTGTTCTTGCTATTTTGATTAAGTATGACCATAGCCATGGCATCAGTGTAAGAGATCAGATATTGTCTGCCCTTGCAAAATCTAAGACTTAGAAGAAGTCTTAATAAATATTGCTCAATTAACTGCCTTGAGATGCAGAGAAATTGTCACCTGATATATAGGAGGAGATTCTCTTTGACGAAAATGGCCAAGGAGAACCAATGACTTGGTCAACATCACACAAGAGATCTAACAAATAGCACAGGCGTGAGCCCACCTTCCCTCCCCGAGTTGGAGCTCGTGGCTGGAAGGATTAGCTGATCCATTTAACTCTACTTACTTTGACATGCTCACACTTGAAGATTCCCCAGTACAATGTGCTCAGTTTCCAAAATATGGGATTTTAAGCAAAACTCTGACATTTAGCTCTAGGGCTAAACAGCCATACTCAAATCCCCCAATTAGAAGCAGAGATGGAGATGAAATGGTCCCAAGGAATCTGGAGACACAACAGTTTCAAAAGGCAGCAACAGGCTGGGGCAGAAAGAGAGAAGTTTCAGATCTCACACCAGGAATGCAAAGCTAAATGAGAACCATTCGAAAGCTCTGGGGGTTATAAAGTGGAATTCCCTCTTGTACAGTACACAAGAGTTATTAAGTGTGTATATGAGGCTCCTGTTTTACTTCATGTATATGATTATTTTATACAGGAGAGTTTGGAAAGAATTATAGGCTGAGAGCTGGCCAAGAGGCAAGATGAGCATCAGGGGGTGGGGTGGGGGTTGCAATGTCATTTTTGGGAGCTGAGGCTTCTCAGAGAAAGCCAAGGTGGGGTCCATCATAGGTCAAAGGTTTGGAGAGAAGTAGAGTGTGGAGCTGGAATCTGTGCAAGGCTTGTCTCCAAAAAGGCATCCCAGGCTTGAGCCCACGGGAAAGGGCCAAGTTTGAGAACTAAGAAAGCAGAACTTGGGACCAAGCCCAGCAAGCTGGGTTTGGTCCACTAATGTCTAGAGACCAGAAGGATAAAGAACTTGGATTTGACTTGCCTTGCTTTAAGACACAAGAGAGACCACGGGCCATTCTTAACATATCTAGCGATTTCAAAAGTGAGAAATATATTATCTTTCTGAAAGAAGTCTGGGAGGTAGGGAGCCGGAGATAAACGCTGCTTTTCTGAAAGACCCAATTAGAACTAGTCTGGGCTGGTCACATCTTTCCTGAAAGTGGGTCAGAGGCAGTAGAATTGGTTTACTTAGTTCCTCCTGGGTTATATTCCTATATAAGGGAGGCAGGGTACTGGCATCAGAAAAATCTGGATGCCTAGCTGTGCTCTTAACTCCGTGACCTTGACATGAATTAATCTCTCTAAGCCTTAGTTTCACCAATTGTAAAATAGGGATTAAAACCTCTACTTATATTAAAACTATAATATGGCAGAGAATATGCAAAGCTGGCTCTCATTAAGTGGCAGCCACCATATTGGTAAGCATGAGTATTAATAATAATTTTAATGAAGGGGGATTGAGTTGAGTGGGTCGTGCGTGGAGTGCTATGGCATTGAGCATGATATGTCCGGTTTGATGAGCAGGGTTTTTTTTTTTTTTTTTAATGTCTTACTCTCTGTTCTTTGGGCCCTGGGCTCACTGTGGTGCAGCTACAAATGCCTTACAAAGTTTCACTGAATTGGCAAAGTGGCTCTCTAACTTAAAAAAGGTTGTCTTCATAGTGACCTGCCTCTCACTCTTGGATGACTGAGATTTTGTAGACACTAATTTGATGAAATGCCAACCACACCAAAACCTAAGTTTTCCTCTTGGGTACTCTCAAGATATACCACTTGAAGCCCTAATTCCTTGGAGCTACAACTGACCTAAAAGAAAATAATGTTTATGTAACTGTGTATTATTAGGACATACAATCTTCTTTTTAAATCAGGCTTAAGCAAGATAGATGTTTGTTTCTCTCTCACACAGGGCAGTTCCCACCCTGTAAGGCCATGCAGAGACACAGGCTCCTTCTGCCTTGTTGCTCTGCCAGTTCTAGGATGTTGCCCTTAATGACATAGTCTAAGAGGGCACATAACCACCTCCATATTCCAGCTGGAGGAAAGAGGAGGAGAGGGAGGCATGATCCTTCCTTTTAAGGATGTAACCATTGGTCAGGCTGGAGTCATGTGACACCCTGGGTACAAAGGAAGCTGGGTAATGTAGTCTTTATTTTCAATTGGTCACATTGGAGTCATGTGACAGTCTAGCTGCAAAGAAGCCTGGGTAATGTAGTCTGTATTCTCAATGTCCATGTGCCCAGTTAAGAATCAGGAGTTCTTTAAAGCAATGGGAGAAAAGATACTGCAGGCAAGCAAGCATCTACGCCTCAGTTTCCTTCTTGAAAAGGTTAAGCAGCCTAAGCTCAGGTCTCAGCAAGACCTGGATTTGATTCCCATCTCTCCTGCTTGGTAATAGAATAAACTTAGACTAATTTCATACCCTCTGTTTTCATTTTAAAGTAGGGATAACATTACAATAATTCTAAATCCACAGGACTGTTGTGAGGATGCTATATAGAATACCTGTCACAGGGCTTGTACTGCTGCTATTGCTGCTTCTGCAGCTGGCATCAAAACCGTGGCTCCTTCCTTTTCTTCCTGATTCCATTCTGCTCCATCCAGACAGCTGCAGCTGCTGGAATATTTCTTGCACTTAGCTTGATGCATGCCTTCTCCTCCCAAACTGTGAGGTCTTAGGAAGAGGGACCATGCTTGCTTCTATTCTGGCATTCTGAACAGGTCATGCAGTGCCTGGAACACAGTAGATTCTCAACGGTGTTTGCTTGAATTAATAAATGAACAGAAAACTGCTGTTGATGAAGCCAGACCTGCTTGTGAAGGTTCTGTGTATGTTAGCCCAAGATGCCACCCTACATGCCAGTGTCTAGCTCCGGTTAAGCTACTTGAAATGCATGTAATGAATCTCCAAGAAGGTCATCAGAACTTTCAACCAAAGTCACCAGAGCTCGAGAACAGGAGATTACAGTACAAGTATTGTGCATTATAGCTTCAGATAACTAAAGAGAACACATTGACTATTTAAAACTGCTGTTGTTAGGCAAAAATATACGTGGCCCATATCTGGAGGCAGAACATTTGTTGCAATTCGTGCTTGAGAGGCCGATGTGTTTGTTTATTCGAAGAGTTTACAAAGTGCCAACTCCCCAGCAGTGAATAACTTAATAACCCAAATGCAAATCCCAAACTCTAAACTGGCTCAGGAGAGGTGGCTATTATGGAAAATCCTGCTTCATCTAGCCCAAGGAACTGACCACCCATGAGCTGGAAAACAGACCTCAAAGCAGGAAAGGAACAGAAGTGTCCAAAGAGGAAATGGAAAACACAACCCAGAAACAAGCTGGCCCTGGAGAATGACCACGTGTGAGCTGAGCCAGGGGTAGTATTCCTGGGTGGTTTCTCAAGGCCTTTGGGCTCCTGGGTTCTGGATGAGGAAATGATGTGAAGACAAGAACTGTCTCCTTTAAAAGGCCCCGGGAGAATTTGCATCACAGAAGCCTACTATTGGCTTAGATCTGGGGTTGCAAAGTCAAAGTCAACCCAGACCAGGCAGGAAATGGAATTGGGTGTAAGGTGATAAGAGGCAGCTGACACTTGGTCTCAGTGTTGGGAGATAATGGGGAGTTGTGGGGAGGGGGAACTTGAGCAAACATGCCCCAACTAAAGACAGCAGCTGCTGGCCCTGAGCCAGCTGTCCCCATGTGTAAATGTGGGTCCAGTGTTGACTGATGTTCTGATTTGTCCCAAGAATCTCCAAACTGTGAATTTCAGAGCAATCTCCCTTCTAAAAGATTACCAACCAATGCAAAATTTTAAAATCGGTCCCTGAGCATTTTCCTCCCTCTTACTAATATGGCCACTAAAGGTGGCCGTGGACTATCTGTTGTGGTCCCACCTTTAAAAGCCTTGGAGTTGATAGAGGGCATCTAATTCTACCCCCTTATTCTACAGATGTGAAAAATGGACTTCAGGATTCATCTTAAGTCAAACAGTCGATGGCAGAACTGGGACCAGAACCGGTTCTGAGCTCTACTTTTCTTTCCTTCCCAGTGCAGATCCTAGAATAGTGTTAGTTTTCCAAAATTGGAAAGGAAGTATATTCTGAGTAAGGACAAGCTAAGCCTTCTGCTTTCTATGGAGAAAAGTGAATCCTGTCCTGGTGATTTTGATGATAAAATATCAGTTAAAATACCTTGGACAGCAAGTAATGGAAAATCCTGATTCAAATGGACTTAAACTTCTTTATTCCTCCCTCCCTCCTTGTTCCTTCCTTCCACCCATCTTCCCTTCCCCCTCTCTCCTTCCATTTATTCCTTTCTTTCTTCTTTCTTTCTCTTTTCCTTCACTTTTCTTTCTTTTCTTTTCCCTCCACACCCTCTTTCTCTTTCTCTTTTTCTCCTTTTGGTGACAACAAGGCTGCCAGCAGCAAGTGAATCTATGTGTTTCATGGTTTCTCCTAAAAAGAGAGAATGAAAAACCTTTGCTTTTAAAACCTCCTACCAGGGATGGGGTATATATCCTTCCCTTTTATCTAGGTGAGCCTACCTAGGTCAATACCAGAGAACAAGGGATAGCTGTGTGCAGATCGGTTGGACTCTTCAGTCTACTCCAGGAGCAGAGATGGGACCCTGTAGGGGACGGGTGTGCTCGTGTGTGCCCACCTTCCTGTTCACCTGGGTACCGTGGCTCCTCCAGGAGCCCAGGGAGCCAACTTAAGAATCTTCAGAACATCCTCACCCTGGGACTTTCCTCAAATATCTAGAAACCTGCCTTTCTGTTTTCTTAGCAAACCTAGTCTAAGAGAACAGAGCTTCTCAATCTTTAGTTGCACCTGATCCCCCAAGGATAAAACGAACATGTCCAGCAGCATCCCATCCTCAGAAGAGTCAGGTTCTGTAGGTTGGAGAATCTGCGTATTTTCACGGACCTCCCAGGTGATTTCGATTTGGGTAGTCAAATATCTTACTTTAAGGGATGCTGCTCTAGGCTATGAAACCCGGATAGCTCACAAGCCAAAAATACTCAAGAAGTGGCCACCAGCCATCAAGGAGATTTTTAGGTTCATGAAAGGTAGGGTTTTAACCTACATGGCACAACAGAAATTTCTTTCTTTATTTTTTTTTAACAACCTTTGACTTCTTAGAATTAGAAAATTGCATCCGAGTTTCCTATCATGGTTTTCTGAAGTGTATTGAAAGACCCTTTGGAAAAGAGTGAGGAGGCATTGGGAGGAAGATAAAAGGAAGGCCATTGGTTCCCTCAGCTTTGACCCTATCCGGATTCATCTCCAGTCCGTGGGTCACAAGATATAGGGGGAGATATGCCCTGCTTCTAATTAATTAGTATAACCCTAATTTGTGGGATTTTGGCCACTGTATGATTTCTGTTGCACTTACATGAAATAAACTTGAATCACAAGTGAGAAAATAATTTTTTCACAGTTCTCATTTAATCATGCTGATAACTTGAGGGAGTTTGGTGCTAGCATTTAACTCCTCTCTATAACTTGCTATATCCCATTTGACAAAAAAAAAAAGAGAGCAGACCTTGGGCTCAGTGGCTTGAAATTAACATCAATATAGTTATATTAACTTTAATATAATTAACAGCATCTACATATAATTTAATTATGTTGTTTTGCCTTCATCATGTATCAGACAGGATACATGGAAGATTATGCTGACCTAAAAAAATAAACAAAAACCCATGGCCTAAAACAACACCCTTGGTTTATATGCACACCTCTTGTCTATCATGGAGCTCTGGGGGTTTCCACTTCTTGGAATCACTGAGATCCAGGTTTATTAAGGGGCCACCATCTCCAACACTGTCAGTCCTCATTTTCCTCATCTGTAAGGTGGGATAAGAATAACAGGATTGACTTCAGAGGGTCATTGAGAGATTGAGTTAATATATGCAAAGAACATTAATTGTGGCATCTAGTACACTCTCAGTAAATGTTAGCCATGGCTTTTGTAGCCTTAGAGCCAATCAATGACATAAATCCATTATGAGTAAGTATAATGGTGGCTGTATAGGCAAACACAGGGTATGGGAATACCCAACAGTGGGAGGGGAATCCAATCTAGTGCTTTATAAGTAAAAGGTCTCCCTGAAGAAGCAGGGCTGGCAGGAGGAAGGTTATCCAGGTGAAGAAGGTGGCAATATACGCTCCAGTCAGAGGGAACTATAAGGGTGTAGGATTGTAGGAGCTTTAATGGGCATCTGTTAAAGCAATTCTGGGTGGAGAGGCCATTTGCATAAATGCTTTTTCTTTGGTGCCTTGGGAGCTATGTTGGGTTCTTAGCTCTTGCAGAAGAGGCTCAACCTTCCAGATCAGCCTTTGCCTATGGCCCAAGACCTGGGAACATCTCTCTCTGGGTGGCCCAGGATTGACAATCGTCTGAGGGATGGTGGAGAGGGACCTTTCTTAGAGGATTTTTTGGAAACATAGGGACTAAAGAAATTAGAGTTTGGATTCCCTGAGCAAGCAGGTGCTTTCCAGGGTGCAGACAGTACGGGTGTTTGTGTGTGTGTTGTAGTAGGGGACAGGGAGGGCTGGCGAGGAAAGAGCAGCAAGAAACCCACAGGGAATTCTTACAAAAGGCAGAGAATTTGGAATTGCAGAGCTCTGATTCCAAAGAGGAAATCATGACCTTACTAATTTTATACTAATTTACTTTTCCCAGACACTTTGGCTTGGATTTGCTCATCATGAACCTTCAACCAGGTGTGTGGGTTTGAGAAAACTTCTTTGCGCTACAGTCATGGCTTCAGCAGCCACCCACTCTGAAACTTTGATGAGGCTGGTGGGTGGGACTGTCTGGCTGGCACCCTGGCCAGATGTCATTTACTGCACAAACCTGATTTTCTTGAATGAACTTCCACTTGACCGGCAGGCAAGAGCGGTCAAAGCACACGGTCACGAGGCATAAGTGGAAGCTTCCTACCTCCAGGAATCATTAATCAAACAGTCATGGTGCACTGCTATGGCTAAGCCCCTACTGTGTGCCCAAGCACTGCACTAAGATCTTTTCCTAGATGACCTCATTTAATTCCCACAACAGCCTTGAAAGGGGAGTGTTATTTCAAGAAGGATCCTCTGATATATTCAATTTGACACAGCTCATTTGAGGGAACAGCCATGGCCAAATGTAAAACACGGTTTTTATTGCTGGGGAACATGTGTAGTGGATGCCCTGGACTTCCCCCCCATTCCTGACTCTGCAACCCCTCCCCTCACTCAAGAAAAAGTTTATTTAATGTTTCAGTGTCTTGGACATGTGTCCCAAAAGAAAATGTCCTAAATGTTGGTACTAAAATCCCTATTTTGGGATGAGGAAACTGAGGATTAGCAAAGTCAAATCATATTGAGTTCCAAAGTGGCAGAGCTGAGACTTTCTATTTCGACATAATTGCAGAACTCTATAAAAGTTGCAAAGAATTTCTATATACTTTTTACTTAGTTTCCCCAAAGGTTAACACTTTTACTCCATTTTCTTTATCTTCTTGCTTCTATTTTTTTCTCAGTCGTTTGCGAATCAGTTGCACGCTTAATTGCCTCTTTACACCTAAATACTTCAGTATTTATTTCCTAAAAACAAGGATGGTCTCTTCCATTACTGCAGTACAGCTATTAAAATCAGAGAATTGATATTGATAAAGATACACTGTTATGATCTTGTCTACAGACTTTGCTCATATTCCACCAATTGATAAACTTTATACTAAAACACTAAAAAGTAAGAAAAAGAGCGAAAAAAGGAGAGATGAAAGAAAAAAGCAAAAGAAAGAAAATAAATGAAACAAAAATGAAAAAAAAATCCTGAATCCTACAGTGCATTCAATTGTCATGTCTTGTCAATTTCTATTAATCTGGAAGAGTTTCTCAGTCTTTCATTGTGCTGCAGGCATTGACAATTTTGAAGAGTGCAGGGAAGTTATTTTACAGAATGTTTACCAATTTGGATTTGTCACATTAGAGTTATGGTAGGTTCTTCTGACAACAACAGCACAGAAGTGATGTTAGCTTCTTCCCCATGCATCCTATCAGAAGGTATGTGCCAGCACTATGTCCTATTATTGGTAAGGTTAGCTTTGAGCATTTGGTTAATTTGGTGTCTGAAGTTTTCTCCACTGTAAAGTGACTATTTTTTCTCTGTGTAATTAATAAGTATCTTGTGGGGTGATATTTGAAACTATGTGAATATCAGAGCTAGGACTTTTAACCCGGATGGACGTTCTGACTGCAGAATCTGCAATCATGTGCTACACTTACCATTTTCCTATATAGCTGGAATTTATTCAGGATGTATCAGGCACTATGTGAAATGAGTTAAATGCATTATTTCTTTTAAATCTCACAGTAATTTTTGGAGGTGTGGGCGTTCAATTTATCACACTTGACTTCCCATCTATGTCATACAAATATATCCAGGATGAGTTAATCACCTCTTCCAAAAAGAATTCTGAAAAAGTGACCCCCCAGTTTTATCTTCTGGTCTTAGAACCCAAACTGGGAGCAGGAATGGCTCTCACAGATTCCCAAGGAGCAGATGTCCCTGTAAGTATTATACAAACAAAACCTCTGCCAGAGATGTGAACTAATAGGGGAAAATCCATGTGCGTGCAACTCAGAAAGGGCCTGGATCAACTGCAGGAATGGCTTTTTTATAAGATTTAATATTCCCCTCACTGGAGACACATTACTATCAAATAATAAACAACAGAGTCTGCGGTGTTGATCTTTAAAGTAAATCCTATTGCTATTAGCTTATCTGCCCAACTATTAAAACTAATAAAATAATAAACTTTATGACAGAGACACTTAGCTCAATTCAATCCCCCCTTCTAACTGCAATTTTCTCCTTCTATGACTGTTGGTTTTTTCCAGCAATTTCCTGCTTATCACTAAACTATCTGGAACATTTTCCTATGTTTGGATGACAGTTTTCAATTGCCCTGGGATATTTTTATATTCCCTCCCCCCTTTTCCCAATCTCTCTCTCTCAATCAAAATTTATTGTCTCTTTTTACTTCAATTTGTACTTAACTTTTGCAGCCTGTCATCCCTGGAGGCAGGAATGTTTCTTTGTCAAGTTCAAAATCACCTGGCTTTTGGAGCCATCGTGAGCCTTCTAAAGAAAATGAGAGAAACACTCTAAATTACATGGGGGCAGGGGACCCCAATAGTAATTCAGGCTTCATTTGGTCTGCAGTCTCTGAGAAACTGTCAAAGTCATGTTACAAGTTTGGAAACCATTAGGAAA
Organism: Varecia variegata; assembly: GCA_028533085.1. Lineage (NCBI taxonomy): Eukaryota > Metazoa > Chordata > Mammalia > Primates > Lemuridae > Varecia > Varecia variegata. Next base: position 8,076,007 of record CM052452.1, read on the forward strand.
AAAAAAACCCAACATATAGAGGAATTCCTTTTTAAGTGGGGTTTAACTTCATGCAGAGTGAGGGCGTAAGGCAACCCATGCATGAAATAAAAATATCCTCACATCTGCTTTAGGATGCTGCCTTATTATAGGCCAATATCTCATCTCTCTGTAAGCCCACCAGATACAGTTTCGTTTCCACCATTGAAGATCTCTTTCTGTATTTGGGAACCAGAAAAAGTAGCTTGCTGTGTTTAGGGGCATGTTGCATTTTATATATATATATATACACACACACACACACACACACACACACACATATATATATATATATATATGCTCCAGAATGACACACAGTATGGTGGGTGCTCATGCGCTAGGAAGGGATTGGAGTTGGGTCTGGCTGAGCAAGGACCAAATTCTCCCTCCTGTCTCACAATCCCTTTGGAGCATGTGCTCACAGCGTAAAATGGCAGCTGTTGCAGTTTCAGTTCTCTCCCTGTCTCTCTCCCTCTTTCCCTTCCCTGCTTTGTCCCAGAGCATATCGTTGGATTTTCTTATAATAACTGTGCCAATAAGACCACCTCCCTGTACTTTATTCTCCAGCACCCAGATCTCAGCAGGCCACAGACTTTGTAACTTCATTCAGTTGATCTTCTGTCCTCAGTCTTAAGAGCGTCGTGCGTTGTAAGAGAAAGGTGCACACTGGCGCGAGAGACGGTTGCCATGTCTCAGGGATCTTATGTTCTATCTCTAGCCATCAGGAGTTGCCAATGTTCAGAAAAGCGTAGTATCGGGTGACAATCGACTGCCCGAATGGTAATTTGACTCACTGCCAAAACCCCACAGATCTTACACCTTCCCCCTTCTTTTTCACTTAGTGGATTTGTGTATGTCTGTGCCTGAATGAGGTGAGAAATATGTTTTTCAGGCAAAAAGAAAGACGTGCTTAGGAAGAGTTTTAATTTGGCCTGAGTACTTTAGTACTTTAAAAAGGATTTTCCTCCACACCCTGCCCCCACCCAAGTATAAAAGAAATATATATTCATTCCAGAAAATATGGAAAAAGCAGTATATCAGTCAAGGGACATGACTATAAGAAACATAAGCCAACTCCGACTGGCTTAAGAAAAACTTATCTGATGCATGGCCTGGATATCCCAGAATTGGCAGGAGGTTTTGAAAACTAGGTTTAGAAAGTGGGAATGAATCGTGGAAGCTGTGGGAGACAGGAGAGCAAGAGCTGTAGCTACGGTGTCATCGTGGGAAGTTTCAGGTCAGTGCACCTCTGCCGTGACAAATGGCCCAGAACTCCTCTTTCTGTTGCATCTCATACACTAATCCACTAGGATGCAAAGCCTTGGGAGAGGGCATCCAGTTGGGTAGACTGAGGCCACATGACTCTTTCTTGGTTGTATCTCTTGACTTCTGTAGTGAGAGGTAAACACCTAGAATTACCTGGCCACGCATGAGCAATAAGGGAGAAGGAAGCCCTCAAAATAAAATTTGGAGGTGGCAGCCAGTTTCTTTGGTGGTCCCAGTGAGCCATAATTTCCACCTCCTGGTGTTCACACTCTTGTTTAGGCCCCTCCACATTGAATCAGAGCTGGTCTGTATGACCAGTAGATTACACCAGAGGAAACTGTGTGTGGCTTTGGAGTTGGGTCATAAAAGGCACTATGCTTCTTCCTTGGTCGCTTGGGTTTCCCACCATAGGAAAAGCAGCTGTTGAGTCATGAGGACACTCAAGCAGCATGTGGAGAGGCCCATGTGGGAAGAAACGAAGGCCACCTGCCAACAGCCAACTTGAATTTGCCCACAGGGTAAGCTGTGAGTGACCCAACTTGGAAGCAGATCCTCCAGCCCCGGTCCAACTTTCAGATGTGAGTGCAGCCCTAGCCAACGTCAAAACTCCAACCTCATGAAAGATTGGGGCCAGGACCACCCAGCAGAGCTGTTCCCAAATTCTTGACCCACAGAAACTGTGAGACAAAATGAATTTTTATTATTGTTTTAAATGGCTAATTTTGGAGTGAGTTGTTACCTGGCAATAAGTAACTAACACAGCGTCCCACCCAGATCCCTGGAGATCCTTGTAACTGGCTACTGCAGGTGCTGTTGCTAAGGACTCCTGCCTGTCATCTTCTCTGGAATACTGCTCTGGTATGATGCACACTGACTCACCTGGAGGTGCCTGGGAGTTATGTCCTTCCTCATCCCCCACCCCCAGGCATGACATGCAGCCAAGTTTTGCATTGGTTCTTCTCTTTTATCTCATAAGGGGGACTGACGATGGGATTTGTACTCTTGACCTCCCCACAGGATCAGGCTGAGGCTACACTGCACTGCAAAACACATCCTTTATTGTTTCTCCCCCTCCCCATATTGCTTTCCTCACTTCCTTGCAGGTTCAGAGCGTGTCCTCTGTAAATAACTTGCAAAAGAATTTCCATCTCAGGTTATACTTTTAGGAAACCTGACCTAAGACAGAATGTATCTAGGAAGGAACAAAGGATGCTGGCTTAGTCTGTTTGGGCTGCTATGACAAAATACCACAGATTGGGTAGCTTTTGAAAAATGAGGAATTTATTTTTCATAGCTCCAGAGGCTGCAGGTCTGACATCAGGGTGCCCGAGGGGTCAGGTTCTGGTGAGGGCTCTCTGCCTGGCTTAAGGACAGCTGCCTTCTCACTGAGTCCTCATACGGTAGGAAAGAGGGTGGAAGAGCTCTCTGGGATCCATCATCATAACCTAATTACATCCCAAAGCCCCCCCTTGCCTCCTCATACCATCACATTGGGGGTTAGGATTTCAACAAGTGAATTTTAAGTGGATGCAAATAGCCCATAGCAGATGCAAAGCAGGCAAGCACGATATTTGACCAACATTGTCCATCCCCTCACCAGCCCAGCTTGCCTTTTTGCCATAGGTACATTTTTAAGTATGCTTTACCCAAATACCCACACCTCTCTGTACAAACAGAGACAGATTGTCTTCTTCCCTGAAGGGCGATAACCCATATCTTGTTAGCAAATGCACCTACCCACAAATCCAGGCCTCCTGGGTCAAGTTTGTCTCCTATTCTTTTGTGGCTCTATTTCAGTATCTTGCAACCTATGAAATGGTGAACTTTACTACTACCTTATACCATAGTTGGTGAAAGGGAGAAGAAAGAGAAGCAAAATTATCTGGAATATAAAAATGTATATCTGACACAAAAGAAACAAAATATAACCAATTTTCATAAATATGCATAAGGCCATGGACAGGATTTACTACTCTGACACTACCCATTCTCTGTTCCTGGGGTGAAGTTATTTGCCCAGTAAGGTGATCCAAGCCTTTATTTCTGAGAGGACTAAGTTCCTGGTGTCCTTGTGTGGAAGCATTTGCTATAATTTTCCATTATCTTTGACCACTGGATGTGGCTGCACGGGGCTGGGGAACACCCAGGATACCCCCTGAGTTCCATTCATACTCCTCCAGCTCGTGGTGTGAATCAGAATTTCCATTTTCCTTGGATAGGGAGGGTGACCCATCCCAGCCTGCTAGCACTGTAAACCTCTCTTTCTTACTGGAACCTAATGAGTCTCAGAAGCCAAAAGGCAGCCTCACCTTCCAGTTCAATGGAATCATAGTGGAACTCCCTCTTGGAAGCATCACACACCAAGATTCAGATTCCAACAAGTTAAATCAACGTGCCCAAGGTCACCTGATGGTACTGTCTGGACTCCAGTCTGCGTCTATCTGATTCCAAAGCTTGAGCACTAAGCTGCTTCATTTGCTTCAGTGAGTGCAAAGGCCTTTGTATTAATATTTTGTGCATGTCTTGCCTGGAGGTAAGAATAAGGGGGTATTGGTGGAAAAATGGCATGCAAGGAGAGGCAGTCTGGGGTAGTGATCCATGTCTTGAAACCCAACTCTGTACTTACATTCATTCAGTTTATTCAGAATTACCTGGCCAGTCCTTTCTAGGTGGCAGGCACCGTGCCAGGTGCTGCAAATAGAGCAGTGCTCATGAGCAAAGTCTTGCATTTTCCTTCTTAACTGTCACTCCACTGAGCCTTGCTTGCCTGATCTGTAAAGTGAGGCTCTTCATACCCACCAGATGAGAGAAGTCAATTTGTTTTGTCCCTAGGAAAATGGGGACTTTCCTACCAGATCTTGCTGGGAGAATTAAATCAGGCAAATGTATATAGATTTATTCATTTGACAAATAGTTACTGAGCATCTGCCATGGGCCAGTGACTGAGCTGAGCTCTGTGAGGAGATGGGTAAACAAGCCAAATATAATTCCTGCCCACTTGGCACCTTGCATGGAGTCAAGTTGGATATTGGCAAAAAATTAGTGTTGCGACGAGGGTTTTTACTAGATATTCAGTGAGCTACGGCTACTGCTATGATCCTTCCTTTGTCATGGCCCTGCTGGTGCTCAGTTGCTCCTACTTCAAGGTCTCCAAAGTCAGGGGAGCTTACGAAGCCTTTCGTGTTTGTCTACGGAGTCCGAAAAGGAGAGTAACGTCTCGGTGCTGAACAGCAAAGGCAGGTAAGAGTTAAAAGAGAAAAGCTCCTCAGAGGAGCAGCAACCAATGAGTCTCCTGCCATCCTGGCTGAGTCTCGCTGTCACTTTGCCATGACTTTAGGTTTATGGAAAAAAAATAAGCCCTACAGAGAGGAGGAAAGGAAGTCTATGTTCCTACAGCACAGCTGAAAATCCCATCGTTCCGTGGAATTTTTCCCCCCTTAACGTGCACAGTTTTACTCCTCGGTTGGTTTCCTGTAGACGTTTTATTGTAAGGTGTATTTATGGACTCCGAAACCCAATATAAATGGCCGAGTTCTAATTCTGTAGGGCTTAGGCTCTCACAGAGTGAGCCTAGCACAGTGCCTGGAGTGTGGTCGGTGCTCCGTAAATGTTTGCTAGATGAATTGCTGCCCGGAAGCTTTACGCCAACCACAATGTTCTGGAAGGTCTGTCCTGTCGCTCATCTTGTGTGCCAAAGAAAAAGGTGTTAGTCCCTCTTTCTGCATCCGCGGATCTGCTTTTGACCTGTCAGGGTAGAAACACGTCAGAGTCCTTGGGTAATTAATGTTTGAGGAGCACCTGTGAGATGTGAGTCATTGCACTGGCGTTTTATAGGTCGGATCCTTGGGATATTAAGAAACAAGGAGACGAGCACATCACAACCATTTTTCCCTCCCACAAAAAGACGTTATGAAATGATTCTACTTTGACCCCTAGTTCATTTCCATGGGGATCATGCTTATTCATTGCTGCAAGTCTCTTGTGTCCGGCAGAGATGTGTCTGTCTTCTTGTTGGCTAATGGTTTTGTCATTAGTCTGACGAATAGACTTCATCTAACATTCCTCAACTCCAGAGTAGGAAGGGACTCTCCTAGCCACCCTGCTAACCCTGTCAGTTTTACAGCACAGAAACCAGCCAGTTGGGCTTTTGTAAGGAGACAGATTAAATGGAAGAAGCGTTTCTTTTTCCCTGGCCAAGTCATTTTGGATTGAGGGAGTACAAAAGTTGCATTCTAGTTTGAGGACTGCTCATGAAAAGAAATTTCCTTTTTGCTGCAATGATTAGAATTGTTTTGCTAGAAGAAAGCTATATATAACTACTTATTAGTGCAATTTTTATATTGTAACCCCAAGAGCACGATAGATACAGTTATTGAATAAATAGTTATTAAGTAAATGGAAAAAAAAATGAAAGGAAAAATAACAAATGGTGATAGACGTGTTATAGACACTCCACAAATATTTGATGCATAAGAAAATGAACAAACAAAATAAATGAATCAATGAATGACAGTGATTCCCAGGATGAAATAAACACGAAGCGACTGAGATTGGAATGTGCTAGAGAATTGCAGGGCGTCTTCCAACGGACACTACTGCCCTCGACTGTCTTCCCACAATTTGCAGGGGTGGTTTCTCCACACCTGCCTTTGTCCAATGTGACTCATTCCTTCTGGCCACAATTGTCTGACCAGGAATGGCATCTAGCCCAAAGGGACAAGTCAAAAATATCTTCCCTAGGAAGGCAGACCTGGAGCTTAGACATAAATTCTCTTTGTTTGTGTCCCACCGACAGTGATGTGCTTGTGTGGCTGCTATGCGGAGCTGTCTTCCGCTTGCCAGCGCGAAAAGGAAGAAGGAAAAGATGGTCTGCCATGAGGCAGAAGAGTGAAGAGATAGATAATGACAGAGAGAGAGGGAGAGAGATAGAGAAAGAGAGAGAGAGACCCATAGAAGAGAAATGGAGAAAAGAAAAATATCTGGATTCTTGAGGTTCTGGTTCCCGGATATAACCCTGAATCTTTATAATTTCCCCAACATTTCCCCTCAGGTTGGCACAAATTGATTTACACTGTCACATCCCAAAGTCTTAACATTCGTGCCCAGAGACAAGACGCTGTTCCCAGGCAAGGACGAAGACTACATCTCTCAACCAGCCCCGCTGATGCTTCCAGCTCCTTTCCTACTTCTCAAGGTCCTAGTTTGTGAAGATTAAAAAAAAAAAAAAAAAAAAAAAAAAAGAAGGAGAAAGAGGAGGCGGAAGAAAAAATGAAACACCTTTGCCCTGGTCTCTGAGAGCTGGTTGAGGAGGAGGCGCTGTTTGATTTGGTTGCCATTCAGGGCTGAGGTTTGTCTCTGCTTCTTGCATGGGCTTCAGTTGCTTTATCTTGGCTCCTGGTTGCTCGCGAGGACTGAAGGGTGTTTGGGGAAGGGCTGTGGTATTTGCATTGGCTGTGGGAGCTGACGGGTGGCAGGAGGGCCTGACCTCCACCTCGGTGCAACAGGGGTTTCCTTTCTGGGGTTCCTCGTCCTGGGGATTGGGATGAAACGCACCCCCTGAGTTAGTTGAGTCTCAGTAAAGCCCGATTAGAATCTCCTGGAAGTGTTTGTTTTCTGGGGCTACCACTACAGAGCATGGGAAACAAATGGTTCTTCTCCTCTGCTCTCTGCTCTCCAGCAAGGGAGGCTGGTGGTTTTGGCTGCTTCGGTGGAAAAACAAATACCCTTCCACAAACGAGTTCTTCTCACAGCCTTGAATTAGTGTTGGCAAAAACACCTCCGCGTGGGGAACCCACAGAGGCGCGAGCCAGCCCTACCTTCGAAGAGAGAAGACCTCAAAGCTGTGGGGTGGGTGGGTCGGGTCAGGGAAGTAGGGGGCCAGGGAAGACAGTGAGTGTCCCTAAATGGAAACGCTGTCAAAACTGGGAGCCAGGGGGACGAGGTGTCCGGGAACCTTTCTCCGGGTCACGAGGGGCACTGTCATTTGAACTGGTTTGCAAGGTGTTGTCCAGGGCGTCTGTGGAAAACCCTAGCAGCCAGCAAATTCACGGCTGGTTGGGAAAAAGCACAATTATAACAACAACAACAAGAAGAAAGGAACTTGTTTTGTGAAGAAACTTGCAGACTCTGGAAATCGCACATAAGGGAAAGTTTAAAATAATGGCAGTCTGGTGGAATCGCCCTCTTCGGCCTAAAACACGCCTCTTTGGTTTGGTCTCTCGCTCATACCCTCCACCCTTTGCCACCTTGACCCCCGAGGCTGGCCTCTTCCTCCCCTTGCCCTCGCCAATCAGCTGGGCCTGCCAGTCCGAAGGCCGGGGCATGACATAATTGCACCGTGCGTAAACACCACTCACCATTAAGAGCTCCATCTAATGAGAAACAGAGCCACGGAGGGGAAGCTTCAAAGTGGTTAACGGAAGGAAGTGCCTGGAACGAAATCCGACTTGATGTCCCAATTAATACGTCCCCTAATTCTATTTCCTGCCCTTGCGGGCTTGCAGCCGCCTCCCTCTAATTTCTGTGGGAGACAGAGACTCCGCTGATGGGGAGGAAGGAACATGGAAATGGGGCAGCTTCACGGATGACTTGATACACAGGCAATGGGCATATTAGGACAAATTAGGGAATTAAGGAGGAGGAAAAAAAAGAGACGACGACAGTCAGAGGAAATGTCATCTCAAGTAATAGTATTAATGGAGACTGGGCTTCGCTGGAGAGGGTGGCTGGAGAAATCGAGAGCTGAAAACGCCAGCCAAGTTGTCTTTTATTTCAGGCTGGGAGAGAGGAGCCGCTGCCAGACCCTTTCTTCTCTGCTCTAGGACCTGGGGGAAAAACCAGCGTGGTCTGCCCAGCAGGATTAGAGGCAAGCCCCGATCTCAGCCAAAAGCCTGTTGAAACTAGAGGAAGGCCTTCGATGGAAATAAAGTTAAATAAGAAGCCCAGGAATAGTCGAGTTGGAATAAGAAGTGGGTTCTGGAAGTGTTAAAGGACCTGTGGAATGTCTCTCTGTAGTCTGCTCGATCTGCGAGTCCACCGTTCAATTGCCCTTTTATTTAAGCATTGCCCTTTCTGTTTTTTCCTTATGAAGGCAGATGCTTGCAGGGGTTAAAACATGCCTTCCCTGATGCGGTGGGAGAAACGGCTCATTGGAGGCATTGGACAGCCCGAGAGAAGTGGCCAGTAGACCCTCATCCACTTGGTTGAGTCTCCGGTTTCTCCACCACTCTTGTCTGTCCTCTGTCCATCTTGCACACACCTGCCTAGTGATCTTTCTAAAGTACAGAACTCATCTCACATCTGCCCCCCTTAAATATCTGGTGCCTGTGTGATCACGCCTGGCCACCTTAGCACGGCATTCAAGGCCTGCTAGAAACCACGCGTGTTTTCTCTAGAGCTTTGCGGTCCTGCACTCTCCTCCTGGGCCTCCACCCCATCCCAGGGGCTTCCTGGTCTATCAGACTCTTCCCTTGTCTGTAGCTTTTCACAGGCTGTGTCTTCCTCCAGGTTTACACGTCCTCCTCTTTGCACAGTGGGCTTCCTGTTATCCCCCCACTCCCTGCCAAGTCTAAGTTTAAATGACTTCTCCTTGCTAAAGTCTTCCCAGGCATCTAAGTCACCTCTCTGTGTTCCCGAGGACCCCTCTTTGAATGACTGCATTATGCTGTGTCCTACTGCATGGTAAAAATTTGCTTTTGTGTCTGGTATTCCTAGGAGACTGCATCTCCCACAAGACACACAGAGGACAGGACCAGTGGTATAAGTTTCTGTACATCTGCGGTGTCCGACATAACATAGGGGCTCAATAAGTGGGGGGAGAATGAAAGGAGAGAAAAAAGGAGGGAGAGAGGAAGAGACAGAGGAAAGAAGGGACAGAAAGAACAGAAAACATCTAGAGGTAGATTGTCTATGGCTTAATTTTATCATTATTTAACACAGCCACCAAGTTGGACCTAAGATTGGGCTTGAGTTCACTTTAGAATTCATTCAATTTAAGCAAATTGGCCAGGGTGCACAATATAGCATAGTGGTTAACAGACTATGCATTGGAGACCTGGTTTCAAATCTTTTTCAAATCAGGCAACCCCTGGGGAGGTTACTTCTCTTCTCTGAGCCTCAGTTTCCTCATCAGTAAAATTGGAATGAAATGGTCTTGAGGAGCAAACAAGACTTGAGGATCAAAAAATATTAATACTTCACGTGTCTTGCCCAGTGCCTGGTACACAGTAAGTGATCAATAAAATGTAATATGTGTGAGAGTCTCAGCCTGGGAACTCTGTCATCCTTTGAGGCCACCTGTGGTTCTTTCTCCTCCTCTTACTGGCTTCTCCTGCCAGGCCCTGCCCCATAATCTGAATTGTTCACCCTCCTTTCTGCCAGGATAGACAAACCAGGGAGTGGTCTTTGCATTTGTGTCAATAGCCACTGGCATCTGGGTTACTGGGAACAATGTCACTGCTGTGCCTTGGTCCCTTAAGGGATGCCCGCCACACACTTACCCAAATGAAAGAAAACCTCCTAGTTACATCATCCACCTGGGAGCGGACGTACTAGCAAAAAAATTGCAGGTGTGAGATGAGCTGTCTCAATCCTTCTACACGGGTTTTCCAGCCCATGGAGAACGCGGAGGAACTGCTGAGCCCCCACTGGGGGGCTTTTCCATCAAGATAAACCTTTGCACAACCTGGATGCTTTTCCTCGTGTCCCTGGGATGTGGGGTTCCTGCCTGGAGCAGAAGTCTCCACTCCCCGGCCAGACGGTGCCTGTCCACGTGAACATGGGTGCAGTGGCCAGAGAAATCCGAGCTGGGATTTCTCCTTAGGAAATCACTGCAGACGAAAGAACGCCCCTGCCACCAGATCTATTATGAACTTGTTTTGTAAATTGTCTCACATTTGTAGCTCACATAAGCCTTGTCCAAAGCCATAAAATTTGTTAACCTGAGGACTTAATGTGCTGGTTGTAGTTTTTTTTTTTTTTTTTAATGCATCTGAAAAGAAGTCTATCATAACAAATGCCTGTTTGTTACTACCTGTAATCACCCTGTGTGCTGCTGTGGTGTGGGTGCTACTTTGGTAGGACCACCCAGGTGGTCCAGGTGGTCCCCTTGTTTTAGGGAAGGGGCAAGGACCAGGCAGGGGGATGGGTTTCAGGCTTGGGCCCTGCTAACCCGGCCAGCTGACACCTCTTGAACCAAGGTGCTCTGCACGCTGTTTGCATCTCACCGAGCCCACCTTCTTTGGTGGGGCAGGGTAGAAGCTGGGGGCTTCTCATGCGCCTGTTGCCCCTCATCACACCATGAGAATTTCTTATTGGAGTGGAAGTCAGGCTTGGGAGAAAGGCATTAGGCGGCAAGGGGGAGGTAAGCTGAGAAAAGGGAGTTCAGTTCCTCCATACTGGGCCGTGGGAAGTTTCTCTTAATCTTTCCTTCTGGAGCAATTTGGTATTTTAAGTGTCCCTTGTCTGAGGCTTGGCTGCCTGGAGATGGGGAGGGTCCAGGCTGAGATTGTTCTGCTGTTAATGGGGCGACTGCACTTGAAGAACGAGGCTGCTGGGTGGCTTGTGTTTCATTTCCTCTGACTCTGGCTGGGGTACTGGCAGGTCACAGTGTGTTTCAGAGCCAGCTGTGTAAGTAGAAAGCGCACTGGATGGCAGGAGAATAATAATGTATAATAATAGCAGCAGCAGCGATCGCCATCGTCATCACTGGCGACATTCATTGGAAGCCCATACTCTTGACGTGGCTTAATACACTGGATCGAAACCCGCAGCAACCCTTTATCAGATAGGTCCACTGTCCTCCCATTTTACAGACGCAGAAACTAAGGTTTAAAGTGGTCACTTGCTCAAGACTTTACTCCTGGTAGGTGGCGGGGATGAGATATCCTTGCAAAATAGGACATCGAACCAAACGCTTCCTCTCTCTGGGCCTCAGCAGTCCACTCTGAGAAGGGCTTTGGACCATATTGATGTAGTTCAGGAAGTTTATTTTATCTTTTAAGCACAGACTCTTTCTTTAAATGAAACTGGTTGGAAAGCTTAATGTATCAACCACAAGGCAAGTGGGATTGCCCCATTGACACAAAGGAGAGGGGTTTGAAACTCGTTTACAAACCAGAGGGGCAGGAGCTTCTCTCAAGGTGCTTCCTGGCTGAGATGTTTGATGTTTCTGAAAATCTGGTCCCTGGAAATTTCAGAAGCTCTGTGGATGGCTCCAGGTGTAGTTTTTGGTGCCGCCCATGTTAGCAAATGTCCCGGATCACAGACTTCCTCTGCCACTTATTCTGCCAACATTTTGGACCCTTGTCTACTCTGTGCCTGCCCTGACACAGGGTTGAGAGGACAAAAAAGAAAAGAGATGCCCCTTCTTCCTTCTCGGATTTTGTATTTTTTGGGAAAAGGGGAGTAGGGGGAGAGACAAGTTCATGGGCCATTAAATGCAAAGTGATAAGTATTTTAACAGGCATGAGCGCAGAGATCCCATAGAAGGGGCTTTGAATTCAGACCCAGGGGCTAGGACGGCTTTCTGGCAGGAAAAGATGAGCAATGGAAAGACCAAAGGGAAGTGGGGGCAGACAGAAAGGTGTTTCAGGCGGAGGGAAACCCGTGTGCAAAGCCACAGAAGAACCGCGTTGAGGAACTGTAAGCTGCGTGGTGTGCCGGGGACTCAGGCCCGACAGAAGGTGCTGGCAATCCACAGCTCTCTCTTTTATGACCCTCCCACTCACCTCTCCTCCCCTCTATGCTGACTTGGGCACAGGGAGGCGTGCAGGGGCGGGAGGTCAATGTTTGGCAGTTACTGGGCTCTTGGTCGAGTATGTCCTAAGAACCCGCAAATACTTCAGCTCTTGTCTCCTTTATAAAAGCAAGCAACAGGAAGCTGCGACCCACACTCACAGCAACCTGGATGTTTTCAGACAGAGGAAATCAGACGCAGTAGTGGGAGGAGGAGATGTAAGAAAGCATGGTATGTTTCATCGCCGTGAAAGGCAGCCTTTTGGGGGGAAGCTAGCTGGAACCTCGCAAACCTGTCCCTATCCCAACTTCTCTCCCCAGTGTCCAAGTCTTCCTATTTCCTCTGTGACCCACTATTTCACAAGGTGGTTTTTTTGTATTCCCTCCCTGGTGAGGCATCATTACTGGAAAACTGGTCTCACGGCACAGCGTGGGAAACTAAAAGCCTAGGGGTAGGAGAAAGTGGCTGCCCAAAGTGTGCCTCGTACAAACCCAGTTGTGCAGTCTGAGTCTACAACCCTGCCTGCAATGGCCCTGTGCATCTGTCCCGACAGTCACAGGGCCCTGGACGTGCGTGTAGACAGCGACAGCCCATCCCCGGGTGTCCGAGAGCTGGGTCACCACAAACTCCATTTGTTCTGATGACAAATATAGCTGACGAATATATTACCATACTAGCGTTCTTTTGATTAGTGTTTGCTTAGAATATCTTTCCCCCCCCCATCTTTAATTTTCAACTTTCTGTTAATTTACACGTGCCTCGGAAAAAGCACATAGTTTATTTTTTTTTTAAATCCATACCCAAAGTCTCTCAGTCTCTTAACTGAAGAGTTTAATCCCATAATGTGATTACAGATTAGTTTGGATTTATTTTCTGTCTTCTGATTCTGAGATTTCCATTCACATCTATTTCTTTAAGACTTTATTTATTTTTGGAGCAGTTGTAGGTTCCCAGCAAAATTGAGAGGAAGTCCAGAAATATCCCGTTTGCCCTCTGCCCCCACACAAACAGCCTCCCCCACCGTCCCACTGGAGTGGTACCTTTGCTGCAATTGATGAACCTGCCCAGACACATCATTATCTCTCCAATTCCACAGGCGACATTGGGATTCACTCTGGGCGTTGTACATTCTATGGGTGGTACATGTATCCACCATGATAGTATCACACAGCATAGTTTCCTTGCCCTAAAAATCTTCCGTGTTCTACCTATTTATTCCTTCTTTCCCTGAAGCCACTGATCTTTTGACCGTCCCCATAGTTTTGCCTTTTCCAGAATGTCATACAGTTGGAATCATACCGTAGGTAGCCTTTTCAGATTGGTTTCTTCCCCTTAGCAATATGCATTTAAGTTTCTCCCATGTCTTTTCATGGCTTGATAGCTCATTTCTTTTTTAGCATCAAATAATATTGCATTGCCTGGATGTGCCATAGTTTACGTGTCAATTCACCTACTGAGGGACATTGTTGCTTCCCACTCGTGGCCATGATGAATACAGCTGCTATAAACATCCGTGCACAGGTTTTTGTGTGTACGTGAGTTTTCAACTCCTTGGGGTAAATATTAAAAAATGTGATTGCTCATCCTATGGTAAGCGAATGTTTAGTTTTAGAAGAAACCACCAAACTGCCTTCCAAAGTGGCAGCACCATGTTGCCTTCCTATTAGCAATTTCTACCTACCACATTTTCATGTCTTTTTTGTTCTGTCTTTGCTTCTTTCTTTCTCCTTTTCTCTTTTGTACTAAGTGGATGCAATTTTCTTTATTTCCTCTTCCCCACCCACCTTTTCCCCTCTCCTTGTTTAGAAATTATAGGTTCTATTTCTAGTCTTTAAAAAGGTACATTAAACTCCTTACTATGCATATAATTAACCACCACGAGCAATGTGCTAATTCGTGTAGCCTCCTCCTGAGCAAACTGAGGTCCTAAGGACACTTAAGCTCCAACCTTTGCAATATTCATATTATTTTTGCCCACCCAGATTAGAGCCCCAATCCTGCCCCTTTCTTCTCTGTGTTACCTTGTAAATAACTGAACTTCAGCCCCCTGATTCTCAGATGCTTCACCTGAAAAAAGTGGAAGCCGTAACATCTTCCTTGCAGAGGTTGTTGGATGGCCAGAAACGAGGTACATGAGGTGAAAATGTTCCAGGCCATCCATGTGTTGATCCTAAAACCTCCCGCAGGTTGAAGCTATCAGAGAATCACTGCAGTGGTCTGGAAGGACAATTGGGCCATTTCATCCTCCTGCCCTGCCCTCCTTTATGTGGTCATCCTTGGATACACACTTTCGTTTACAATCAATGTCTACGTTGGACCGTCCTCTGGGTCAAGGTGATGGAGTCAAGCAAAGGTCCTCGGAACTTAACTCCCCGCGCGCGCAAGGAGGTACCACCCTGCACCCTCAGGCTCTCACGCTCTGTTCTCTGCCTCCTTGTCTCTCTGTCTCTGACCCTGTCTCCACACGTGTCCCTCCCACTGCCTGGCTCTTTCCTCATCTTCACCTCCTTCTAACAGTCAGGGTTTCTGCCCTCTCCATCTTTCTGTCTGTCTTTCCACCTCTTTGTTTTTCTCATCTCTGTTCCTCTGCCTTCCATCCCCCTCCCTCCCTCTGCGTCCAGGTCTCTTCCTGTCCATCCATCTCTCAGCCCCAGCCCAGCCTGCCCCCGCCCCATCCATCTGCCCTTGAACCTGACAGAGACTCTTTGTCCTGCCTCTTCCTCTGTCTGCCACCATCCATTTTCCCTCCGCCTCCCTCTGTCTGCGCGTCCGCTGCTGTTTCTACCATTTTCTCTGCACCCAGCCATGGATCTCGGATTCCCCTGCTTCTCTTGTCCCTGTCACCACCTCCCTCTGTCCCTTGCTCATTCTCTCCCTGCCTCATTGCACGCGCTCTTCGCACAGCAGATCCGGCCCCAGCCCGGGGTCTCTGGGCTCCAGGAAGGCAGCCAGGGACTGTGCAGGCTGCGCCGTAACTCAGGAACTCGGCCAGCAATCATTTCATTAGGCAGGAATGGCGTTCCCATTACCAGATAGCAGGCCTGCTTCTTCCCCGCCACAGCCCCTCCCTGCCGCAGAGCCCCCTCGCAACTTCCTGCTCCCAGCAGCCACACAAGGCCTCATTCTAATCCTCCGACTTGTCTGTTTAGTGTCTTTGGAGAGGGAAAAGGAGCAGAAAAGTAGCTTGTGTTTTATTTTTATTTGCTCTCTTTTTTCCCTTCCTCCAGATATCCCCCTGGGGCACCGGCCTAGAACAGAGCAACAAATATTTACTAATTCCATTAACAGAAGAGGGTTGGATTTTTTTTTTTTTTCCTTTTTCCCAAGCGAATATCTGAGGCCCCAAGTTCATGGCGAGCCTCCTCCCCTGCACGGCCCCCTCGCCCCCTCCTCCCTACACGCCCAGGACTTATATATAGTTCACTCAGTGCCATTTCCCCAATTTTTTCTGAAGTTCAAGACAAGTTGAAGGGTCAAAAAGGCAAAGGGTGTTTTAGAAGTTTAGCAGACAGCTTTTGGTACAAGGAAAAGAGAGGGAGAGAGCCGGAGAGAGGGAGAGAGAGAGTGAGGAGGCAGGAATCTGGCTCACATTAAGCTGGAAAGTTCCAACCATTGATTCGCTATGGAATTATAGCTTTAAAAAAAATGCAAAACATGGTTTATTCATGACGTTTTTTTTTTTTTTTTAAGTAACAACCAAAAGTTGCACTTCGGTTCACCAAGATGGAGCCTCATCCTTCCTTTCTGTTTAGATCTTTCCAGTAGGACTAGTGGGGAAAGGAGGGCAGATGGGACATGGTAGTTTTCCAAAGCCATGAGTCCTGAGAACACGGAGTAATCTTCCAGCCAGGCCTGTTCCCGGCCTTTACCTTCCCTGCCTCTTAGGGAAAACAGGGACACTTCCTTGCTCGGGGACAGGGGATCTCTTAGAGGAAGTCAGAGCCTGTCCTGAAAAGGCAACTCCTGGCTCTGGTAGGGAAGTAACAAGAGAGATGACAATATTCATGGGGTCAGGCTGATGAATGTTACTTTGGGAACAGTTTTAGTGTTTTGGGCTATCACAGTAAATTACCACTGGGTCGCTTGAAACAATAGAAATGTCGTCTTTCACAGTTCTGGAAGCCACAAGTCTAAAATCAAGGTGTCATCAAGGCCGTGCTCCCTAGGGAGTTTCCTTTCTTGCCTCTCCCAGCCTCAGATGGCCCCAGGCCTTCTTGCCTTGTGGCTGCAGCTCTCTATCTTCTGCCTCTGTGTTCACACGACCTCCCTCCCTCCTGTCTCTTAGAAGAACACTTGTCTTTGGATTTAGGGTCCATCTTAAATCAAAAATGATCTCATCTCGAGGTGCCCATGTGCCTTGAACACTTTCCAGCCCCTTGCGAATCTACCTTTTTAAGGAAGAGAGACAGCATCCCTCAGACTCGGCACCTTCAGCAAGCAGATTTTACCCCGTATTTATCATGTATTTGACTCGTGACTTTCTAGTGATGAAAACAGACCCTGGTCTTTCACTGATGGTCATGACCTACAGCTTCCTTTCTGATCATGTTAAATTTGAGTACATGCTAGGCAGTTGAGAAAAATATTAAGTAAATATGTAATACAAGTGGTACACAGACACAGTCAATGCACAGACAAAGGAAAACAGGGACGTGCGGGAGTGTTGTGTTTCCCACTGTTCACAGCAGCCCTAGCTTCTGCGAGGTTCACGGGCAAGAGGGCGAGTGAGAGAGGTTCAGTCTGCTGGAGGCTGCTGTTTCCCCTTGAACTTGAGCTGCTGCTTCTAATGGTTGTATACGTTGGGTTTCCCCATGAGAGATTGTTTGGGGGTGGGAAAAAAAATCCCCAAAGCTCCGTAACTAAAGGAAAGCTTAAAAAACCCAAGCTTCTCTGTCACTTCACTTCTATTTTACAGATGAAGAAATTAAGGCTCAGAAAGGAAAAAAAAAATTGTCCAAGGTCACCCAGGCATCTGGACTCCCATATGTTGAGCTACTACTGTTTACAAAGGCAGCTGCAATGCACAAATTCTTCACTACATGAGTTACCATATTAAGTCCTCAGAGTGTGAAATCGCTGGAATTTTGCAGGGGAAGAAACTGAGGCTCAGAGAACTGAGGAGCTTGTCTGAAATGGCCAGGCTGACAAGCCAAGGAGCTGAGATTCCCACCCACTTCTGACTGATTTTCTATCGGATGCTTTTATTGCAGCAGTCTACGGGTTTTCCCCCACTTGCAAATGTCCGTGTGCCCTAACCGCACCCACCCCCACCACCCCCATCCCACCATGGGAGGTTTTTCCACAGAAGCGTTTGGATGAGGACATTCCGCATCTTGGTGGTTTCCACACGCTCTGTATCCACACACCTTGTCCACATGACACTTCTCTGTCAGGTCTACTTGGAAGCCTTGCAGGTGACAATATGTTTCTGGCTTCCTGCAAGGGAGACCGTCCTTCCTGGAAAAAGAAGAGAAGTTGTGTGCACAAAGAGATTTTGAACCTAAGTGTTCAAAGCAAGTGTTTGCTTTCTATTCTGAACATTCCTAGACATTGGAAGATGATGGAATAGAGCCAAATATTTGCCTTTTTCAAAATAACCAAAGATTGAGCCCTGACACTATGATCACAAGAGTGACCTGTTGAGGGTCTTCACTGATGGCACTGTTGGATTCTAGATTCCTGGAGGGTGCCCTTTGAGAGACTGATGGGAACTGTGAACTTTCTACCGCCATAGCTAAATGCCCATACATAGCGTATTTTTTTTTTTTTTGGTACAATTTCTTGGATTTTTATATACCCTTAGAAGCTCTTCTCTGAGGTCTGGTGTAAGATTCTTGCATCTACTAATGAGAATGGGAACATTCCCTTGGGTGACTACCTCCATTCTTAGATGGAGAAACTGAGACCCAAGGGTGAAAGACCTCCTCCAAGCCCCAGGGGTAGTTAGGAGCAGAGCCAGGGTTTGGATGCTGTGCCTTCTCTGACCTGGCCCACTGTCCCTTTCCACTGCCTACTCTTCTCTCTGAAAGCTTGAGGCACTTCTAAGCAGACATCTGGGAGAACAGGCCACTGGGACCTCAAGGGATAGAGGGTAAAGGATCCTCTTAGTGTGGCACAGACTCTACAGACAGGACCCTATGTGTCCTCCCCGACTCAGTCGAGGAACATTCTACTCTAGGCACAAACTGATTTTGGTGTTGGGCTGATGAAAATGCGAGGTGCTTAGAGCCTAAATGGCTTGATCCCATGATTTTTGGGCAGAGAAACTAACATGTAGAGAAATTCAAGGGATTTTTCTGAAGATCCCCGTGCTACTTAGAGGCACAATCAGATCTCCAGAACCTTCAACCTGGAGGTTGGACTCCACTCAATTTGGCTCATCCTCCTCCCACTACTTCAGGCTCATCCCCCTCAAGCCACCGGCCCCCCACAACAACGTGACACCGAAGGGGTTAACTCTGAACCCTGCAGCTGGCTGCAGTGAGCTTCCTCAGCTCTGATTTTCATTTGCAAAACAAACAAACAAGAGGCTCTCTAATAACTCCCAGGCCTCCTTCTTTGTGGCTGAGATGCGGATTTTGCAAGAAGCAAGGCATCCAAAGATCTCTAATTGCTATGCTGTTGTTGACAAAAAAACTAAAGGTTGTTTCACGGATGGTAAAAGCTTCACATGCCCATCCATCCATCCATACATTCATTCACCAAATGATTCCCAAAGACCTCCTTCATGCCTTCAGATGTGGATACAGCCACCCTCCCAGCCCTCAAGGGATGGACGGTGTTCTAAAGCCTTCCCAGAGCTCAGCAGAGAGATCAGCAGGAGATAGGAGCATGGAGGTATTCAGCAAATAGACACCAGCCCAGGAGGAACACAGGGGTCATTTGGCCTAGTGGAAGTCCAGTTCTCCAGATTGAATTTCTGCTTTGTTGCCTGGTTCAAAACCACATCGGCATTCCAGATTGGCTGTTCTTCTCTTCCTCTTTCTGTTCATCCTTCTTCCTCGTCTTCATTTTGTCCACTGTGAGCTGAAAGTTAAATGAATATGGTATTTTCTGTCACTGCCTTTTTTCCAGCTGTACAGTGGAGGACGGAGAAAGAAGGGCTACTTGGCCAGTCTCACGGGTCATAAGTGGGGTAACAGGATTGGAACCCAAGCCTATGGGTCTCCAGATCTTAGCTTCTTCTTTCCTAGTTTGTTTGTATAATTTCCTCTCATTTGGCACATCAAAGATGGAATAAGGGAAACTTAACGCCCACGATGCCTTACTACGACTAATATCTGGAGGAATCTCAGATTCTGGGATTACAGCAACTGTAAGCTATAATATAAATGCCCTGCTTTAGAAACACATCTGGGGGTTTGGGAAAAGGGTTGAACAAGATGCTAAGCTATGTCCTTGCATGGCAGAAGGGGTGATGGAGCTCTCTGGGGTCTCTTCTTCTACGGAAACTAATCTCATTCCGAAGGGTTCCACCTTCACAACCTAATCACCTCCCCAGTCCCCACCTCCAAATACCACCACTTTGGGAATAAGGTTTCAACATATGCATTTAGGGGACACAAACATTCAGTCTATAGCATCCACCAAAGCTTTATCTTCTCAAACAGATATTTTCTTATGTAATCAAGTTCAATTTGATGAGTACCTCCCTTGTGTCTTTTGAGTCCTATAGGAAGAAGATGCTAAAATGGAGTGAGAAATGCAAGAGATTTATGGTGGGGCAGAGTGTGGGGGAAGGGGGGTAATGTCTGCAAAAGATAAAGACAGAGGAAGCAGGATTAGGCAAAAAGAACATTAGATCACAATAGCAGAATGGCAAGTTTTCACGGCTACCCCACCCTTCTATACCTACTATGCATGAGATACTGTACAGGTCCTGGGAGGGTGGAACGGAAGGTAGTACTCAATTCCTGCCTGAAGGGAGATTACAGTGGGGAAGGCAATCTTCTACGTGTCTCATTATTTCCATTTGTTGATACATAAATTCAGATCTAAAATGTTCTTTTGCAGAAAAAATGACCTAGAAATAGCCACTAATTCCCATTGCAACTAACATAAAATCCACAGCATTTTTCCTTAATAGAGAAGTAAACTCAAGTAATAAGCTGATGACACAGAATATGGGTCATAATTATATGCCACAGATACCTGTAAAATCTGTTATTATACTAATAAATTGTAAAAATTCCTGCAAGCACTTGTTGACAGCTGCAATGCCAATGCTTACCAGCTCATCAGTTGTTGGCAGGCTCTGCAAACATGTGAATATTGGTAAAGCAGCATTTGCTATTTAGGTTATAAAGTATAAAATGTCCAATTTCCTTAAGTACTAAGTTTGATAGTTGATATCTCTGACATTTCGCTATGACACTTCTTACTTTATTTTGATTGTGAAGGTACAACCTCAGCCCCATGGGACAGGCTTGATAACTTTCTTCTTACAGATGCAGGAACTGACATTCAGAGAGGTCAAACCTCTTGTTGGAATGTACATTGCCGGGAAGTGAAAGAGCAAGGATTTGATCCCAGGGACCCAGGACTCCAAAGCCCAGGGCCTTGTCACTAGGCCACAGTAGAAGTGAGAGGTGTGCGTGGGAATCCTCCTTCAGAATTGAAGAAAGGTCCCCGGTCCAAGACGGTCCTGGACCTCGGTCTTCACAGACCCACATCTCTAGGAGGGCAGGCCTTGGAACTGTAGGTTAGAGTTTGCAATTCACTGGTGCCAAATCTCCTTTATATGGGACACACCATATGGAACCTAGAATTCATCACAGCCTTTGGCAGGCAGCCTGGCCTGGAAATAACCCCAGAAGGCTATGTTTTGATCAGGAAACTTGCAGCTGTTTTTCAAAGTCATCGTTGGAATTTTTAATTTTATTTTATTTTTAGTAAACCTACATGAAAACCCTTGTTTTCCATCCAGGGTTCTAATTTCCTTGGTGTTCTGGGCTATCACATGGGTCCATGGCGCGTGTTCGGAGAGATCTGGGGAAATTTGGAGAGGTTAGCACGCTGCATCGGGCCAAGCGAGAAATAGGGCCTCAGGAAGCAAAAAAAAAATTCCCAAGTAACTTAAGTAAAAATCCCAAGTAAAGTTAAGCACATAAACAGCTGTGGCTTCATCACCGAGTCTCAAGGTTGCAGTGGGGAAAAGGAATGAGTACAAAGGAGCTCTGAGCCTTGCACAAAGCGAGTAAAGCTTTTCTCCCTAAGGTGTGGCATCTGGAAGGCCATGCAGACATCCTTGGGTTGGAGAGCTCGGCTGGGTAGGCCAGGTTGCCATGGGCCTGGGTGGGATCCGTAGGCCTCCTAGAACTCTCAGTTTTTGATTTTCCAAGTGATTCACCAGATCCCCGTCATGCCGGGGCCAAATTCTTGAAAGCAAAGCCACATTTGAGTTCTCCGAAGTAAAGCCACGTTTTAGGCTTTGGCTGCAAGGAGCCTGGACTCCAGCCACCCTAGGACTTGAGAGAACAGCAATTCCATTTTTGAGGTTTGAGGAATCCTAGAATTCCCCGGCCTGGGAGGAAAACTGACTTCAATGTGATTTAATCTCCCGCCCCCCACCCACTCCTCCCCCTGCCTGGACCCGGGTTATTGAACAGCATACCCAGCTCCCAGCGTATTCTTATGTGATTCAACAACAAAGTGAATCGATAAGGTGTTGGGCTTTTGCTCCCATGCCCCCTACACCCCCATCACCAAGGGCGGCAATTCTCCTGCGGTTGTTATCTACACAACTGGTTCAGAGAGGGGAAAGAGAGAGAGGAAAAAAAAAGAAGCCACATGTAAAATTCAGGGTTTTGTTATTTTCTTTTGCCTACACAATACCACACAGATTGTGTGGTTGACTTATTTTTAACTGGGTGTTTGTGTGAGTGAACCGGGCTGGTCAGTTGCTTGGGCAATATCAGAAGCAAGATGATTAAAGGCACCAAAAGCAACCACTAATTTGACCAAAGAAACCTCACCAGAGCTAGACAAAGACATGTCAGTTTGGGCTGTGTATAGACGTGGCCTGCCTCATAGTCTGGTGGCCGGCGTTAGAACACCACCAAATGAACCAAGCACAGCTGTCACTTCTGACCATCAAAGCAGCTGAACCCCGGCCATTCCATCTGCTGGTTTAGCTTGTTTGGTCCAGTTTTCAAGAAAGCTAAAACAAAATGGGCTGTGTGTTTGTGCACGTGTGTGTGTAGGGGTGTTGGGAGCATGTGAGAGGTAAATGGTTTGAGGTACAATTTTCTGTTTTCAAAATATTATGGGGGGTACAAATGTTTTTGGTTACATGGGTCACATTTGTAATGCTTGAGTCAGGGCTGTAAGTGTGCCCGTCACCCAGATAGTGTTCACCGTACCCGTTAGGTAGGTTTTTGCTTCTCCCTCCTTCTCCCTCCCCCCCTGCTTGATTTCCACTGAGTTTTGGAAGTACCATTTTGAATGTCGACTTTACCGATCAATCAAATTGAGCACGCAGAAATCCAATTAGTTGTTAGTCAATAGATTACAAGGTGGCCAACCAGTTGTGTGATTTTTTTTTTTTTTTAATCCTCATTTCTTTGAGGTTGGGAAATCTATTTCATCTCTCTCTTCTTACCTCCATGGAAGTATGGGTTCAGCATATTATGGGTTGGATTGTGTCACCCCACCCACCCCAAAAGATATATTGAAGTGACTGAAGTCCTGACCCCTGGTACCTCCGAATGTGACCTTATTTGGACGTAGGGCCATTGCAGATGGAATCAGTTAAGATGAGATCACCCTGGAGTAGGGTGGGCACTTCATCCAAGATGATTAGTGTCTTCACTAAAAAAGGAAAAGAGGCAGGGAGACGAGATACCAGAGAAAATGCCATATGATGACAGCGGCAGAAATGGGAGTGACACTGCTTGGTGGCCACCACTGGAAGCTAAGAGGAAGGCAGAGAACGGATCCTCCCCCACAGGTTTCAGAGGTTTCAAAGTGCTGTGACACCTTGATCTTGGACTGTAGCCTCCAGAACTGTGAGAGAATATAGTTCTGTTGTTTTAAGCTACCCAGTTTGTGATTCTTCGTTATAGCAGTCCTAGGAAACTAATACAATATCTTAATAAAATGAAGAAAAAGAAAAAAACACTCAAAATCATAAAATTATAAAATATTAGAGCTGGAAGAAGCTTCAAAATTCATCTGAGCCAGTTTTTTTTTTTGACATAAATTCTATACTACTCTAATCCCTCAAGATAACACACAAGACATCGATTCCAGAGATTTGTCAAACAAATTTGGAAAATACTCCATATTATCATTTTAGAAAACAAAAAATGATTTCAACACATTAAAGGTGCTGACAAGTCCTGCAGCCAGGAAACTCCCTTCACTCTGAACAAGGTAGCATTTTCCAAATATCTTTGATGATGGAGCACTTTTGGACAAAATGCCTATCTACTTCCCATGAAACTACTCTTTCATGGATTATACTTTAGAACATCCAAAATTTTCATTTCATACATAGAGGACCTGAGAACCAGAGAAGTAAAGAAACTTGTTCAAAGTCGTAGCCTGAATTCTAATTGTCCTATAGCAAAGACTGTAGGCATATACTGTGGGCCTCCTGGCTGAATAGTGAGTGACTCACTCAAACAGCCAACTCGGCCCTTAGGAAATTTTGTGATTTTCAGAGAGTCATACCTCCTCTCGGGCTTCAGTTCTCTCACTTGGAAAGTCAAGAGCCCCTCATATCTCTTAGCTGGGGTGGGGGGGAGTGGAAGAAAGTCAAGGGCCTGGACTAATTCAATGTTACGGACTGCATGTTTGTAACCCCCAAAACTGGTATGTGGAAACCCTAACCACCAAGGTGATGGTATTTGGAGGTGGGGCCTCCAGGAGGTAATTAGGTTTAGAGGAGGTCATAGGGATGAGGCCCCCGTGATGGGATTAGTGTCCTCATGTAAAGAAAAAGAGACCAGAGCTCTCTTCCTCTACCACGTGAAGGTACATCGAGAGTCAGTCATCCACAAGCCAAAAGGGTCCCTCATCAGCACCCAACCAGGCTGGAGCTGTGACCTTGGACATCCAGACTTCAGAACTACGAGACACAAATTTCTGTCATTTAAGCCACCTAGTTGATGGTGTTTTGTTATCGCAGCCCAAGCTGACTAAGACAGTCATTTCTAAGATCCCTTCCAGCATGAAGATTGTACGGCTATTGATCTTGCCTGTATGTGCCTAAAAGATGTAATTTATCCTTGGATGGAAATCTCTATCTAAAAGGCCAAATTATTATTTTGGTCAATGATGTATTAGACTTCCCTTGTCCATTTCTCATCTTGGCTCTGTCAGCAAATTCGGTGCTGATGAGTTAATGCATGTGAAAGTGCTTTGTAAATGGTCAAGCCTTATCCCAATAAAAGGACTTATTTTAATGCTATTTTAGGTTGGGAGCATTGCAGCCAAGCTGAAGGTGAACCGTACCCAGGATCATGTGTTAGCAATGAGGTCATGGGTGTGTAATATTTGTCTAAGTGCACGATGAGTATAGTGAATGTGAGTATGTGACAATATGCATTTCAGCTTCAGTTTACGTGAACATTGAAGAAGTAGCTGAGCAATATGTTTACAAGCAAGAGCTCTTGAAGTGGATGTTCAAAGCCACAACCGGACCATAATACTTAACATCTGGGTGGTCTTGGGTGAGTAACTTATCCTTTCTGTGACCTGGTTTCTTCTTCTGGAAGATGGGTAGAATATCAGCTCTTACTTCACAGCATTGACGGGAAGATTAAATGATGTCACGTGTGTGAGGCACACAGCCAGGTATGCTAGCTGTGTAAAACTTATCGGTTGTATGTGCATTTTATATAGGAAGCATGTGCCAATGTCACATGTCTAGGTTGTCTTTCCTCCTATATTTTGCAAATTGCTCCATTCCCTGTGGTTTGGCTTGTGTTCCCCAAGGAAGCCATTAGAAACAAAAAATAGAAGATGACATTTTGGAAGCGTAGCACTGAGCACCTGGGAGACACGTGAAGGGCTGTCTTTCCCATCCTTCCAAGGCCTGCATTCTCTCTTCAGCATCTTACTATCACACGTCGTGACCAATGTGTAGAGCTGGAGAGTGTTATTTACAATGACCTGGATTGTGAATTTCAGACAATGATGCAAAAGAGTGGCCCTGACTTAATGAGGATTAAACTTTCCTCTCTGGTAGGAGGAAATGGAGAAAGTGAAGAAGCAGTTGCATTTCGGGCTACTGTAGCCTCCCTGTCTCTGGCTCTGTCCTTGGCACGCTACTGGGGAGTTTGCTAGAGAAGGGAAACATTTGAGTCCATTATTTTAAAAGCAGCAGAAAATAGACTCTGGGAAAAAAAAAATTGTGCATTGGCCACAGGAACTTAATGGGCCATTTTGATCTCTGCCTCCTGCCTGGCTGAGGGTGTCAGGAGCCATGCTCTCAGCTTGCAAGGAAAAAAAAAAAAAGTCATAATGAAGTGTTCGAGTAATGGAGAGTTAATGGAACTGGGAGTCTGACTTATAACAAAAGGGCCTTAAAAGAGAGGTGGGGTATAATTTATTAACAGCAATATATGGAGCAGGGAGCCTGCAACATTTATGAGAAAAGAAAATGGGACCTTTCACAAGATCCATGGTTTCTGCTCTTCACACGGCGGAGAGTCAATTGCTGGAGAGATCCAGGCGCCTCCCCTTTCTCTATTGACACCCCACGCCCTCTTTGGCAGGGAAGGGTCGGGTGTTTCTGCTAACCAAGTATTGCAGATCAAAGGCGCCTGCTCTACTTCTCCCTTGGATGGAGAAGTTTCTGGATGATAAGGATATTGGTGTCCTCCTCATCAATGGAACATAGTTCTAGTGACTTCAAGTGCTTCAGGCATCTCTTATATATAATCTGGTATATTAGGACTCATAATCTGGTATGTTATAATCAGGACTCTGTTGGGTGTAAGATGCAGACACACAATTTTCACTGGACTGAGACTGACAAAAATGGTGTGTAGGTCCTACTTTGGATTTCCCCCCAAGCAGAGCCTGGTCTCACACAGGGTCCTCCATCCACTCACTTTGTCTTCCTTTGCTATTGGCAAGCTCCCGGGTAGCTCCAGCCTTACATTTTCTCACTTTCAGTCAGAGAGAAGGAAAGAGTTTGTTTTGCCAAAAGTTCACATAAAGGTGCCAGAATTCAGTCTCACCTGCTCTGATTGGACTGACTTAAGTCACATGATTATCCCTGACCCAGTCACTGATCTTGGGTGAATCTGATGTTTTGATTGGCCAGCCTTGGACCCCATACCATCTCCTGCCTCCAAGGTGCACTTAATTTGTCCAGAATCAAGTATTAATAGATCAAAAAGAGGGGCTATTGCTAGAAATAGGAAGACCAATATCTTCCTCACTTCTCTGCAGCATTAATTGTCTCTTCATTTACTTTTTCATGCACGTAATCCTCATGGAGGCAGTGTCTAGTGCACATTGTCACCACTAAATGCATTGTCTCTGGCCGACTGTCTTCTGTCTTCATCCTTCCCACCTTTGACTTTCACCTTAGCTTGTGAGTTCCTTGATGATACATGTGCTGTTATTCTTTTTATTATCTGAAGCATAGTTCACAGAGCCTGGCATATATTGGGCACACAAGAAATCTTTGAGAGACAAAGGAGGAGGGAAACAAAGGAAGAAATAAAGGATTCTGAATTTGAAGTCCTGTACTCCCATCCAAGCTAGAAATTTGGACCTGGACGTTGTACTGGTAATATGCAACATGTTGACGTTGTACTTTCAACTCAATATGTTCCACTTACCATCTTATTTTCTAAACCGTACCCAGCACACCACATTTCCTGCCTTGCTCTCTTTGATCTCTTGATACATTTGTGTTTTGACAGAGGTTTAATCTGGTGGTACTAGACCTTGTGTTTCAGAGGTCCATGAACTCTCTAAAGTCATGTACAATTTTTTTTTAATGCATGTGTTTCTGTGAATTGACTTGAGGATGGGTCCATAGATTTCATCAGACTGACCTAAGGGTTCAAAACCCCAAACTGTTCAGAACCAGTTACTGAGGTCCTAAAATGGAAATCATTTCAGTTTCAAGGAATCCATCATTTGATAGGATACAATATGGGCATCTTGCTTTTTCCCGCAGATATGCAAAGGAAGAGTTAAATCTCAGTGCACAATTTTGTTTTCCTGTTGGCTATTTGTTTATCACAGGGCTTAGTCACATTTATTGGAGAAAGGGAAGTAATGATTTGCTACTGTCCTCCCACACATACCTTTCTCTTATTTTACCCAACTCAACTTCAAGCCTGAGTTATTAGTCATGACAATTCATTTTATCTGCTTAGTAATTTCCAGTGATTAAGCTTTTTTCCCCCCTAAGTTGTTCAACTTTATCTTACCACAAAATTCCAACTTTGGAGTAAGTATTTATAAGTGAGAGCTCTCTTGGCTTCTGAATGACCCTGGTTATTAACTCTCTGAGATCTGATTTTCTACTGTATCCATTAGGAAAGTATTCAGCTGCAAATAAAAAGGAACTTAATATGTTGCTTAAATACATATTTCCCTTACATCACAAACGTTTAGAACATTTGTGGTTGTTTATCTTGGTTCAGCTACTTGGTGTTGCTATCATATACAAGACCCTGTTTATCTTTCTTTGCTTAATGGATTGAGTTTCTATCCCCATGCTTGTTGCCTCATGGTACAAAATGGTTGCTGCAGCACCAAACATATGCCTAAGTTAAAGGAAAGCAAGATGGATTGGAAAAGGATTGTGCCAGCTGTGTTTGTCTTTTATTATCAAGAAAGAAAATGTTTTTTTT
>CM052452.1:8104349-8122652 GCA_028533085.1 Varecia variegata
TTCTCTTCAGCGACTTTCCCTGCCCTTGGCTGGGTAGGGACACACACGCTCGAGCACACAAACACACCCTTGTGTGTGCGGCTTTGGCCTCCGCTGACCTCCAGCTGCTCTCTCCGCATGCCCTGCAGCAGGGGCTGTTTCCTGGGCAGGGGTGGATGGAGTGTCTGTGTGGACGCCTAAAGCAAAGTCTGCTGACCCCGGCAACCCCAGCTCCATCCCACACTGCCCCCTCCCCCCGCCCCCCTGCCTTCCCTCCCCCCAGGGCCCGGTGCAAACATGGCAACCAATTTGTTACCTACACAGGAAGGTCAGGGCCCTTCTGACTTCTGCACTTTTCTCAGCGTGGGCCACTTGGCTGTAGCTCGCTTGTTCTCCTCGCTTGTTCTTTCTAAGAGTGAATGGGAAATGGAGGGGGACCTGGGACCAGACAGTGACCTCTGACTATAAGAAATTCACCGGAGAGGCTGCTTTTCTGGAGTCCTCAGTAGGTCTCCAAACTGTCTAGACAGGGCCAAGGTGGGAACATTTTGATGGAGAACTTGGGGTCCACTACAGACTGCAGGACAGGCAAATTTCACCTTCTAAACTAGTTGGGGTTCACAGACAAAACACTTTGTGATATTGTGTGTGTGGTGTATGTGTGTGTCCATACATGTGTGTGCTCATATAAGCATTGTTATGCCCAGAGTGTTCACAGATGTCATCAGAATTTCAAATGGATTTGAATCACCATAGAGTTAAGATCCACTGGCCTAAAGTCAGGGGAATTGATGGGAGAGGTTCTGAATTGACTTGGGGCACCAAAGAAAAACTCCCTGGACTCACATAACCCAACTATCATACTATCTGGTCCAGGAGCCCCAATCCAAATGTCTGCAATGACTGAAGCTAAATATAATTGAGTCCAGCCAAGTATAATGGGAGACAATGCGGAGTGAGATTGTAGTAAATGGGAGGGCAAAGGTCGATGTGTGTCCTGCATGAGGAGTCACACTCAGCCGCATCCACTGCTGCCATATTGGAGGATTGACTCAACTTTGCTGAATCTTCTGGGTTTTTTGAGCAAAGTCAGAATTCGAGATTTTTGTCTGAAATAATACTATACATTTTAATGGAATATTGGGCAAGCCAAACAAAACAAATGTGTAGGCCAGATCTAGCCTGCTGGCCTCTAATTGTTGACATCTGAAAGTTTGTCTCTACCATTTTCCAAGGAGAGAAATTGTGAACCAGAAGAAGACAGTGGTGTGTCTCCTGAGGGTCACTTAAAGGAAGTGTATGACAGAACCAGGACTCAAGTTTCAGGTCTTCTGAGTCACAGCCCTTCCTTCTCCTACCCTAGAAGGCTGCTTAGGGAATGCTTCTTACCACCCCTTCTCTGTAGTTCCACCTGCTCCAAGGAAGACCAGCAGTCACTTAGGCCTAGACAGTAGACACAGCTACTTCTCACTTACCCATCATAGCGATTTATGGGAGAATCATTGCTTTGATGGCTCCAATTCTTCTCTCATTTAGAGCAAAGCCTTTTTGCCGTACACCTTGATTCTGGGTTTGGCCATTTAACTTGTTTGGCCCTTAGCAGATGTGATACAAGCCAAGGCTTGGAAAACACAAATTTCTTCTTGCTTTGCCCACTCTCAGAGTCCTGTCATCATCCCATGAACTAACATGGGCTAGCCTGCTGGAGGCATGTAAGAAACTCAGGGAGAAGAGCCCAGTTGTCCCAACTAAAGCCATTCTAGATCAGCTAGTCCCAGGCTAAGCCACCCTCCACCAGCTGACAGTACTCACAAAAGTCAGCCCAGCTGAAATCAGCTGAGCTCAGCCAAGATAAACTCAACCATTCCAGCTTTGCATAGCCTCATGAGAAATGAATACATGGTTGTCATTTTAAGGCACTAAGTTTTGGGGGTTTATGTTACACAGCAATAGCTAAGTGATACAAGTAGAAAGGGTGAGGATTATTCACTTCATGTATACCTGGTGGGGAATATTGAACTTCCTCTTCCTCTTCCTTAATATTTGTTTTAAATCCCCTACCTTTGCTTAGTAAAACTCAGATGATGAACACTCATTTGAACATGGTCAAGATTATCTTTGTGTCTCAGGCGCTGTACTAGTTCTTCTCCCACCTGCTATATCTTAGTACATGACCCTAAGAAATGTTAAGTAGTGTAGCTGCCCAGGTGGGCAGGCTTCTTATAAAGGAGTCACACAGACCTGGTTTGGAATTCTAGAGCCCCTCCTTCTTAGATTTGTGATCTTAAACAAATGAAGAGCTTCTCTAACTTCAGTTTCTTTACTTGAAAAATGAGGATGATAATGCTAATCTTCTGAGGCATCAATCAGGTAATGCATCTGATGGGAATTCATTCATTTTCAAGTAACAGAAAATTGGACAGTGAGTTAAGCCAGGAAGACATTTAATTATCTCACACAACAAGGGTTCTGGAGGTCAACATCTGCTGGGGTGTGTTTAAGGCAGAACAATATCTGGGTAGCATCCCTGTGATTCTCTTGGACTGTACCTCATGGCTGTAAAGGGTCTGCTTCAGCTCCAGAAATCATATCCCAGGCACAGGATGGGAGAAATGTCTGATTGTTCAGGAACGTAAAGTCTTCCCTGGAAGCTTCCTCTCACATCTCGTTGTCCGTGAAGTGACTCATGTCACGTCACGAAGACTCAGGATAACCCGTGGCTGCAGGAGGGGCTGCTAGAGGAAGTACTTGACATTGTCTTCCCTAGAATTGGAGGCATGGGAGGATTAAGAAGCTGGGAATGGGTACTGTGTGAGTCCAACAATGGCGGTCTCCGCGGAGTGTCCAAAGGCGCCTCGTGTAGAGTGATGAGCTGATGCGTCTTCCTCACCATGCACTTCTTGAACTTGAAACTTGCTAGTAGCTTTAAGGGAGAGGAAAAGGATTTTTTCTGCTCTGTGTCTTAAGGTGTGTTCAGTGTCAGAGTATTTTAAGAGAGACTTTGAACAAAAATATGAGCTAGAATACATTGACAGCGTAACATTGGCCAGGCACTTTACTTACATTATCTTAACATGCACCTGCAAGATAGATACTGCAATCCTCATCTCACAGAGGGTAAAACGGAAGGTTGGAAAGGTTATACGAATGCCCAAGTATACCTGGCCAGTAATCGGTGGCTTTAGCTTTGACTCTGGCTCGCTCTCTCTCCAAAACCCATACTCTTAACCACCAAGGTTTTATCATTTATCCAACACTTTCTTTCAGAAGAACCATATATTTTCAAAGCAGCAGGAGGGGCAAAGTAGTATTAAGAAAGACTTACAGAGTTCACTGTCTAGCCATTAAAATATTCATGATCCGTCTTTCATTGGATGAGAATTTTCGTGTCAGGCTTTCTTTAAAGCAGGAGTATCAGTAATAAAACCCGTGAGCCAACATGAACACAATACACACTTTAGCTTCCTCAGGGATTAAAGTAGGTGCTCGGAAGCATATCAACTTTCTCTAGTGAGAGCCTAGTATAATCTTGCTGTCAAAAATAGGCTTCTGTTTATCCCAACCCTCACTGAAAGGTTTCTTTATCATTTTAAAAATAATTTTTTATAGTTTATATTATTGTTTAGCAAATATTCACCCCTCCCTCTCCTATGGTGGGCAGAGGATATTTTCCCCACGCTGTCAAGTTTGGGCTTGGTCATGTGATTTGTTTGGTCAGGGTGATGTTAGGGGATGTGATGTAAGCAGAGTCCTTAAACATGCTTGCATGTTTTGGCTTTGCTCTTGAGCTCCTTAATCCACCATGAGAAGAGCATGACTCAGGTAGTCACTACCCTTTTATCCAGGACTCCAGAAAACACACACATGTGGAAGATGTGGAGTCATGCAGATAAGCCAAGCCTACATCAGCTGAAACACGGTTGATTGCAGACTCATGAATGTAAGAATAAATGCTTATTGCTATTTAGTCACTGGATCATGGGATGGTTTGTTATGCAGCATTACTGTGACAATAGCTGACTAATATACCGTTTATCTTGCACACTGGTGGGAGATGAAAGTTGGCCACTAAAACATTTCATGGGTCATTTATTTAGGCCTATTTGATATGGAGAGGTAGAGTGTATCTCCAGAGACTTCAAGGGGCATGACAGACTCTTGGCGTGGAGGGGCACAGGACTGGGAATTAGGAACACTTGAATTCTAGTCTCAGCTCTAACTCACACATGCTATCTGAAGATGAGTAGGTCATTTATCCTTTCTGGCCTTTTGTTTTATTTTTATGTAAAGGGGCTGGCTTAGATCCAAATGGCAAATAAGTCTAAATGGTCCACCAAGATTTATTAGTAATGGTTGTTTTAAGCGCTCACAAATTTGGAGAATGGATCTAGACAAGAGATGAAAGTTCTGTAATTGATTATTGATGTCTGCCATGGACATAGATTTTTTTTTTTTTTTTTTGCTGGGGGGAGGTGGTCCATTTCTTGCTCACTGTATACATCTGGGACTGTTGGAGTCTAAGAAACCAGCCAGTTGTCCTCGTGCCCTGACAAAGATTGAGTTAGAGAGAAATTGGATCTCCTGTGAAAGAACAGGAGGCACTGGAGTTCACAGACTACGTGAGGTTAGGGTGACTCTTTTGTAAAATTCCTTACATTTCCGCAGCCCATTGTCTGTGGAGAATTGCAGCTGTGAGGGCAAAGCTGGCGGGCTGCTTGGAGCACACACCCCTTTGCCCATCAAATGGTAGAGAATCCAAACTGACAGAGTCTGGGATTTTAAGAATTAAAGTTGATCAAGAGCATTCAAAGGGGGTAGAAGGAGGAGCTGGCAGCTTTGGTTCCTTTAAGGGCAGGTGCAATTCCTCATGATGGGGTGACGGGTACCATTTGGTCAATGAACGAAGCTGTGAACGTGTGGCCAATCGGAGTTGAGCAAGAATCCAAGTGGAGGCATTGAGCCCTCCTTTGTCCATGCATTGTTCTTTGGGGGATTTAATTGGCCACTCCCAGATGCTAGTTTTCAAAGTACCCCCTCCTTTTTAAAAATATGCTTACACCTGGCATCAGGGCTTTTTTATTTTTACTGCCTTTGGATTAATCACCAAGCATCATATTTTAAAGCAGCTTGGAGAATGCAGATTCAAAGATTAGTCTGCACACAGAGTGGCTGTTGGAAAAAGTAAGGCCATCTTGCATGGGCGGAAAAAGAAAATCAGCCAGAAGTTTGCTGTACAATGAAAAAGCTCATTGGTCTTAGTCCCTCAGGGTCCAGTTCACTGTCCCTGCTTGTCTGGCCACAGTGATGTCTGCCAGGTCAGTGCCTGTCACCAGGCAGAGATCCAGTCTGCTTTGTTTTCTCTTGCAGATCTGGATCTTAGCATGACACTTGGCACATGGAAGGACCCTGGCGATCATTTGCTGATGGAATGAACGCCTGCCAGGGCAGATGTGCCCGTGACTCAAGCCTGTCTTGGAACAGCATTAAGCAGAGGGGAGACATAAAAATTCCATTATGCAAACTTCAAGACTGATGTTTGGCTCTCAATTTGATAAATGTTAATTATAGTTAAATTTTTTTTGAGCACTTGCTGTGCACCAGACACCATTCTAAGCCCTTTACATGGACAATCTCCTTTAATGCTTAAAGTTGAAGCCAGTACATTAGGAACTATTGCTCTCCACCCCTCTGCATCCATTCCTAGCAACACACTGAGACACTAGAAGTTGTGTAGCATGTCCAAGGTCACATAACTCATGCATGGTAGGTCTAGGATCTGAACCCAGGAAATCAAACTCTATAACTCTCACTTGTAGGCACTGTATCATGCATTTAGAGCAGTGGTTCCCAGAGTCACCTAGAGGGCTGGAGAAAACAAAAAATTCTGGCACCCTGTTCCAGAGCTTTGGATTTAGTCCATCTCAGGTGGCTCTCAGGTAATGCTGATGCTGCTGGTTCAGGGATCACATTTTGGGAACCATTGATTGAGGGTGACGCTAAATGTCAGTGACTTAGCACAATTTAAGTTCACTTTTTGCTCATACAATAAATGTGAACATCCCAGGCTGGTGGGTAGTTTTCCTTCATGCAGTGATTCCAGAATCCAGATTTCTTTCATCGTGTGGCTTTGCCTCTCCCTTGGTTCCTGTAATCACCTGCATTCAGCTGGCATGAGATGAAACCATAGCAAGGTGAAAGTTCCTTAAAGGACTTGGTCCAGGAGTGACATCCATCACGTCTGCCTTCATTTCATTGGCAAGAATTAGTCACGTGACTATATCCCTGAGAAGGGAGTGGGCTTGCTAGGAAATGTAATCCTTGATTGGGGATGGCTTCCTAACCACAACTTTATACTACAATAGAAGGAGCAAGAATTCTGGTAGAGAGCAAGCAACCTGTGCTAGAGATGACATGGCACAGTGCCTTTATGTCTAAACATGCAGGTGCCAGCTATTGGGAATTCAGACAATTGCTTTTTCCAAGTCAGAGAAGTGATGTGCTTTGGTTTTTGGTCCAAAACAATATGCAAGTGAATATTTCTTACTTCTGCTCTGGCTACCAGAATGTCACAGCCAAGGATAAGACATCAATGAATGTCAAAAGCAGAGATTCATGAAAACATGAGCAATGTGCATGAGCCCTGTGTGCATGTATTTCCTTCTGGAGAGAAGGTCCACTGAATCCATCAGATTTTTAAAGGAGATGACAGAGACCCAATAAATGTTGAGAATTATAGCGCTAAGCGAACATGGAGTTTTTCCTGACCACTCAATCACATTATCTCATCACCATCTACCACATCCCTCTTTTTATTTTATGCCTAACAAACATCCGTAACTGATGCTTTATTTTCTTGTTTTCTTAATTGCTTCCTATCTGCTTCCCTGACATAGATGTTGGCTGCA
Source organism: Varecia variegata (assembly GCA_028533085.1). Classification (NCBI taxonomy): domain Eukaryota; kingdom Metazoa; phylum Chordata; class Mammalia; order Primates; family Lemuridae; genus Varecia; species Varecia variegata. The sequence continues at coordinate 8,111,234 of CM052452.1, forward strand.
TGAGGAAAGAGATCTTGTTTAGCCTGCTCACTACTGTTTTCCAAGCACCCAGAGTATGGTATCTGGTTCATAGTAAATGCTCAATAAGCAATTGATGAATAGATGCTTAGAGCAATAAGTAGGAATTGAACCATTCGAGCGTTATGCTTGGGGTTGCTTGTACCCAAAATTTGTTTTTCAAAATAGGGGGTGGGGCTTCTTTTTTGATAAGAGCCATAAGCAGGGGAACCACAATTAATTTATAGTCACTGACTCTATCACTATTAACCACGTTTATCAACAAAAATAATAGCTATCTTTTATTGAGTGCTTACTACTGGCCAGGTGCTGTGCTAATCTTGGGCAGGAGCTCTTATTTGAACAATACATCTCCAAAGCAGAAGGCTTAATGGAAATATCTTTCTTTCCCACAGTGAGGTCACCAAGAGATTTAAACCCTTAGACATTAGACAAACGCGGCCTGTGCAACCTTAAAGCATAGCCCTGTCCCTCTTGTTTTAAGCAGCACCTAGTAGAAGTTTTATAGGAATGTGGGTTGTGCTTGCTGAATATCTTCAATGCCTCAGGGCTACCTTTGTGTATAGTCACCCTAAGAATCTACCAGAAGACTAGTGGTGATAACACAAGATGTGTTACTTTAAAAAGTAATCTGTCAAGTACATACTGATTTTGAGTTGTCTGAGAAGTATTTTCTGTAGAGAAAAATAAAGTCACCAGCAAGGACTTAAGGAATAGGAAGAGAAAAAAATGATGATGTGTGGTGGTATAAATTGGCATTCAAAACAATCAAATATCTTGTGATGCATGTAAATAATTCCAATTTATAATATTGTAAGTATCTGGGCATAACACATAAATAATTTTGATTACATGGCACAATAGTACATGCAGATTTTGGAAGTCTGAAATTGATCAATATCATCTAGATGGACAATCAGCCCATAATGTAGTATAATGGATTTTTAAAATGTGGCATAAATCTGCTTGAAAAAGTATCTAGGCAGCCCCACATCAAGACACATTAAAAACTGCCACTGTTCTTGGATTGTGACTTTACGTCAGCACCTCTCAGGTTCAGCAAATTCAGGAACCTACACAGCGAGTATCTTGCTGTGGCACAGAAGAGAGACTCACAGGGTCTTGTGGAAGTGCACTTCTATTCAAGTTGTGTGAGCAGAATGGTTTTCTATTTTTAAAACAAAAAAGATGGAAATGTTCGGCCAGACTCTTTCTTCCAAAATGTAGGACCAGTTCATGGAAAAAAGTACAAAAGGCACGAGTTAAGGGAAGCCACTTTTTTAAGCAAAGGCAGACAGATGGAATGACTGATGGACAGAGAGACTTTGGCTGTATCAGAAAGTAGGACTGCTTCTTGAGGCCAAAGCAAATAAATTGGATAGATTAATCCCCGAGTTGGAGACTCAGAAAATAAAGAAGTCAATAAAGGAGAATTTGGGGTACATTATTATTTAGCACCCCCTCCACACTCTTTTTTAAAGCCAGCTTAGAATTTTGTTGAGTTCTTTACCTCCATTGCTCTCCTACTTCCAGCATGTTTAAACTAATAACAGAAACAGATATGGAAGCTAATAATTTCAAATCATTCATCCACATATTCATTCATGCATTCACCAGATATATACGCCACACACCTACTGGGTTTCTGGCCCAGATTAATGAAACTCAAATTATGCTTCATGTGCTATTTAATTTTAAAAGTCTCAGGATCTCACTAAAAAATAGGGCCCATAAGAATAATTCAAGAAGAAATAAAACAGAAACAACAAAAACATAAGCAAAACCAATGCATTTAGCACATTCAATTCAACTCAGTTTGTGAAAATAAAGTTGGAAGAGTCCTTAAATAACAACATTCAATATTTCATCCTGTAAGTCTTTGTCAACGAGTCCCACCATATAAATGTTTGACTCTAAATTGGTATTTGAGAAGGTTAGGAAGCAGAGTGGGTATTTGGTGTATATTTTCAGAATTGAGTGAATGGATGAGAGAATAAATGAAGTTATAAATACTGTCAGTAAAGCCAGATCTCCTTAACAAAGTGTCTAGACACATGATAACCCACAATGTGGAAATAATCTAATAATAGCAAACAACAGCAAGCATGTAATGAATTCTTAATAGGTGCTAAGCACTGTTCTAAGTTGCTTTACATAAGCTAACTTGTTTTATTCTCATGTAATAACTTTATAAAGTATGTACTATTATTATCACATCTGCATTTACCGCTAAAACAAATGACGTGAAGAAGGTGGAAGGTCACAAAGTTACGTATGGCAATCAGAATTCAAAATCATGCAGATAAGGCCGGGTGCGGTGGCTCATGCCTGTAATCCTAGCACTATGGGAGGCCGCGGTGGGTGGATTGCTTGAGGTCAGGAGTTCGAGACCAGCCTGAGAAAGAGCGAGACCCTGTCTCTACTAAAAATAGAAAGAAATTATCTGGACAGCTAAAAAAAAAAAATATATATATATATAAAAAAAACCATGCAGATTGTTGCCACCGTATTCAGTCTCTTTTTTTTTTTACATCAGATTTTTATCTTTACTATCTAACATTACTTCTTTAGGAAAGTCTTTCCCTGAACCAAGAATACAATGGTAATTCATAAAAATATACACATATAAAAAGTAGTTCTCCAATTTCCCCAAGAAAAAAAATCCAAGTATAACTTCTAGAATAATCAAGTATCCAGTCTTATCCATTATCTTCTGTTTCCTCTCATTAGTTCAGGTAATTCTTATAATAATTATATGAAGTAGTATTTGACAGAGAGAAAACTAAGGCTCAGAGAAATAATAAAGGTGGGATTTGAACCCAGGACTAAATGAAGTCTTACATCACTTTTCAGTAAAATTACCTTCATACCCAAAGTCATGAGCGTGGTACTTTTGGTAGCCTTTATGGCACTTTTGGTAACCAATGTAAAATTGTTTCTTTGGAAGAACTTTGTACAAGAGATCATTGTCATCCTGGGTACTCTTTGCATCCTTCATGCTAGAAATTCACAACATACCAGAATCCATCTAGAACCATGGACAGCACCCAGGTTTGGGGAGTGTCTTCTCCAGGCTTCAGGGATAAGGTGCTGGAGGTTCTTTCCATCATGAAACAAACCAACAATTATACACCAGGCATTGCTGATGAGAAAACAAGCTGGTCCACCTGGATATTTATGCTGAAGTCACCACTTTATACCACAAACCATGGAGTCCTTGCCGTTGACTTGGTTTGTCAACCCCGTCACCAGACACCTTCTGGAAAATCATCAGGCATTTCTAGATAACTGGGTATTTTAGTTTTCTAGAGATCAAACTGAAGGCTAAAGTGAACATATGACTCTGGTCTCTCAATTAGTTCTTTTATTGATGTCTTAAGTTCTCTGCTATGAGATATCTTAATCTAGGAAACCTTTTTGAAATACACAATTACCTGGAAGATATAATATATTTAATCAATCCCTTACTCTTTAATGTTCCTCCATGAAGGGAGGTATAGGTCAACGTGATCCCACACTCTTCACGTAGTTGAGGGGAAAACAGAAGGAACTCCAGAGGTACCCACATACCATGCTTTATAATTTGACCTAGGAACAGCCTTGGATAGGCAACGTGGGTTTATGCTCTCAGAAAATACTTTGACATGCATTAATTTATTCATTTAAAGTTAATTCATCATTGGGCTTTGATTGGGTATCTCTGAAACTCATCCCTCCCTCCGTTTTCTCACAATATTGTATTAATAAATCTCTTTCATATAAACTATCCTGTGATTTCTCATGCTATATGCCCTTTTTCCTTTCTTGAGTGTGAGCTCTTTGGTGATGGGAACTGTATATGTTTTCTCATCCTTCAAGCAGCTATCACAGTTTCTGGCATAAGCAATATTATATATATAAAAAGATAAGTTCTGTTGATGAATCAAATTATTAGTGATTGTGCCTGGGCTTCATTTATTTATACATTCATCTATGTGTCTGTCTGCATGCCTGCCCATTATTTAGTCAAAGCATACATTTGTCCACCCATCCATCAATCTATCCATCCATCCACTCACCCACCCATTCCTCTCTCTGATCTCACTTTAAAAAAAAAAAAACAATTTGGACAAAACAGTCAGAAAAATTCACCAAATAAGAGGCAAAAATTGATAAGGATTTCACGCCCTTTCCCCATTCTTTTTTCCTGTCCTGATTTTCCTTCATCTACAATTTCTCCCTTGTTCTATAATACGTCTCTCCCTCTTCCCTCAGGAGAGTTGCAGGAATGAAAATGAGATGCGTCCTGAGAGCTGGTGAGGGGAGTAAATTGCTTGGTGACAGCTTGGTTTCAGGGACAGATGAAAACCTGAGTCTTAGGCAAAGTTCAGGGGAGCCCAAGGAGAGAGCTGACGGGCAGTCTGACTTGTCGAGGGTGAAATCAATTAAAGTACATCCAATCCAGAGTTCATGCTTTCTCAGAGTGACAAATCTACACTGGAAACTGAGAAAGACGAAGGAAGAAACTTGCCTTTGACCTCTTGGAGACCGGCTGTTCCTTTTGTCAGGGGAGCCAGGCCCGGAGTGAGATGCGTTCATGATGAATTATAACAGCCAGCCAGCCACCTTAAAAAAGAACGGGGTGAAAAGGTTACCAAAGAGAACCAAAATGTGAGGAATTCAACCAAACATCGAGATAAATCAACTCGGAGCCAGGCATATTTGTGCCATGCCTGTTCAGAGCTGCTATGGACAAGATCAGTTTGTGAGCCCAGCTCTTTTTAACATGATAGGCACATACCTTCACATGCACACACATACTGTTTGCCAACACATGAGAAATTCATCAGATGAGAAGAGCCATACGATTGTCGATCTAGCATCAGAAATTTGAAGGCACAACATTTCTGGGCAATGCCGTCCACTCAAACTTTCTGCAGTGATGGAGGTGTTTTATAGCAGAGCTGACCAATATGGTAGACACTAGTTATATGTGACTGTTTAGCACTTGAAATGTGACTAGTGCAACTGAGGAACTGAATTTTTATTTTTTAAATTTTAATTATTTTGAATTTAAATAGCAGTGAGTGGCTAAAAGCTACTTAATGGGGCACTGAAGCTCCAGGACAAAGGATGGTTTTGCCTTCGACCATATCATTGGACAGATAGGGATGGGTTTGACGTCAGATTGCAATGCAATTGCTTGAATTTTTGCAGAGTTCCTGGCAGAAACTCATTACACCCATTTGCAACACTTGATGGCAAATTTAATTTTCTCTTTAGGACGTAGACATTGAATCTTGGTTTGAAATTGCCTCTCTGAGAGCAGTTCCCCCGTCTGCCAAATTTCAACTTGTTGAGAGAGCTCAGTGATGCAATATATGCAACATGTCTATTTCAGTGTCTGATGACACTCAGCAAAAGATTGCTGCATTTGATGTTGTTATTATTATTATTGGGATTTAAAAACAAGTAGATGCTGAAAAACAGAAATCCTTTGTTGACCAATTGTGCTGGTTTCTTACTGATTCTTCACTGAGGTAAACTTTCTAAGTAACTATAATTTGCATCCTGTGGCATCAAAATTAATATTATTATTTCCAAATTTGAGCCATTCTGCCTGGAAAACATTCTTATGAGTTTTAATATTTCCTGTCTTTAGAAAATATGGAACAAGAACTAATGTTTTACATTTTTTTTCTGAAACACATACACACACAGAGGCATAAAATTCACATAACATAAAATGAACCATTTTTAAAACCAACAATTCAGTGGCATTTAGTACATTTCCACATGCACAGTGCTGTCCAACCGCCAATTCTACCTAATCTCAAAACATTCTCATTACTCTAAAAGAAAACTCTGTACCTATTAAGCATCATCCCCTATTCTTCCCTCCCCACAGCCCCTGACAAACACCAATCTACTTTCTGTTTTTATGGATTTGCCAATTCCTTTTGTGTCTGGCGTCTCTTACTTAGCAGAATGTTTTCGAGGTTCTTGGGTGTTGCCTGAGTGCTCCATTCCTTTATATGGCTGAATATCCACTGTATACAGGACAACGTTTTGTTTATCCATTCATTTGTTGATGGACTTTTGGTTGTTTCTACCTTTTGGCTAATGTGACTAGTGCTGCTGTGAACATTTGTGTACAAGAATTTGTCTTGAGTACCTGTTTTCCATTCATGTGAGTATATACCTGTGAGTGGAATTGCTGGGTCCTATGTTAAGTCTATGTTTGACTTTTTGACGAACTGCCAAACTGTTTTCCATAATGACTGCACCATTTTACACCCACACCAGCAATGTATAAGAGTTCCAATGTCTTTACATCCTCATCAACACTTGTTACTCTCCTTTTTAAAAAAATTATAGCCATCCCAGTGAGGGTGAAATGGTGTCTCATCATGATTTTGACTTGCATTTCCCTAATGACTAATGATATTGAACATCTTTTCCTGTGTTTATTGGCCATTTGGTGTCATATCTAAGCATTCATTGCCAAATCAAAGGTCATAAAGATTTACCACTATGTTTTTTTCTAATAATTTTATGGTTTTAGCTTTTATATTTAGGTAATTGATCCATTTCAAGTTAATTTTTTTATATGATGTGAGGTAGACATCCAACTTCATTCTTTTCCACGTGAACATCCAGTTGTCTAGCTTCATTCCATTGTGGTCATAGAAGATATTTTTGTGTGATTTCAAAAGTTTTACATTTATTGACACTTCTGTGTGGCCCAGCAGATGGTCTACTCTGGAGAATGTTTCCTGTGCACTCCTTCTTCTGTTGAGTGGAGTGTTCTATCTACAGCTGTTAGGTATGTTTGGTTTATGGTGTTAAGTCCTCCATTTCTTACTGATATTCTATTGAGGGTTTTATTCATTATGGACAGTGGGGTATTGAAGTGTCCAATTATTATTGTGAAACTGTTCGTTCCTCCCTCGATTCTTCCAATGTTTTCTTCATGTATTCTGGGCTTTTGTTGTTTGGTGTGCATATGTTTATAATTGCTACATCTTCTTGGTGAATTGATCCTTTTCTCACTATATAAGGACTTCTTTCCTTTGGGAAGATCCTCTGTTTCAGAGAGTGGATGGATCTTGTCCCTTGGCTCAGCCTATCCGCTAGAGGAAGGAAGGGGGTGTCTCATTTTCTCTTTGCTGTCTTCCTTCACTTCTGAAAGATATAATTTTTATATTTGGTTTCCTCAATGAATTTTTGGGTTTAGGGTCATTTTCTTCAGATCTGATAATCTTCTACACTAACTGTGGCTCTCTTGCCCCTGATCTCGGCGAGGTCCTCCTTGGTGAACATGAAACCCATATTCCCCCAGATAAGAGGCAACAGTTTCTCCAGAGCTGGGTTGTTTTCCCAATGCCCTCAGTTGGCCTTGTGCATCATGGTGTCCTTGCCCATCAGCACCACAGCCTTCCCTCGAAGGGACATGCGGATTTGTTGTAGCACCTGGTTGGAGCCCACATTGTCTGCTCCCACAAAGAAGTATTTTGGATAATCATCCAAAAGTTGGATGATCTTAAGGTAGCAGTTGGACTTCAGGGTCTCCCTGTCTTCCCTGGGCATCATAGCAGTGCATCAGGGATTGCCACGCAGGGTTTAAAGATGATGTCACTCACACAAGGATGCCTGGTGAGAAATATTTCTAATACAAAGAAAAAAAAATGTTTGAGATGATGGATATGCTGATTACTCTGATCTAAACACCATACTTTACATGAATAGAAGCATCACTATGTATGCCATGACTACATACAATTATAAGTTGTCAATTAAATAATAAAATAAAATATTTTTAAAAAAGTAAAACAATAAAAATCAGAGTCTCAGGCTAACCAGGATGGTGGTGGTCACTTTATCTCCTATCCTTCAACACATACACACGCACGCACGCACGCACGCACGCACGCACGCACGCACATAGTACAGTGTGTTGATTTTGATCTAAGCAGCCCATCTAGCTGATTAGATTTTTGGAGAAACATAATGCAATTACGCTCAGGATGGGATCTAAGTAAAGATCTGTGCATAGCTTTCACCACCATTGTTTTGACTGCATGACTGTCACGCAGCCAGTTTCAGGCTCTTGCTTGTGTTTTGGACGTTGGTGTGGGTTGGCTTAGTAGCCCTTCAACGTTACTTTGAAGGATAAAAGGCTGTGATACTGCAAATAATAATTTGCATATGTCTTCCATAGAAATGCAGACATTCAAGTATTTTGTCTTAATTTTCCTATTAGAGTCTAATTTTGTTTTCTTTTCCTAAAGGTCATCTATTCTCACATCCATCCCAACATTATTGACTCTAGAATACTCTACAACAATGAATTCTGACTATAGATCAGTGGTTCTCAGTGGGAGGTGGGCAAATGTTCCCCTGGGGGAACATTTAGCATTTTGGGTTGTCACAGCTTGGGGGAGGGCACTACTGGCATCTAGTGGGTAGAGGCCAGGGATGCTGCTCAGCGTCCTACAAGGGCCAGGACAGCTCCCACCACAGAGAATCATCCAGCCCCAAATGTCAGCGGTGCCAGGGGTGAGAAACTCTGCCTTAGGAGAATGCACCGTGATATTAGTGAGATCGGCAAGACAGTTGGAACAGAGTTTTAAAAATGTCTATGGAAATATTTTTCCTTATTTTCTAGCTAGTTCAACATGAAGCAGCCTCTCGACTCCAATATGCTCTGGGCTGCAATACAATCTCCATTTTTGGACCTTGGAAACCCAAGTCTCAGATACGGTGAGGCCCAAATCACTTGCCACTTCTATTTTCCTTTCTTGCCAGAACGTTTTGGTGCAACAGAAGAGGAGGAGGCGTACACCGTATGTTTTTCATTCATTTATGCTGAAATCATTGAAACGTTCTATTTTTTATGAGCCATTTGATGTCCAAAAAGCCTTTTGAATCACATTTATAACCCTTTAAAAATCTCATTCCTCTTCGAAACAGGAAGCCACTTTGTGAACAAAGTAAACACATTCAAACCTTGGAAGGTGGGAGCTGAGAGGCCTTGAGTCCCTTCGGGAGCCTCCGCCTGGGGCGAAATGCCTTCACTGCCCCTGAGGGGACCTCCTGTGGCCAGGGCCCGTCAGAGGCGCCAGCTGGGGCAAGTCAGAAAGCGGGGGCCTCCATGGGCTGTAAACGGGCTGTTGCTGATGGGGTAGCCTTACATGGGCCAGTGCCCATGGTCAGCGACCCCTTAGTGAGTCTGTCGTACTATGGGAGAAGGATGCTCAACTGATTCTGGACCCTCTCTCTGCATTCCCTCAAGGTGCTCACCATCTTTGGGCCTCTGTCTCCTTGCGTATACAGTGGAAGGATCGGGCCGGGTGATCTCCCAAGGCCTTCTTAGTTCTTGTGAGCCAGGTCTCTCTGCAGATCTCAGATGTTTGCTTCAGACACCGTAAATCCATAGCACGCTCAACGTCACTCTCCCGTTCAGTGTCCACTGCAGACATCACTAATTGATAACGATAGCCTTTTCCACTGACCTCAGGTATGAACTTGAGAATCTCTTTTGACAGAGTTCTCCAGGCAGGCACTTCCAATTGTGGATCATCACACACACACACAGGAAAACGGACCAGTCCATCAACCTAGGACCAGGTAATTATAGAGGGTGTTATATCAATTCCTCTAGAGCGGGGGATTTAGTCATGAGCCAACTGTAAAAATGATTAGAAAATAAAATGCAAAGTAAAATGAAGGAATACAAAACAAAATAAAATAGAATGAAAATTAGAGCTGAGAGTCACTTGCTGTGTGACCTGAGGTAGGTGATTGACTTCTCTGAGTCTTTGGTTTCATGACCTATCAAAGGGTATAAATAGGCCCACCTTCCCATTTTACTTTCTTTGCCTTCTTTATTTATTTATTTTTATTATTGACAAAGTATATTCACATTCGTCATGAAAATAATAATGCCTCTATCTTTAATGCCAAGGCATACTGCTTTTCATATGCTGTTGGTTCTGAAACCAAAATGTGTCTTACAACCACTGTGCACAGCTAAGGCGGCCAAGTTTCCTATTTTCCCCATTAAAACGAAAGCAATTTTTTTAAATCATAGCATCTTAGAACAAAACAAAGAGTGGGAATAGTTTCCATTTATTTAACACATAGTATATTCCTCACGGCATCCCAATTGCATCACAAAGGCCTATAAAGCAAGCGTTATTAACATCATACATATTAGCATCTAAACATTGTCCTTCTTGAGATGCAGAAACAGAGAGTCCGGAAGAGTCATATGTCATAAGGCAGATAAAGGGCAGAGCTGGGATTTGAAATTGCAGCCTTCCGATGCCAAGCTTACTCTCGTAGCCCACTTCACAATTTCAGCCTCCCAAAATCTTGGAAGGGAGATGAGACAGGTGACACCATGGTCCTTTCCAGGTGCACAAATGGAGACCAGGACCACAGAGTGACTTTGTCTTGGGGTCACTTCAAGAAAACATTATAGATCCAGGGGCTCTGAGCTGAAGAGGAAAAACAAGCACCGTGCTCTGTAACTTAGGGATGTTAATCTCACATTGATCTTTGGCTCCCATGTCTGAGGACTGCTGCATCCTCCTGAAGTTTTAAGAGGCCCAGGGGAGCCGGGGAGGAAAGACACTTCAACTTGTTAGAAAGTTAAAAAAGATGTATTTTCCCAGGGAGACTTCAGCAGATGGTCGGTGACATTTGTTCATTCATTCAATAGGCAGTTATTGAAAGTCTGGTCAGGTTCAAGCACTTGGGTGAGTCCTGCGTTCACGGGGGTGGGAGTGGCGGGCTGACAGCACGTGAACTTACAAAGTAGAAGTCACTTGAGTGGCAGAGAAGCAAACAGGAAGGGTAAACCAGCTTGGGAATCAGTCTCCAGTTGGGTTGGAGGCTGGCTGTGCTACTCTCTAGCTGTGTGACTATGGACACATGACTTTACCTCTCTGAGCCCTAATTTCCTAACCTGTAAAATGGTGATGGTGATGCAAAGCTACTCATGGGCTGGTTGTGTGGCTTACATAAAATCACGTGTGTAAGATGCTTAGCATACTGTCTGGCATACGATAAGCACTCTATAAATGAAAGCTGGAAGCATTTATTTATTCAACAAATGTTTACTGGGTTCCTACTGCTTAACAGGCACTGTTCTTAGCTCTGGATAACAGTATCAATTGTTCTTATTGTCTCAGAGGTAATCTCGGAGCTAATTACTGTCCGCAGATCTAATCTCCTTGGACTTCTCTGAGGCATCCTGCAAGCTGAGCTGGTTCTCAGCCCAGGAGGTGTGTGTAATGGGGTTACCGAGCAGAGGCACCTGAACCTCTTAAATCCTCCCAGTGGAGAAGGCAGCTCCACTGCTGAGTGGGTCAATGGGTCTCGTGGGTTCCCGTAGAGCAGAAAGGAGATGGGGCAC
>CM052452.1:8123152-8230205 GCA_028533085.1 Varecia variegata
AGCCTTGAACTTCATGTAGCCTTCAAGGGCAAGGTAGTGCTGCAAGGTGGTGTCCTTCAGAGAAGGAAAGTGTGGTGGCCTCTGTGGGAGACCAGCAAAAAGTCGCCAGGGAGAACACTGAACCAAGAGCTCACACAAGAGTTAAATGAGGTCCCCTTCCAAAGGGACCACCCAGAAACATATTAGTCTCATTGAAGAGATCCAAGGTCTTCAAAGAGAAGATCCATCTCCCTTCTGCGACTGAAGAGACCTGAACTCCTAAGGGCCTCTTCCCTGGCTGACTTCCTGCCTGGGACCTCTCCAAATCTCCTCGCCTTAAACCCTAGCAGACTAGCTCTCTCTTTCCAATATCCGTTCCCTCCATGCCCCCCTGCCCTTGGCCCTGCCCCAGATCCTGGCAACATCCTGTTCTTCCCCTGAACCAAACTCCCCCTCCAGCTTCCCAGTGTGATAGGAATCTTAAATAAATGCTTCCTGTCTCTTGACCACCTTATCTCCCATTCCTCCCGAATGGCTGACGTTCAAGAACCACAGGCAGCATTGCACTCCCTTCTAATTTTAAACCTGCCCTCTGAGGCTCTCTCCTCTTCCTTCTTAAGGTTCCGAGAAAGGCCAGGGGGTGTCAGAGGTCCCTGTTGACCCGCTGAGTCAGCAGAGGCAGGAGGCATCCTTCTTAAGTTCCCAAGGAGGGAGCCTGGCTCTAAGGATCCTGGGTGAGGCCACGTTGCAGTGCCTGCCCCAGAGAGAACTGTGCTCTGCGTGGAGTTGGGACAGAATGAGAATGATTTGGGTGGGAAAGAAACTCAAACACATCTATGAAGAAGCTAGAAAAAATATGTATACACACACACACACAAACACACATACACACGCTCTGAGTTGTCCTTTGTAAAGTGTTCAGGTTCAATATCCAGTAATTACCTTTCTGTTAACAAAACCTGGATCCTCTAAGAATTGCACAACCTTGGAGGATTGAGTTCCAAGGATGTCATGTGACCAACTCAGGCCCAGCCAATCAGAGTGTTGCTGGCCAGTGATTGGCTCTGAGTGAGCATGTGACTCAAGTCTGACCACTAGGAATCAAGGGAGACTCAATGCTGAGAATTTTTTTTTGAACTCCTGAGAGACGGGTGTGCTTTTTCAGGTGGTTGCTGCTAAGAGGGTAAGAAGTCAGCTGATTTGACGGTGGCGATGGTTTCACAGGTGTACGCTTATCCCCAAACCCATAGAGATGTGCATATTATAATAAATACACACAGTTTTTAAATATGTCAGCCATGCTTCAATAAAGTCGGTTTTTAAAACAATAGTTGGCTGAGAGCTGGCAGTGGCCATTTCAACGTCACAAGATGTTGGAACCTACGCAAGGGGAGCCCAAACTGGAATAGAGAAAGAATAAGTAAAAGACTTGGTCTCGTCGGAATCCTTGAAACCAGCTCCAAAAACTGATTCTTCTGGAATTTTTAGTCAGTGGAGCCCACAAAATCTCTGCCTTAGTTTTCTGTCACTTGTAACCACACACACACACACACACACACACACATATGCACCCCACCCACACCCATACAAACATACACAATGAGGTGGAGATTAAAAGGAATAATATACACCTGTATTGAAAATGTATCACGTGCCAACATGTATCCTTAAAATGGCTCTCTGAGCTAACAGTCATTAGTACTATTCCCTGGCTCATAATACTGAAGCTCAGACAGGAGAAGATGTTTGCCTAAGATCACACAGTAGGAAGTGTGTGATCTTCCCTAGGTCTGCCTAAGCCAAAGTCCTTGCTCTTTGCAAAACACTGAGCTATTTTTAAAAGAAGCTGACGGGGGTCTTCTAGTCTAGATTATGGGATGTGACCTTGGCCACCACAATTAACTACAAGGCTCCTGACGTCTCCCGTGTGCCATGCTCCTTTGAAGCCACCCCCTCCTCTGCCCTCACACGTTCACCTTTCTCCTTTTACCTCCCCCTTCCCTGTTACATCTGATCCCACCTGGACCTGTCTTTCCCTTCGTAGTCACTGCATCATTCCGTGCAGCTGTCGAATCCCATCTTTGTCCACTCGCTCCTGCTCCTCGTTCACCTCTTTAGCAGGAGCATGTCCCAGGGTTTGCCCTTGGTTCACTCCTCGGATTTTAACCTGTCTCTTGCCTAAGCCTCAGACCCATAAACACCCATGTGTGTCTCCTCACATCTGCTCCTGGATGTCCCCCAGGAGGCTCCTGTATGGAGTGTCCAAAACGGAGCTTAGCACCTTCCCCCTAACCTGCCATTGCACCTCTGTTCTCCAGTGCATCCGTGGCATGATCAGACATCCACTCAATCAAACTAGAAGAATCTTGGAGTCCTGTGCAACTGTATCTCGTTCCACACTCGCCCCACCCAATCAGTCATCTGCTTCTACTGGCTTCTGAATTCCACTTCCCGTATAATCCCCAAGCCCTTCCTCAATCTTTGGTCTGATAAGCCCTGCACATGTGAGTGAATGAGTGAATAAATGATGGTGCACGTTAGGCTTTGGGAAGCCAATCCTGGGCTATACTTTGTGGGCTTTTTCTTTATCAGTGTGCAGAATGAGACTCAACATGCAAGGCTGTGCATTGTTGTTGGGGTTGCTGTCTTCTAGAGCTAGAGATATAATCAAAATCATGGCAGGCTCATGGATTTTATACTTTACTAAACACAAGCCAAGTCTTTCTTAACCAGACCATGTTGTATGTGTTTGTGTGTGTCTGTGCATATGGATGTTTGTAGGTTACCCTGCCATCCTCATTCCCATAACCCCCAGAGAGTTTACAGGCATCACAAAATGTGGAGAATTCCACAGACATTTCTTTCTCCAGACCCCAAACTTGCTTCTTTAAGTAGGTCATGAAAGGTCCCATTTTCACAGTCCACTAGTTACCTCATTTGAAAGTTGAACACAACTTAAGTATTTGCCAGGGTGGACTATTGAGAGGGTTAAGTGAGGATAAGCCAGCAGAGCACTGAGCTTGTACCTGGCACATAGAACCATCTAGTATATTCTAGTAGTATTGCTACCATCATTACTAGTATTATAAGGAAAAGAGAGATTATTTTATCATCATGTTCTTTCAGGGTCATGTCTTAAAATTTCACTTCTTGATAAATTATTACAGACAGCTCAGAGCAGTTCGCTTTTCATCCTGAAAATGAGCAGCGCCTCCTTAATTAGTAGCCATTGGGAAAATCAGAGTGCCCGTCCTCTCGCTGTTTATATTAACAGCTTTCATTAATCACACATAAGATAATAGACGTTACCAGCCCACCACACCATGCATTAAAAAAAAAATCCTCAAGTTAATTGTGTCTGAAGAGATGTCTGTCCCCTCAGAGAAAATGATCAGAATGGAAACTATTTAACCATCACTTTCTTAATACGCTCTTTTAGTTGAACAGTGGCTCATTGGAAGAGTTTGAGATGGGAACTGTAAGTGTGTTTCCATTATGCAACGAGGACTCGACCAATGCTCGCATGCTTCAGCCACAGCCACAGCAGCTCTCTCTTAGTCAGTGTCTCTGGTGTGGAAACTGAGGCTCTGAGAGGCTAAGCCACCTGCTCGAGTAGGCAGAGGTGGCCACTCCCTATGCAAAGCATTAGGTGATGTGGTTTAGAGTGTGGGCTCTGGAGAGAGACTGCTCAGGTTCAAACTTCAGTCTTGCCACTTACTAATTCTTTGGCCTGTAGACAGATCATTAAACATCTCTGTGCCTTGGTTTTCCTGCTTATAAAATGGGGAAAATAGTACCTGTCTGATAGGGTTGTCATGTTAATTAAATAAGAGAGTATGTGATAGGCATTTATCCAGTGCATGCCACTCAGTAAATGTGAGCTATTAAGATATCACACTCCAGCCACATAGGCTGCCTTCATTTCTAGGCTGGTTTTCAATCTTGTTCTTGCCCCAGGCCCTTTGCACTTGCTGTTCTTTCTTTTGGAAGGTGTTTCCCCCAGGTCTTCATATGATAGGCTCCTTCTCATTCCCTAGAGCTTAGTTTTGCTCTGAACACCCTATTGAGTATCTCCCTGAACTCTTGCACAACGTCACGTTGAACTTTTTGTTTTCCTTGATGTATTCATTCTGACATGAAGTCATCCCATTGATATTTGTTGATTTGTCTATTACACATTTCCCCCTTCCAGTGTTTGTCTCACTCTCAGCTGTATTCTTAGCTAAGTAGTCAGCACATAGTAGTCAATTAATAAACACTCAATGGAAGAATGATGAATGGGACATCAAGGGTATAAGCCAACATCTGTTGGACTTTAAGGCCTGTCGGTGCCAAGCTACTTTCAAAGGTGACGAGCCTCTAGCAGGAATGGAAGAGCCAAAGTCCTGGTCCCCCTAAAGGGACACTCATAGGGGCAGCCATTTCACAGCCCAGTGACGATGGGAACCCCAGACCTGTGAGTCCCCGAAAGGAGCTGGGTTTTCTAGGCTGTTCCAGTTGGATGAACACTAACTACTTGACAAAATGATTATGGCACCTCTTGATAGACATTCAGGTTGAATCCAGTTTTTTTTCTTATTACCTCCATATACACATACATTGGTTCATTCATGCTGATCTATCTGTAGGATAAATTCCTAGGTGCTGGGTTGCTGAGACAACTAAAAAGTAGGCTTTTGAGAGCAAAGGATAATAGCTATAATAAGTGTTGAGCTTCTTGGTGAAGAGTTACCTGGCCTTTATCCAGTGAGAAGAGCTAGCTGTGAGTCAGCTTAAAGTTACTTATAATTTTGCACAGTTTGGGAGATTTAAAAGTTTTTTTACTCATAGCTGCACTAGTTCAAACATAAAATCAGAGCAACTTAGAGTCTCTCTGATTACATTTCCATCAAGGTTTTAGGCAACGATGCAGCAACAGACACTTTTCACGTTGTCGGCCCCGTTGCTCTGCCAGGCAACAGAGATGCAAAAACTCAATGCATTTCATTTTTTAGTGCAATGGATTTTAGATATGTCTGAGCCTGGAAGTTCTTTGAGAACTTATGAAAGCTATGGAGTCCCTGTCTGCCCAAAAGGCACATTTACATACACTTTTGCAAATAGTGTCAAGGGATTGACAACTTCCCTTAAAGCCCTTCCCTTCATGGACTCTCTGTAAGCTCTTGGGTTAAGAACCCCTTGTCTAAAGGGAGAGACTTACCTGCAAAGAGCCAAATAGTGCAAAGGCTCAGAAATGGTGTACTCGAGGTGCATACAAACCATAGTGCGTGCACAGGAGTGGAATAATAGCATTGCTTTGTGAGACAGCATGGACTTGGGAAGGGCAAGGAAGGCTTCTCGTAGAGATTGGACTTGAAGGATGTGCCAGGGTTCTCTGGATGGTCTATAAAGAGCATAGGCAAATCCAGCAAAGGAAGTATCAGTTGGAGTATCTCAGTATCTGAGAAAATACTAATGCAGACACTTCGAAGTCTGAACTATTTCTGGTTTGTCAACTGACTCTGGAAAAAAAGAGCAAATGTCTTAACCTCGGTCCTTCCTCCCGTCCCTCCAACCCCCATGGCACATCGGATGAAGCCCAGAATTACGCTCACTCTGTCCCTTTCTACAGTTGTCTGGCATCCACAGCTAAAAGGCTCCATGTTAATAAAATATCATCATGAACATTAAAGAGATCCAATTCTCTGGTTTCACATTTCAAGACTGAAGTTTTTTTGTTTTTCCCACAGCCTGCTTGATCAGAGTTGCTGTTGCAATTTGGATGTATTTTTCTTTTTCTTTTTTTTTTTTTCTTTTCTGGAGAGTTAGGAATCATATAAGGAAAATGCATAAGAAGCTTGTTGGTTATTCCACCTCAGTCACATGTGCATGTGTATGTCTGCCTGTGTGTGGATGTATGTAAACACATAGGCACTTTTTCTGAAAACTAGAATACTCTGGATCATTGAATTTGGGAACATAAGGAAATTGAGCTAATACATTGGGAAGTACAAAGCTGGTTTTAAGTATGTGACTTACATGTTAGTCTAAATAGTTTGGGCTGACAGTTGTGTTCAAGTCCTACCTGGCCGTTATGTTAGTGTCCTAGGCTACTGTCACAAATTGCTGCAAACTGAGTGATTATGGCGGCAGAATTTCTCTCACAGTTCTGCAGATCAGAAGTCTGAAATCGAGGTGTTGGCAGCGTTGGCTTCCTCTGGAGTCTCTAAAGGAGAATCCATTCCATGCCTCTCTCCCAGCCTCTAACAGTTGCCAGAAATCCTTAGCATTCATTGGCATCCATTTCTTGACACCCTATTTTGATAATTCTGATTTGCAGTCATCTCTTTCTTTCCTAGGCACTTATCTCAAATCAGGACCATGGCATTCAATGGGGCAAGTTTGTCATTTGGAATCATTAGAAGCCACCACCCCATTTCTGATGTGGCCCTTTTTCTCTCTCAATGCATAACATCAACGTGAAGGGTTCCTTTAATTTCTCATGATCTTAATGCTGACCCTCCTTGAATGCCAAGCCTTGATTTTCTGTTAAGCTCTAGAACTTCTAATCTGCTATTTACTTTCTTGTTTTGACCTTACCTGAAAGAGTTCTTCTTGGGTGTCCCTTTCCTCACACCACTCAGCCTTTCTTTTCTACTTCCACTAGCTCTCCCTAGACATCCCATCCTTTTGATGCAGCTTTGACCTAGGTATTTTAATCATGGCATAAACCCTTGGAGAATGGGTGCTTCACTCCACTCTACCCACTCCCCAGTGCATCCCAGCTCTGTAAGTAGGATCCAGTTGACCAACTCCGGGAAGGCAAGATGGCACTTTGGTTAAAATCATGGATTTCAGAATTAGGCCTGGATTCAAATCTCGGCTCTGACAATTTTGTCGATGAGGGATCTTGTCCAGGATCCTTCACTGCTTTTAGCTTTGATTTCTGCATCTGTAAGGTGGGAGAAAATAAGATGTTATGGGGGATTAAGTAGGATATTACCTATTAATACAAAGCATCTAATTCAGGGCTAAGCCAACGTTATTCTTCAAAAATGCCTCCTTCCTTTTGCATCTTAGGTATGACGATAACAACTTTAACTGCATGAACTGCATGTGTTTCTTTGCTAGGTTTTGGAGAGTTTGAATCAATGTTTAGAAAATCCAGACATGTTGTCTGTGTTGGTCCATCTATCGTCCAAATGAATACTTACTACTTAACTTTTCTCATTTAAGGTTCACAAAACCTCACCCCCGCCCCTTAGGCCTTTGTCTCCAGCTGGTAGAAGTCAAAACCAACCACAAAAACAAGGGAATCGTTTTCCAAGATTGCTCAATGCCATCTGATTATGCCCAAGGCCCCAGGCAGTTACTGATGCAGCAGCAGACATGCAATGTATCTCCATCTAGGGGGACAATGATTTACAGGAACTCTTTGGGATCTTCCTGGCTTCTTGGATACAATAGTGTCCTAAATCCACTGTCCTCTAAATGGGCTGTCAATATTTCCAAAATTGTCTCCTATAATTAAAAGTATGGTAGGGAGTCAACATTCATTTGGGATCTATTATGTGCCAGACATTGGACTAAGCCCCTTAGGTAGATTATCTCTTTGATTCTTCACTCCTTTGAGGTTTTCCTTAGACCCATTTACAGACAGGGAAAGTGAAGCTCAGAAAATGTCAGTTGTTCACCCAAAGTTAGTCACTGGTAAGTGGTGGAATCAGATTCAAACCCAGTTGTGTCTGTTTCCATTAGCTTCTGCCATATCCTTGTAAAGACCTTGAACTTCCGACGTCTCCATTGTATTGAAGACTAATCCAACCGCACTATGATATTTTTATGTTTTTTTTAAAACAGTGAGTTTCCATAGCCTCCTCCCCCTTTTTCACCCCTGCATTCATTCTTTTATAGAACATTCAATACAGGCAGCCCTTTGAAAGGAAAAACGAACCTGAAAGCTCCAGTGAAATGAAAATGCTAAGGCTTCTTCAAAACTTAAGTAGCATTAGAAGCAATTACATTTGTGCAAATGCAGAAAGGCTTGTTGCTATTTCTGATTCCCCCACACCCCAAGGCAGTAAACTGGAAGCAGGGCTGTTAACTATTTCAGAGCACAGAGCTCTGGGCAGCAAGACCTTAGCTTTATTTTTCTCACCTTTTCCTGTCAATGTAGGATGATGGTGCCTCCCTTTTCAAAAAGAAACCGATATCTGTTTATTAAAATAATGTTTTTATCTCAAAAGATGCTTTTATGAGAACATGGTTACAATTCTGGCACAGACCTACATTAAACACACACACACTCTCTCTTTCTCTCTCTAATAAAATGTAACCTGAAATCTTTGCCTTTAGTTACAGCTTTCATTTCTTTCTTTCTCTCTTTTTTTTTCTTTTTATTTAATGGGGGCATCTGTTAACCCAAACTCAGTATTGTTCCTACAAACACATACAAGTACGTAGCTAAAAGATGGGGATGAAAAGCTGATAAAAAAAAAAAAAGAAATAATGTGAGATGCACTTTAAAAATGTATGAAGATATAAATAGTATCACTTCATTAAAAAAGTAAAACTTGCTAAAAAAAAATGCATGATTTAAGGGAAAGAAAAAAACAATTCTGCCCAATTAACTTCTTAGAAAGGATTTTTTTTCCAGTTATCTATTACTGCATTACAAACCACCCCAAAATGTAAGGGCTTAAAATGACAATTTAATTATTCGGCCGTAAAAAGGAATGAAATCCTTTCATTTGTGGCAACATGGATGGAACTGGAGGACATTATGTTAAGTGAAATAAGCCAGGAGCAAAAAATTAAGTACCATGTGTTCTCACTTATATGTGAAAGCTAAAAAAAGTTGATACTAAAAAATTAAAAAGTAAAGCAGAGGATACTAGAGGCTAGGAAGAGAGAGATGGGAGAGACTTGTTAAAGGATATGAAATTACAGCTATTTTGGTTACTATATAGCCTTGTAGTACAGCTTGAAGTCTGGTAGACTGATGCCTCCCAATTTGTTCTTTTTGCTTAAGGTTGCTTTGGCCACATGGGGTATTTTTTGGTTCCATATGAAACATATAATTATTTTTTCCAGATCTGCAAAAAATGATGTTGGTGTTTTAATGGGGATTGAATTGAATCTGTAAATCGCTTTGGGTAGCATAGACATTTTAACAATGTTGGTCAGCCGATCCATGAACATGATATGGTTTTCCATTTGTTTACATCCTCTGCAATTTCCTTCCTCAGTGTTTCATAGTGCTCCCTATAGAGGTCTTTCACCTCCTTGGTTACATATATTCTTAGGTATTTTATTTTCTTTGTTGCTATTGTGAAAGGTATTGAGTCTTTGATTTGATTCTCAGCTTGACTGCTATTGGTGTATAGGAATGCTGGTGATTTGTGCATGGTACTGGCACAAGAACAGAGACATAGACCAATGGATCAGAACAGAGAACCCATATATAAAACCATCCTCATGTTGCCCTCTGATCTTTGACAAAGCAAACAGAAACATACACTGGGGAAAAGAATCCCTATTCAATAAATGGTACTGGGAAAATTAGATAGCCACACGTATTAATAGAAGACTTAAACAGGATCTGTACCTCTCACCACTCACAAAAATTAATTCATAATGGATAACTGACTTAAACCTAAGAAACCTCTTATAAAACCATAAGAATTCTAGAAGAAAATGTGGGAAAAACTCGTATAGATATTGGCCTAGGCAAAGAATTTATGAAGAAGATTCCAAAGTCAGTCACAGCAACAACAAAAGTAAGTAAATGGGACCTTATTAAATTAAAAAGCTTCTGCACAGCCAAGGAAACAATCAATAGAGCGAATAAACAACCTACAGAATGGTAGAAAATATTTGCATGCTATACATCTGATAAAGGGCTAATAACCAGAATCTCCAAAGAACTCAAGCAAATCAGCAAGAAAATAAATCAAAAAACTCCATTAAAAGGTGGGAAAAAAACATGAACAGAAGCTTTTCAAAGGAAGATAGACTAATGGCCAATAAACATAGGAAAAAAATGCTCAGCGTCTCTAATCATCAGGGAAATGCAAATCAAAACCACAATGAGATATCATTTAACTCCAGTCAGAATGGCTTTTATCAAAAAGTCCCAAAACAACAGATGCTAGTGTGGAGGCAGAGAGAAAATAACACTCATATACTGCTGGTGGGACTGCAAACTAGTACAACCTCTATGGAAAGTAGTATGGAGATACCTCAAAGAACTAAAAGTAGACCCACCATTTGATCCAGCAATCCCACTACTGGATATCTACCCAAAAGAAAATAAAAAGTCATTTTATCAAAAAGACACTTGGACTTGAATGTTTATTTCAGCACAATTCACAGTCTCAAAGATGTGGAATCAAATCAAGTGCCCATCAATACGTGAGTGGATTAGTAAAATGTGGTATGTATACCATGGAGTATTACTCGGCAATGTAAAAATTGGTGAACTAATACCTTTAGTAACAACCTAGAGACCATTCTTCTAAGTGAAGTATCACAAGAATGGAAAAACAAACACCACATGTACTCACCATTAAATTAGAATTAATCCAGCAACACTCGTGCACATACGGAAGTAAGACTAAATGGAAGTCAAGTGCGAAGGAGGAGGAAGGGGATGGGTAAATTCACATCTAACGGGTACAATGCACACTATCTGGGTGATGGGCATATTTATGACTTTGACTCAAAATGTACAAAAGCAATTCATGTAACCAAAATGTTTGTACCCTAGTAATATTCTGAAATTTAAAAAAAAATTATAGCTAGATAGGAGGAATAAGTTCTAGTATTCTATAGCACTGCAGGATAACTATAGTTAACAATAATGCATAGTTTCAAATAGTTAGAAAGAGGATATTTAATGTTCCCAACACAAAGAAATGATAAATGTTTGAGAAGATGGATATGCTAAATTACCCTGATCTGATTACTCTACATTATATGTATCAAAACATCACTATGCACCTCATGAATTCGTACAATTATGAGTCATCAATCAAAAAATTTAAAAATGACAAGTTATTTTTTCTGACAGTTCTGCAATCTGAGCTTGGCTCAGCTGTGCAGGTCTTCTGCTTCACCTGGTGTCTGCTAGGGCCAGAAAGTCTAAGGTAGATGTGAAAACTCTCATGACTGGTACTTCAACTGGAATGGCTGGAACAGCTGGGCCCCACTTGGGCATTGCTGTCTCTCCCCATGTGGACTTTCTCATGGATACCCTGGGCTCTCTCGCAGAATGGTGAGCTTGGGGTAACTGAACTTCTTAAATGGTGCTGGCTTCAAAGAGGCAGAAGCTACTAATCTTGTTAAGGTTTGGACTCAAAAGTCTCAGGAGGTCATTTCCTCACATTTTATTGGTCTAGGCAACTGACAAGGTTATCCCAGGTTCAAGGGGAGTAAAACAGAGGCTGTCACTTGGATGGGGAGCCACATGCGCATACAGATGGGGAGGAATCATGGTGACCATGTTTAGAGACTCTCCAGCACACAGGAACTAGCAGGTTGCTTGATAACTATTTGAAATATAAATTCTGAATAATGAAATATTCTACATCAATGAAAATGAATGAACTACGATTACCTGAAAAAGCATTGATAAATCTTTTAAATATCACAATGACAAAAAAGGCACATAATAACGTATAAGGTATGATTCATTTTATGACGTTTAAAGCCATGCAAAAGTAAACTATGTTGTTAATGGATACATATAAAGGTGACAAAATTATTGAGATAAGCGCGAGAATAATGATCATAAAAGTCACATTAGGGGTCAGTTCTAGGTTGAATGCAGGTTGTAAACAGGAAGTGACATGAAGGGCTTCTGGGTGTTGATAATATTGTTTTTTTCCTTGACCTAGGGATGGGTTGCATGCATGTTTAATTGTTAAATCGATCATTTGTGTGTATTTCTATTTGTATGTGATATTTCTAAATTTTAAAAAAATGTTAAAAGTTACCTTTAGGCTAAGTTTAAGTTTGGCAAAGGCATACTTGATGTGTGAAGCTCAAAACTTTGACTAGCATAACACTGTGTAGAAACAGAAAAGTGGGTTCGAAACTGAAGCCCTGCCTACAATCTCCAGTCCACTCAGAGGAATAACAGCTATTGATTTTTCAACTGGTGATATGTCCCAGGCTCTCACCAGATGCTTTAAAACATTATTGTACACAATCTAGAAAAAAATCCGAGGAGTAGGTATTATGTCCATTTTCCAGAGAAAGATAACAATGGCTGGTTAAGTGCAGCTCCAAGGTCGCACAACATTTGAACCCAGTCTGTCTGACTGTGAACTTCCTCCTTTAAAAAAAGCCCTTGGCACAGGGGTCCTGAACATCAGCAAATTTCACCCATCTCCTGTGCTCTAGCCGGTCAAATCCAGCTTAGGCAGCACCCAGGTCTCTACCAGCACAAAAGCCCAATTGTTCATGCCCTGTTCTCACTGGGGAAGCGGCCCCCGTCACAGCCACCGCGGGACTTGGCCAAGCCTCAGGCCCTGATGGAAGACTCGCCTCTTGGCTGCTCGCTGTTGACAAGCTAAGTGGCTGCCTTGGCCACGCCAGGATGTAATAAAGCCACCCGGCACCCAGGATCTGCCGAAGAGAGCGCAAGGGCAGTGGAAAGAGACAGCCTCCAAATTCCAGGAATCACATGGTGTTTATTCTGAGGCCAGCCTCCCATCACCCACTCCTCTGGAAGCTGTTGCTGCCTGGAATGGCCCAGGCTGGAGAGAATCCAGATTAAATAATAGTGTAATAAGGAGCACGTCTCTGTTTTGGTTTTTATAGACTGTGCCATTTCAAAGGGACAAGAGCAAAGTCTTAGAGGGCACTTATTGGGGTCTACTGAACCATGGCCTAATTAAATCTACTGGAGAAAAATCTCTTGTTAAAAATAAGGGAGGTCTGCATTGTTTCTTTTGAGAAATTATTTAGCCTTATGATGGCTCTTATTTTCATGGGCACTAGAAAAATACAGGCTGAATACTATGTTGTCATTAGCAACTCCAAGACGATGAGGGCACACAGAGGGGACGTTCTCAGTAATGACAATGCTCACATTGTCAAAACTCTTTCAAATTGATTATCGTGTTCCAGTCTCCCAACTGCTCTGTAAGGTGAGGGGTCAGTGATCATTTACTTCATTTTAAAGATGAATTGAAGAATTAAAGAGGCTCTCTTCTAACACTTATGTTTAGAGAGCAAATTGTTTTCTCTTTTTTTTCCACGTTCAAAATTAAGGAAGAAATTCTTAGAAATGAAGATTATACTAATACTATTCATAATACAAATACTATTGATATCAAGATGAAAGAGGAGGAGGGGAAAGAAAAAGGGAAGGAGGAGGAGGAGGAACAGGAAGAGGAAGAGGAAGAAGAAAAGAAGGAGTAGGAGGAAAAGGAGGAGGAGGTAGAAAGAAGGTGGAGAAGAAGTTGAAGAGGGAGAGGGGTAGGAGAAGGAAAAATGGGGATTGGAAAAGAAAGGAGAATAAGGGGGAATAGGAAAAGAAGAAGGAAGAAGAAAGTGGGAGAGGAGAAGGGAAAATGGAGGAAGGAATGGAAAACAAGGAGGAAAAAGAGAAAGAATAAATAGTAATGGTGTTTCATGAGAACCTACTACGTGTAATGAATTGTGTGAGGTTCTTTCTTCCCTTGGAGAATTTGTCCTCCCACGGTCCCAGAAGAAGCTGCCATATCTTTGCTATGTGACCACATGTTGGACACCTGGACCAAGCTGGGCCAATCCAATTTCTCTGCCCTTGGAATCTGAAATGGGGGACTCTGAGATACTGACTGGGCTGAGGCTTGAACCACATAAAGTTGAGAGTAGGACTGCCATGTCTGGGGAGGGTGTTAATAGAGCAAACAATACTTACCTACAAAGGAAGAAAAGAAAGGAGGAGACATTGAAAAAAGAGGAGACTTCCTGAGGATCCAGAGGACAGGGTGGTGGGAATCCCAAGCGCTTGTAAGGCTCAAATGCATTTCCTACCTTGAGCAACTTGAGGGCTTGCTAGGTCCTTAAAATAAATCCCTTTTTTACCTCCGTTAGAGTGGGTTTCTACCGCTACGACCAAATGACCAGAGCATCCTCTCTGACCCTTTCATCAAATTAGCCAGGTTTTACTATAGGACAGAAAATGCAGCTGAAGCACACGGTGTGAGCTACTTGCTGAGCAATCCATCTGCAGGACTGGGACAAGGATCAAGTCTCCTAGAAGCTAAAATCCTTTCCCTGCTAAAGGTGGTAGCCGAGGGAAATATAGGCCTGTTTGTGAGCACATCAATAGGTTATTTGGCCACTCAATTCAGAAATTCTTTGGTTGCAAATAAAAAAAAAATCATATTCAAGTTCACGTAAACATTTTTTGAAGGAATTTATTCCTTATATAAACTTAAGAAGAACATTGGAGGGATATAATTAGCTTTAGCCATGACTGCACGCAGGCGCTTAAACCGTGTTGTCAGAATCCATCATTTTCCTTCCCTCAGCTCTATTTCCTCTTAGTCGGCTTCACTCTGAAACAGTCATTTTTCCCTTTGCGTCAAAGAGAGACACATATAAGCTCCAGGTTTATATCTTCCTAGGTTGTCAATCTTGGCTGGACAAAAAAAACCCCACTTTACTCATTATTCCAGCAAACCTCTGAGAAATGACTCTTATTGGGTGGATTTGAGTCACATGTCCATTTCTGAGCCAATCATTAGCCAGGGGGAATGCAATGCTCTGATTGGCCAGAACTAAGTCATGTGCCCATAAGCCATAATTAGCTTATGGCGTCAGACTAAGAGAAAGGATTAGTTCAAAGGAAACATTGGGTGGTTTTGCCCAAAGAAAGTAAAGTGGATGTGAGTGCATAAAAGCGATAGGCATCCAGTACACACTTGTTTAGTCAGTTCCTGTCATTGTAAAACATTTTTTTTTTTTTTAGCCTTCTCATTTGGGTCAGTGGGCTTGGTGGGGGATTTTAGAAATTAGGCAATTGTAGATGTTTTGAAATCAATGAGCTCATATTCCTCGTTTTACAGTTGAGAAGTGACTGGCCCCTCAACACATCTGTTGAGGAACAGAGAGGCAGGCTTGCTCCTGAATCCCAGGCTGCACTGAGGCTGGCGGTGCACCCTGGAGTCTTCCTTCCCGGGACTGCTTTGACTAATCCAGCAACCAAGCATCTGGCAAGTTCAAGATTTCTCACCATTTCCCAGCAAGATTTCTGGCATTGCCTTAGCCAAAGGGGATATTCTAGACACTGTAACAAGATGATATCAGACATCTAAATGCAAAACAGGCTTTCCCAACGATGGGTACATACATTTTTTTCACATTTATAGACATTTTAATGTTACGACTGGTCCTCCAAAAAAAAGTTACATGTCAATAAAAAAAGGGACCGACGTGATATTGAAGCAATTGCTCTTTTGGATGTATAAGGAAGAGAAGTCACCAAAGTGTGTTATCAAATGAGATCTTGAGCTGTTCTCTAAGGAACTTCAAAAATTCATTAATCTATTAAACTATTTGCTTCTAAATAGTTGGCTTGCAGGCTGATGTAGAGAGTGTTCTACGACTTAGAACAAGGGTCAGTAAAGTAAGGCCCGTGGGCCAAATCCAGCTCATCACCTTTTTGTGTAAATAAAGATTTATTGGATCGTAGCACACCCATTTACAAATGTTATTTGTGTCTGTTTTTGCATTGCCACCACAGAGCTCAGTAGTTGCAACAGAGACCTTATAGCCTGTGAATCCTAGAGTATTTAGTCTCTGGTCCCTTACAGAAAAAGTTTGCTGACTCCTAGCTTAGAACACTAGATTTCCAGAGCTAAAAGCCTTCAAAGAATTTATTTCTTCTAGAGATCTTTAACCAGGGGTCCATGGGCAGGTTCCAACACATAGATATTGGGCTTTTATAGGCAAATATATTATTTCATTCTCTTTTAATGGAACCAATTTTCAAACACAGAGGGATGTTGCATAAAACTTCAGATTTCTAGCTTCTCTTAGATTATTCGAAGATCTGAGGACATGAGACCATACATGTTTAGCAGGCGTTGGCAGTAGTTGAGAAGCGGGTCCTCCTTTTGTCAGGGAGGAATTGATGGAATTTCCCACAGTTTCTACCTCTCTTTCTCTCTTGTCTCTTCAACATTGCAGCTAAGTCTCAGTTGTCATGTATCCTTGCACTTGTACTCTCAAAGTCCCAAGAAATTTATCTGCATGGATATCCTTATAAAAAGAGGTAAAGGAAAACATTGCCTCAAATCGTTGCATGTTTTATGAAAAATGATAAAGGGCACATTTTAGCATGGAAATGAATAATATTTTTCTGGGTTTCCTAGGCAGACATATGGCCCTTTTCACTCACTACATTTGAGGGATTGAACTTTGTGACCCAATGTTCAAGTCCAATGTTCTCATGGTTAAGATGGGAAAACTGAGGCTCAGAGAGGCACTGAGACTTGCTCAAGACCACACAATAAGTGGCAGACATAGACTACACAGCCTAGCACCCAGGCTTACTAACTCTTGGTTCCGTGCTATTCACCATTCAGCACTACCGGCTGTCATACAAGGGTTCTCACTCGCATCAGAATTAATGCCACCGTTTTGTAGCAAATGTTTGTAACCTCCCTTTACTATGCTGAAATGAAAATTATATTAATAGATAATAAAACTTAAACGCATAATTTATACACACACACACTCATACTGCAGTATAAATGAGAAATAGGGCAAAGAGGAGACAGAGCAAATAAACCCACCTTATGTAGAACTGCTGTGAATACAGCAGCTACTGACGCCGGCCAATAGGGCTGTGCTGTGCTGTGCCACCCTGTGTTGACAGCTCAAATCCTATTAATGGCACTGTCGTGAGTGACATATTTTTTCTGTCTTGTCCTGAACACAGTCAATTCCAATTTTCCCTTGGATTTCATGGTGGTGGCATTACATGTACAGAAAATCCAGGGTACATTGAAATTGAGGGAAAAGGACGTGTGTTGATACACAAAACAGGCTTAAATTCTGGGCTCAGATAATTATTAACAGGTTTTTTTTACCTACACGAAAGTGCTGTAGAATACAGGGCAATTTTTCTTAGTGTGGGGTTGTTCTGTTTAGTTATAGGACATCTTGCATCCCTGGCACTTGCCACTGAATGCCAGAAGTTCCCCTCTCCAACCCAGCATCATTGGGACATTTAGAGAATGCCCCCACAAGTTTCTGATACTCCTTTAAGGGGGTGATACTACTGCCATGGAACACCACTGTTTTAAATCTTCCCCAATTTCATTCTGGGCTGTTTGGATGAACCTGTCCAGCTGGGGAGATACCCACAGGACCATGGGATATTTAGAACCACTGGAAGCTATGCCTAATAACCCCAATTCCTGGGGATTTTCCCAGCCTAATAGGAAGCATCCTGCAATGATTACCTAGGAGTAGATTCAGGAGGAAATTCCGCAAAGATCTGGGAATAATATTCCAAATGCCCACATATATCATCTCAAGCATAAGCAAATCTTCCAATAGAAACCAGTAAGAATGGGGACTAAAGAGCCATTCCCAAAAGCCTTCAGTTCAGCATGGAGGGAAAAGATGGCCCCTTAGGGCACACTCCAGGGCCCAAGTATTTTAGGTAAAACAGATCAGACCAGGCCCTGCTTAGCTGGGACAGGAAGAGAGAGAGAAAGCTAGGCCTGTGGCCATTGTTATGCAAATGAGATGCACAAAAAGCCCCCAAACTCTGGGCACTTCCTTGAACAGTGGCTTAAGAGAGGCCTCCAAGATGTTTTTACCACATGTGCAAGAAATTAAAATTAGGCCCGAGCTCATCTGAAGGGCCACTTTGACATTGCCATATGGTGGGAGCAAAGCTGCTTTTTGGATTTAGCAAACATCTTAAACTATTTTTCGAATGATTTAGGTTCAGCAAGACCCAAACTGTATTTTTTTCTCTTCCAAGTACCTTTTCCCCTCTCATTTTAAACCCTAGGGTATTTTCAAGGGAATTCAAGCCACATGTTTCTGATTCATTTACACTTAACTCATCAACATGTTGTTTTGCAAGAGCCATTTGATGTCCAAGAAGACTTTTTGAAATATATATTAAATGTATATACACACACACATTTATATTTACATGCATATATACTTATACATAAATATGTGTGTGTGTGTGTGTGTGTGTGTGTGTGTAAACAGTGCCAGCTTTGCAAATAGGTGAAAACAGAGGGTTTAGAACCAAGCTCTTATAGACATCTGTCTTTTTCATGCTGATAGATTGCTTTGAAAACTCTCTCTCTCTTTGGAGACATGTCTACTAAACACCTTTGCCCATTTTTAAATTGGGTTGTGTTTTTTGCTGTTGAGTTGTAGGAGTTCTTTATATATTTTGGATATTAACTCTTTATTGGATATATGCATTGCAAGTATTTTCTCCCCATTATAGGTTGTCTCTTTATTTTGTTGATTGCTTCTTTTGCACGCAGAATATTTTTAGTTTGATGTAGAAGATATATAAATGACCAGCAGGTACATGAAAAAGGTGCTCAACATCACTAATCATCAGGGAAATGCAAAGCAAAACCACAGTGATTTCACTTCGCTCCTGTTAGGATGGCTATTATAAAATAAAAAAAAAATAAGTGGGTCTTCAAGGATGTGTAGAAAGGGGACCCTTGTACGCTCTGACGAGAATGTAAATTGGAACAGCCACTAGGAAGAACAGTGTGGAGGTTCCCCCAAAAAATTAAAATTAGAACTACCATATGATCTAGCAATCCTATTTTGGGGTATGTATATAACAGAAATAAAATCAGTATCTCAAAGAGATACTGATTGTTCTCTTTGTGTGGGGTTGTGTGGGGTTGTTCTGTTTAATGATAGGACATCTTGCATCCCTGGCACTTGCCACTGAATGCCAGAAGTTCCCCCCTCCAACCCAGCATCATTGGGACATTTAGAGAATGCCCCCACAAGTTTCTGATACTCCTTTAAGGGGGTGATACTACTGCCATGGAACACCACTGTTTTAAATCTTCCCCAATTTCATTCTGGGTTGTTTGGATGAACCTGTCCAGCTGGGGAGATACCCACAGGACCATGGGATATTTAGAACCACTGGAAGCTATGCCTAATGACCCCAATTCCTGGGGATTTTCCCAGCCTAATAGGAAGCATCCTGCAATGATTACCTAGGAGTAGATTCAGGAGGAAATTCCGCGAAGATCTGGGAATAATATTCCAAATGCCCACATATATCATCATATATCATATATATCATATATCTGCACTATCATGTTCATCGCAGCATTATTTATATTAGCCAAGATATGGAAGCAACCTAAATGTCTATTAGTGAATGAAAGGATAAAGAAAATGTGGCACACAAACACACACACATATATACACTATATATTCATTTATGTATATACACACACAGAAACAATGGAATATGTTCATCCTTAATAAAGAAGGGAATCCTGCCATTTGTGGCAAATGGGTGAACTTGGAAGATACGATGCTGAGTGAGGTAAGTCAGACTCAGAAGGACAAATACTACTTGATCCCACTTACACAGGCATCTAAAATAGCCAAACTCATAGAGGCAGACAGTAGAATGATGGTTTCCAGGGTACGTCAGGGGACGAAAATGGGGAAGTACTGGTCAAAGGGTACAACGTTTGAGTTATGCAAAATAAATAAGTCCTAGAGATCTACTGTATAGCGTAGTGCCTGTAGTTAAAGATACTGTATTGTATACTTCAAAATTTGCTAAGAAGGTAGATCTTATCACAAAAAAATAAAAGTAAATAAAGAGAGAAGGAGGAAACTTTTGGAGGTGATGGATATATTTATGGCATAGATTGTGATGACAGGTGTATACTTAGCTCCAAGCTCATCAGGTTGTATACGTTGAATATACGCAGTTTTTGTATTAATATGTCAAAGAAACTTGGATGAAAAAATCCACATACACTATGAAATATCAAGAAATCCAAATTTATATGGTATAGGTCAAGCACAAGAAAAATTAGCTACCTAGAACCCTTGAACAATCACTTTATTTTAACCCTTTTGGTTGGAATTTTTAAGAAAAACCGTATCTCACATACCCTTAGTTTCTTAAGCCAAGGATTCAGAAAATAATTTACTCATCTTTAAAAAATGACAAGCGTTATCTCAGGAAAAAGAAAAAGAAAACTCTAGATAGATAGAATATAGATATAGGTGTACATATATACATACACGTATATGTATATACGTGTATATGTATAATTTTAAGATAAATAACTTCAGGGAAGTCTGTGTGGAAACTAATATGGCTGATTCTGGGTTAATAATGTGTGAGTTATTTATTTTTTTCAGAGTTGCTTTTCACTGCACCAGATTTAGCAGATCCAGGGGCTTTGGAAGGCATAGCAGACATCACTAATTGATGTCCGAGCTGTTTTCTGATGAACCTGGACTAGACCTCAAATGCCTTTTAAAGATAATTCTCCAGGAAGTCTTCACTAATAAGTCAGAGTTGGTCGACAACATTGAGAAGTAATAGGAGTTATTATTTCTATTTAAGATTGAGGAAATCGAGGCTTGATGAGGTTAGCCCCCCTACTCAAAGTCACATAGCTGGTCAATGGCAAATGCGAGATTTGAACCCAGGCCTGAAGACGTGTTTCTATTCACTGATGTGTTTCAAACTTTTTAATCATCATCATCATTGTTACTATCTAGCAGAAAAACCCTTCTTAAAAAAAAAAAAACTTACAGAAAATATCAATGCAGAAAACAGATAAAATTAGTATTTTTACAACATAAGTTTTGGACCTTTAAAATGCTAATACATACCAAACATAAAGTCAGACACTGGAGAAATGAGTCTGTTGTAATGAACAAAAAACAGGAAATCGGGTATTATTTATGACATTCGAAATCTTGTACAAGTTCATCCAGCTTCTTAACGTATAGTCCTTAGTTATCACAATATCAAGACCCTGTGGTTTAAGAGACATTTAGTAACTGCAAATGGTAACACTTTACAAAAAGGATACTTTAGAATCTGAGGATACTCTTCAACACACCTGATCTAGATGTTTGAAAAAAACAAAAAGAAATTTATGTTCTAGGCTTGAATCCCTAAAATATCTAGTAAGTGTCAGAGCAATAACCACCCATAATAAAATGTTATCCTAACCTACTATGGTCCATATTTGATTTTTATTATAACCCAATGTTTTAAGGCAAGTCCCAGCTACAGGGGAATCTCTTCCACTAAGACAAAAAAAAATTAATTAAAGAACTAGAATGCAGATGAACTAAGACTATCACTTTTATCCATCAGGATGCATTTGATAAAAGCTTAACTAACCACGGCATAAAAAAATACCAATATTTAATTAACTCCTCCATTATTAACAAAAATAAATAAATATAACATGACTCTTGTCCTTAAAAAAAGCACTCTATCTGCTTTCTGTAGAGTGACTGAGCTTACATGAAACATTCCACCAAAGTGTGGATGGATTGGATCTGACAAGAGCACATCCAGGTGCTAAGATAGAGAGACAGAAAGGGAAGAAAAGAATATAATAACCTCCAAGGTGTCACAGGATCTGGCATTTCCAGTTCAAATCTCCCTCTCTTCCCTTGCCTCTCCTCCCACCCAATTCAGAGCTTCACTGTATGGACCCTCTATGGCACTGTCCTGTGCCTGTACATTAGCTATTGGTGTTGTTTTTTTTATTAGCTATTATTCAGGTTATTAAAAGGGCCATTTAAAAAAAAAACAACCTGTCACCTTTCTTTCTACAGTTAGCATAAAAATGTATTGAAGTGTGACTCCAGTTAGAAGAAAAAGAGTAATCTCCTCCCAGCATCTCTACATGTTCCCTGTTCTCTTCTCCCAGTTTGACAGGAGTCCCTGTGGGGCAGGCCTGGAACCTAATTTTCCCAGTGGCCTCCACCCCATCAGAACCCCCCAGTGTCTGACAGAGCTGACCTAAATCTCAGGGGGAGGGGCTGAGGACACAGGCTGGCCAGCAGCAGAAAACCATGATCTCACGTCTCAGCAGGTGGGTCAGAGGTCTGGGCAGGGGACAGTGAATTCAGGAGTTGGTCAATACCCAGTGGCTTCTGGATCTCCAGGGGGAATTCTAGCATTCACTCTCTTTTGTCGTTGTCTGTAAGCTCTCTCTGCTTTTATCTTCGACCAGCAACCCCACTTCCACTTTCTGTTTTGGTTGTCTGAAAGGCGGAGGGTCTCTGAGCAAATCTGGGGCACGTTGTTTTTTCCATCAGATGGGTTGGAAGGAGGGGAACACAAGATGCCATCCTTTCTTGCTTCTGGCGGAACATTTCCCTCTTTTTCTTCCCGGTGTGGCTTCCAGCAATCCTTACAATTAAACGGGGCTGAGAGGAAGGGTGGGGTGGAGACCGGCAAGGTCTACTGGTCCTCCAACCCGGGCTGCTGTTCTCTCCCTACAAAGGAAAGCGTTTCCTTTGGCATCCTTTCCAACTGGGCTTCCCTCCCTTCTTCAAACCTCTTTTCTGTTTCTCCTCCAATTTTTATACCTTATGCCCCTGGTCTACCACCCAAGAGGCCTGGCACGGTACTCGCAGTCTCTGACTCAGAGTGCATTTTTTCACACTCCCTCTTGCCTCTAGAGTCTAGCAGCTTGCCCACACTAAAAACTGATTTTACCATCAGCCACCTACTCGAGGTTACATTTTCCGGTGCAATTTCCTTCGAATAATCCCTCTCTCCCCCAAGCAAGTCTCATGACTGGAGTTTACACCTCTTGTCTTCCCACCCCTGCCCTCGGGTCCCTCTCACCATAATTCCCCATTTCCCTTCCCCACGGTGATCCTACTTTTCCAATGAGGATTTGCAATTTGTAATTGTTCGAGAGAGCCAATGTCTAAGCTAGCAGCTCCTGTTGAGTGGGTTTCAGGGGCCCAGACATTTTTTTTTAATAAGAATTCAGATTGTTGGGACACTCAGTCATGAAGGTTTTTATGTACTGTTGGCATAGACTTGCTTGCCAACAAAGCTTCAAGTTTATAGGTTTGGTAGAGGCATACAGCATGTCTTGGAAGGATTTCTCATAGTTATGTAATTATTGGAAGAAAAAGGTTGGTGTAGGGGTCTGTGTGTGTGTGTATGTGTTTCCTGCTTCTTTGCTTTTCTTCTTTATGCAAAAAAAAAAAAAAAAAAATCTTAATACAAAGGAATGTGTGAAAGGCACAAATGTAAAAGCTCCAGGGCCTTTGGATAACTACTAAGGAGTAAAAGGCCAAAATATGTTCAGCACAATTGTCTCCGTTCAAGCGCTAACAAGATGGAACAAGTCTTCCACGCTCCCTGGGGAGAAATCTGATGGATCTTTCCTTCTCCTGAACTTCTTCAGAACACACATCCCAATCAGTATTAATTAATCGGTAAGTGTGTGTCTAATGAATGCCTCTCCTGCAAAAATAAAAGACCCACGAGGGTAAGATGCTTGCCCCGATTTTTAACCATGACATTCCTAGTCTAGCAGAGTAACCGACGTGCAGTAGGAGCTTGGCTAATATCTGCTAATGAGTGAATGAACCTGGGTTCATAATTATCCCCAGCATCTAGCAAGCTTGGCATAGAGGAGGAGCCTAAAAGATACTTGTGAGATACCAATGAATGACTCAGGCTTTTTCAGGTCAAACTACTTAGGTGTCTTTGGAGGGGTTTTGGATTATATCCTGGACATGGTGAATGTCATGATCTGGAAAACTCTGAAGTCTGCTACGTTTCCTTGGCGAGGATAGATAGATAGATAAATAGATAGGTGATCAATAGAGAGTTAGATCTTTGGTTCTAGCAGGCAATTACCGTGCTTGAATCTGGAGTGCAAACACTGTCTCTCCTTCAGTAAGCAGCAGCTTAACTCGCGGTTCATTTCTTTCAGCCTTTGCTAGGCTTCTTGGAGCCTGCCCCACGCACGTGTGGTTCAGGGGTCAGCTAGAGATTTGGGCAGAGTCTACACATCATCTGGGCACTTCCTCTCCAGGTCTTTGCTTTCTGGACTGGTACAGACTGGTGCCTGCTCTCAGGCTAGAAGCATTGAAAACAGGAAGCTCACTGGGTGCAGTTCTTTCCTTGCCAGTATCAGCTCTCTTTTAGCATCTGCCTGTTCTCAGGCACTCTCCAGTGCCTGTAAGTGGTTGGATTTTAGTTTTCTTAATGCAGGGAAAATTGTTATCTGCCAGAGAATAGATAGATCGATCGATCTATCCTATATCTACCTATTCATCTATTTTCTATCATCTATCTACCTATGTATCATCTATTTATTTATCTATCTATCTAATTAGTATTCTTAGTTACAACACAAAACCCAATGTAGCTGGTTTAATCAGAATGTATATTAGTTAAAAGATACAGGGTGACTCACACAATCTCTAGGAGGCCGGTAGAGTCAAGCTCATAGTGTAGACAACCAAGAATGACATCCAAAGCACTGTGATGGCTGCCCCGGTAGAAACTGACATTCCTTTCTCGGCACCAACATTGCAGCTCATGTGAACACTTTGCAGTTCTCACCAATGACACCGGGAGCCAGTTCCAAGAGACTGCTCACCTTGAAATGTGAACACCTTCGCCTCCACCATCCCCAAACGATGAATTCTATGTCAGCCTGCTTTTTTGTGTGTTGGGAATGTCTGATTGGCGGAGCCCAGGTTAAATACTTAACTGGAAGAGAGGCTGGAAAGAGGAATCTAGCTTTCATCTTAGGGAGGTGGGGCTCGCGATGAGAAATTCTCTAAATAGAGGACAGTTTTTCAAATGATGCTAAGTGGCCACAACCAAGGAGAAAAAAATCTGGTATTAAATATTAACTATTCAACTGTCTATATGTCATCTTACTATTATACATTTATCCAACCATATATTTTTTTCATGTCTTAGGAACAGAAACTCTGCCATATTCATCAATTCATCCCCAGAATTTAATCCAGATGCATACAGTAGGTAGTTAGCACATGAATGAAATTCAGGAAGCACTGGAACCGCCAGCAGTTTCCTTCCAAATCCCGCTCTGTAGCTTTTTATCTTTATTTTTATTGACATATAATAATCCTACATATTTATGGGGTACAGTGTGATATTTTCATACATGTGTACATTGTGTAATGATCAAATCAGGGTAATTAGCATATCCAGCATCTCAAATATTTATCATTTCTTTGTACCCATTGAGCAGCTTTTCCCTAAGCCCTCTTCCGTCCTCCCCTCCCCAGTCTTTGGTAACCACTTTTCCATTTATTGGTTTTATGAGGTCAACTTTTTTAGATTCAACATGCAAGTGAGATCACGTGTTATTTGACTTTCTGTGTCTGGCTTTTATTTCACTTAACATGGTATCCTCCAGGTTCATCCATGTTGTTGCAAACAACAGGATTTCATTCTATCCTCCTTTTCATGGCTAAATAGTATTCCATTGTATATATGTGCCACACAGCCATTCATCCACTGATAGACACATAAGCTGATTCCAACCTTGGCTATTGTGAATAGTGCTGCAACAAACATGGTGCCCTATATCGTAAAACCTCCAAACTGCTACCTCTTCTGAGAAGCTTCTCCACCCCTGGATTTTGCTACCACCTCATCCAAATTCATCTCTCCCTTTTCTTTGCTTCCAAGAATTAATTTACATCACCATTCTAGTATCAATTGTCTGTCTTTTAAATTAGCTATATGCAAGTTTCTCTCCTATTAGATTCTGATTTTTGTCTTAATTATAAAAATTCACATTTGCATGGCAATTTATAGCTACAAATAATTTTCACAATATTTACATTTTATTTAATTCTCACAGTGACATTGTGGGGTCGGTTTAATTGTCATCTCTTTTGTATGGATCGAAAAACTGTTCTCCGGAAAGTTAAAGTGAACTGTCAAAGTCCACAAGGGCACATCATATGCCAAAGAAAGCCTTAGGCTGCAACATTCAGCCTTTAAGTTTTGTGCTTTTTTTCTGCAATAATTTGGAGAGGCTAGGCTTTGCCGTTGTATCAGGTTAATCTGAAAATCTCTGCAACTTGAGAGAATAAAACTTTATTTCTTGCTCACCTAAGTAACCAACTTGTCCCAGTTTTCCCCAGGACTGTCCTGATTTTAGCACTGAAAGTCCAGAGACCCAGGTGCTCCGTCAGTTCTCGGCAAACCAGAATGATTGGTTACCCTTCTCGTTCAGTGATGATGCAAATTGAGCATCCGTCACGGATTTCTAACCATGCTCTGCAACAGAGGGCCGCCGAGATCATATCAGGGAAGAGAGGATGAGAGCGGCACACACGATACGTTTAGAGGCCAGGTGTGGAAACGGCTTTCATCATTTCTGCTCTCGTTCCTTGGGCTCCAACCTAATTGCAAAGGAAGCTGGGAAACGTAGACTTCCTGTGTGCACAGGAAAAGGAAGTGGCCTGAACACAACATTGGACATCAGCAGACTCAGTGTCTGGTAAAGGCCACTTCTTGATTCACAGATGGCGCCTTCTCACCATGTCCTCAAACAGTCGAAAGTACAAGGGAGCTCCCTGGAGCCTCTTTTAAAAGGGCATAGGCTGGGCACAGGCCAAGTGCTCAAGACCAGACTGGGCAACATAGGGAGACCCCATCTGTACAAAAAATAGGAAAAAAAATTAGCCAGGCATGGTGGCTTATGCCTATAGTCCTAGCTACTCAGAAGGCTGAGGCAGGAGGATCACTTGACTCTAGGACTTTGAGGCTGCAGTGAGCTACGGCTGTGCCACTGCACTCCAGCCTGGGTGGCAGAGCAAGACTCTGTTTAAGAAAAGGGGGGGGGCCCTAATCTCATTCATGAAGGTTCTGCTCTCATGACCTAATCACCTCCCAAAGGCCCCATCTCCTCATACCATTACCTTGATTTCAACACATGAATTCTAGGGGCACACAAACATTCAGTCTATAGCACTTCTATAGGTTCCAGTATGGCCTCTTACAATCTGGTGAGCAAGAACCATTCTTATTAAATATAACTTGTATTTTTCTCTCTCTAATAATTAAGCAATTCACATTATTCTGGAAAACACAGAAAATATAGACAAGGAAAGAGAATCAAAACAAAAATCAATGCAAATATCACCAACACTGGAATATGTTAATATTTTTGTGTATTACTTTTATGTTTTCTCTATTTGTGTAGCAATCATGTTTTCCACAAAGTATATTAATAATATACTTACTATTTTATATCCTGTTTTTCTACCAGCTATCAGATTTTAAGAATAACTTTCCATCATTTTATATATATATATATATATATACACACACACACACACACACACACACTTTTTAATGGTGGAATAGTATTCTTTTTTATAGATATACGTCAATTTGTTAAGAGAATCTCATTTTGAGGGACATTTTGTTGTAATGGTTAAGGGGACAAGTTCTGGAGCCAGGTTATCTGGGTCCAAATGCCAGCTTCGACGCCATTCTTAGATCTGGGTAAAGGAATTCCTACTTTGGACTCAAACTCCAAATCTTACTGTTTTCCCTTGAGAAATCAGTATGCCCCTCTGGTGGCCCTCCTCCTGCTGCATCTCTCCCCATGGGGTGAGGAGTCTGTAGGGTGAGGACATGTCCTTTTGGAGAACCCATACCCCACCCCCCCAAACCACACTCCAGATACCTGAGATGCAGGAATTTCCTGCTCTTGCAGCCCTGAATCTGCTTCTAAGGCCTGCCCGGCTTTTTTCTGGGCCTCCCAAGGATGAACTATGCTTCCAGGGTGGGCACCCCTAGATCTGAGAGGTGGTTAGGGAGCCCCTGTTGAGATGGAGTCATCTCAGTGGAGCTGGAATGTGCTTGCTGGTGCATCCACACCTGTTTGCATGTGGCCCCTGACAGTGCAGGATAGAGCAGAGAGTGGGAAGAGAACCAGGTCAGCTGTTGGCGTTGGGCTGGTTTGCCCGACAGCACCTTGTCCAGATAGAGAGCTCCAAGTTGTCTGAGTTGTCAATGTTCAAACCTGGCTTGACAGGTCATTACAAAAGCATATTTCTGCAGACAAGAGAATAGAAAAATTATTATTTAACAGTTGATTAGCTTGAATTATGACGTTGCAAATGGTCTGTGGGCTTTCATTTGTTCTCTTGCCCTGGGGCTGGGAAACATTAAGCGTGAGCCTGCGTGGCTCCACAGGCAAGCTGGGTGACTTTGGGCAAATTGTTTAACCTTTTCTGTGCTTCAGTAATGCTAGCTCTAAAGCAGACAAAATCACAGCCCCAACCTCATAGGATTTTTGTGGGAATGAAATGAGCTAATCTAGGTAAAGTGCCTAAAATAGTGCCTGGTACATGGAAAACATTATACATCCTACACCATATATTGGATTGTTATTGCTGTTCCTATTACCATTATTACTATTTTATTTTATTTTGCTAAATATTAGATTGTTCCCAGTCTTTGCAGTCTAAAACAATAATTCTGTGAGCACTTTTTAAATTGAATATCTGTACACATCCATAATTATTTCTTTAGGAAAAAAAAAAAACATTTGCTACACAGGCAATTTCAGGGTCAAAGAGGGTCCATGGTTTAAAGTCTTTTGATATGTTAATGAGCTGCTTCTAGAATTAAATTGGTTGAGCATATTATTCATTAGTTATAATTCCCTGGCCGTGGAGGGTCTGAACACTAAATTATCTTAGGTTGTTAGTGACATTTCCAACTTAGTGGGAGAATGAATGAAAAGCTGGATTAACTTGAACAAAAACTAATTAATAGCAGTCTGCTAGTCCAGGAAATCAAAAAGCATATAATGAAGTCACAGGCAAAGCCCAGGAGTTCTTTAGTTGACTGTTGACCGTGTTTGGCATAGAAGACTTGCTTTAGATCGTGCCCTCCCCTTGGAAAGAGCTGCGGCTACGAGGTTTTATTATCCCCTCCCCACTCCAGCTTACCTCATTTACCTTCCTGCACCAGGGTTTTCATGCAGGGCCTGGAGGAGTTCTGCATTCACTTCGCTCATCTCTCCCCTGAGAAATCAGTGCGCTCCTGTGACTTGCTGTCAGCCCCCGGCAGCTGGAGATTCAGAGAGGTGGCCGCAGCAGGTGGAGTTTGGGGTGCAGGTGTTATTTCCTTTTGGAAATGAGCTCTGGAAAGGTGACAGAAACCGATGGATTTGGGTTTGGGGTTTAGTTACTCCAGAAACCTCAGGAGAACAATATATCTCATGGATTTTCATCTGACTTTTGGGATGTCTCGTTTCCACCTGTACCAAGTCTGGGAAGTTAGGGACAACGTGAATAGCGCGGTGGCTCAGGTTCACTCTGTGTCCAAGACACTGACCCGCGTGGGCTGCCTCCATGGGCTCCCTTGCCTGCTGGCTTCCAGCTGAGTTTGGCCAGTGGAAGGCCCCAGCTGGAGAGTGGAGAGAGGGAGGAGAGAGGTTGGGGTGCACCCTCCCTTCCCGGTGGGCAGGTTTGCAATAGATGTTTTTGCTAAGGAAGGTTGCATATTCTGTTGTAACTCTCCCTCCACTTCCACTCCCACCAGGTCCTGATAACCCTGCAGGCTTCAGGGTGGTGGGTAGTATGCTTCTGATTTTCTAGAGAGTTCCACACAATTGCTAGTTAGTTTCTCTTAACTTTGTCCACAGGGTTATGAATAACCTCTCCCCTTTGGAGTGTGCTGGTGACTGCCAGGGCTCTGTCAGAGCTCTGTGGATTTGGCCGAATTCCAGAAGGGGGCCAGCCTGCTGCTTTTCATAGCATAATCAAGGGGGCAGTAGAACGTGGTGGTTGAGAGTTTGGGCTCTGGAATCCAAGAGGTTGACGTCCTGATTCTATTACTTCCAAGCCGTGTTACCTTGTGTGTGTGGCTTTGTCTCTCTGACCCTCAGTTTCCTCGTCTCTAAAATGGGGTTAATAATTGTACCTACCTCTTTAGGTTGCTCTGATGAATCAATGAGATTGTACCTCTTAAGTACCTGGCACATAGGAGCCATTGAGGAAAGAGCTACTGTTATTATTACCTGTTTTATTTATCTATTGTTGCCTAACCAACCACCCTGAAACTCAGGGGGATGTGGCATGTGACCCTGCTTCTGGGCAGGATTTAGTGAGGATGCCTTGTCTCTGCTTCACACATTGTCTGGCATCTCCATTGAGATGACTCAACAGTTCGGGGGCTGGAACAGCTGGGGGCCAGGTGGGCATGTCTGAAAGCTTTCCCATGGGGTCCCTGGAGCGTGCCATTCTCAGGGAGGTCAGACTTCTTACCTAACAGTGTTGTACCCCAAAGTGAGTGTTCCAGGAAGGCTGGGAAGAAGCTCAGGCCTTCTTTTAATCAAATGTCAAAAGTCCCAGAAGTTTTTTTTATTACTGTCTATCCGTCAAACAAGTCATTAGGACCAGCGTAGAGGTATTAGTTCCAGTGTAGAGGTATTAGACCTCACTTCTCCCAAAAAGAGAAGAGAATCTGTAGCCATCTACATTATTATTCACCGAAGGGAGCAGTGTGTGTGGTTGACGGCTATAAATCACATGGGAAATTTGGGGGTTTTGAGCCTACTTTTGAACCCAACTCAAATTACCTTCAGCAACAGCAACAACAAAAGACAATGGTGAATTTATTGTGTCATGTAACTGGGAACTTCTCCAAAGTACTATTTGATCCCAGGCTCATGGATTCACTCTCTTTCTGTCCAACTCTCCGCAGACGCCCTTTACATAGCAAGCGTGACATCCAGTGGAGACCCACAGTTCACATTCTCCAGCCGAGAGCCACCATCTTGCCTAGAGAGAAGTCCTGGGAGAGCTGGAACACTTTGGTTTCAGTTAAGCGTCCGCTATGGTGGTCGAGGGGAGAGGGGATAGTTGACCTCAACCAAAACACTCGAAAAGGGTTTCCAGCAGAGAAGAGGGGCTCTGAGACTCCCAGGGGAAGGGAATTAGTGAAGCTGTGCCATAAAGACACAACCAGTGTGGCCATCGTCTGCCATGGGTTCTTCACATGCTGTTCCACCACAGTGAAGCTCTGATGCTAACCACCACCTGCAGTTAGCACCAACTCCACAAGTGAAGGGGACACTCCCCGACAAGACTGTCCTCACGTCTGATGCCAACCGTAAGCTTGGGGGTCTCCGGGCCACTCACACTTCTGACCAGCAGTCTAAAAATTCAGGAGTTCCTAGTACTTCCTTGGGTTTGATGATTTGCTAGAATGACTCACAGAATACAGGAAAGCGCTGTACTTACAAGGACAATTTTATGACAAAGACTGCAAATCAGGACCAGCCAAAAGAAGAGACGCATGTGGATGGAGTCTGGGAGAGTCTAGAACACAGAGCTTCCATGCCTCTCCCACAGAACCAGCGCACGTCACCCTCTTGACACATCCGTGTGTCCACCCATCAGGAAGCTCCATTAGCTGTTTTGGTGTCCGGAGTTTTTACTGGAGCTCCGTTGCGTAAGGATGGCTAACTGAGTCATCGGCCGCATGCTTGAACTCAATCATAATCAGCAACCCCCCATCCCGCCCCCAGTCAGTTAGCCTGACTCAAAGCTTCAACTGCACGGTTGGGCTTTCTGGGTGAACAGCCCCCATTCTGAATCATTTCATCTCTTAGCATAAACTCAGGTATGGTCTGAGGGGCTCATGAGTAACAAAGACAATCCTTTTATCAGGAAATTCCAACCAAGAACAAAGGGCAGCTCAATTCTTTATTATGCTATACATGCATGATTTCATATAAAATATGAAATTCCTATAAGAAAAGCATTGTTGCACCACTTAGAAATGAAGACCTGGTGGATAGCCAGAGATCTACAAGATTTGAGCCCTTGTTTTTTTGAACCTGTGTTTTAATTTTAATTTTCTTCTTACTATGTATCTACCCCATTGCCTGCCCCTAATAAGAAAGCTACCTTGTTTCAATTAACTGCCTCAGTCACCTCCATCTCTAACAGGCAAGCCCCAATTATTCTATGCTAAATGAATGATTGACTTTAGTGAAGGTATTCCACTCCCTTTTTTTTTTCTTGCAAAAGACTCTAGGAATTAAAAGATCAGTGTTGTAGCCACAGCTCTGCCCCTTAAGTAGAGTTGGAAGGGTGCCTTTACCTCTCTGGACTCAGTTTCTTCATCTGAAAAACAGCAAGCCTTCAATAGCTACCTCAGAGGGTCTTTTGAGCTCTAAAAATTTCAGAGCTCACTGCTGTTAAACTTTGCCATGTGGAGGTATCGTTTACCACTGGGATGCCCTGAGATAATTAAGACTGCTTTCAACAGGAGACATATACACCCAGAAATTCCTTCTTTGATTCATCCACTCACAAATGTTTTTTGAATACCCATATGTGCCAGGCACCATGTTAGATGTTGGAGATATAACAAAAGAAAGGCAGATTTGCAGCCTACCCTTATGGATTTAAAGAATGTTGAAGTCAGACATTAATCCAATCATTCAAACATGGTAGAGGAAGTAGAGTATATGGCGAGTAAAATAGAGGGACCTAACTTAATCCAGAGGCAAAGAGGGCTTCCTGGAGGAAGTGGCGTTTAAGCGGAGACCTAAAGGATTGAGAAAGTTATCAGGCTGAAAAGGAGGGGCAGCGGGAGTGTTCCAGGTTGCTGCAGGCAGAGAAAACAATCTGCATGAAAGTCAAAGCTTGACACATCAAAGCTATCCCTATAATAGAGGGCATAAATGCCTGGCCTAACTCAACCCCCAAATTTTCTAATTGAATGAGTGAACGGACGAATATTTATTTCTTCAATTA
Source organism: Varecia variegata (assembly GCA_028533085.1). Taxonomy (NCBI): domain Eukaryota; kingdom Metazoa; phylum Chordata; class Mammalia; order Primates; family Lemuridae; genus Varecia; species Varecia variegata. Next base: position 8,155,934 of record CM052452.1, read on the forward strand.
AAATTTAAGTGTCTTAGGGACAAGGCCAATGGATGCTTTTAAACCCTGGTGCTCAGTGTTGGGTATACCTCAGTTTTTCAATACGTTCTATGTAACAAATGATTGCTGTGTCTGTGGATGCTGGTGACAGGGGCACAAAACTATTAATAACTCACACTTATTGAGTGCTTACCATGTCCTAAGCACTGTTCTAACTGATAACGTGATAACTCACTTAATGCTAATAATAAATACATGTAAAATGCCCCGTTTTACAGATGAGGAAACGGAACACAGAGAAGCTAAGTAACTCCTCAATGTCCATATGGTTATTAAGTCGTAAAGTCAAGTTTCAAAAGCTAGCGTCTGCTTTTAGCCACTATATCATGCCTATATGGGAAAAGGAAGATATGTGGGATCTCATCCTTCAAGTCAAAGCACTTAAAATTGGGTAAAATGACCATTTGTGGAAATATCACATCATCTGACTTTTTGACTCTGAAGCCCACCTAGACTAAGTATATTAAGTCGGACAGTAAAGAAAAACATCAGCAAATATTTTTTTTCGATGTTCTTATGCAACAGATATCGTGGAAAGGAAATAGTTTGTATAATCTCATTTAGTTTTCAAATAAAATTCATATATAGGGGCTATTACTGTAGTTTTCATTGAAACTAAGGTTCAGAGAGGCTGAGTAACTTGCCCAAGCTCACCCAGCCAGAAGGGACAAGAGGTACCCAGTTCATCTAAGTGCAGGTTATGTGCACTCAACTGTTTAACTTTAAAGCCAGTGTATGTACAGCCCAAGATAGTTTAAGATTGGAAAAATGGTAATACGGCTCAGCATTTCATATATTTTAAGGTTTGATGTCCCCTGGAGATCTTTGACTGGGTCCAGACACAGCCTGGAGCCACGAAGGTGTCTGCCTCAGTCGATAAGTTCCTCCCAGCCCTCGTGCAGACAGCCAAATGCCTCACACCCTCCCCTGGCTTCTGGAGGGATGACTTTCACACCAGAGGGAGGTGGAGACGGTTCTTATCTTGACACTTCAAAGAAAGCCTTCCCCCTTGACATCTTCCTGCCCTAAATGGTGCTGATGTGGAAACCTGGTGATGAAGGCTTGGCCCCGTCCCTTTGATCCTTGGGCAACTCATAAGGAAACCTGCTTTCTCTTGACCTCCTGGAAGGAGAAGGGAAGGCAGATATAAAGGAATCCCCTCACATTGCAAAAGAGAGGGGAGAGGGACATTGAGCCAATACATTTATCTGAGACCATGACCCCGACTCAGCCCAGCTGAGCAGTTTGAGAGAAGGCTACAAGGCAAAAATGCTGGTGAAGAAAAAAAAAATGATCCATAAAGAAGAAACTCTGATCTCTAGAATTCACCCAGCATCCATCCATCCCCCAGTGGACTGACAGCCTTTTGCACGACAGACCCTGTTGCGGACCCTGGAGAAACCAGGCTGCAGAGGGCTCTGAGAATAAGGAGAAAAATAACACCAACAATAGCAGGCTTCATGCCATGCTTTTTACAGGCGCCAATTCATTTAGCAAGTATACGCAGAACACCTACTATGCGTCAGGTGCTGAAATTAAGCCCCTTCTCTTTCCTTGGCTTCCTGAGCTCTGAGGGAGTCCTTTTATCTTTGTCATGAATGCGTGAGGCTAAATAAAGATGAAACCAAACAGAGAGGCACAGAAAAGCCAGCCAGGCGAGCAGGGGCAAGGGAGCCATCAGCAGACACAATTTAGAGGGTCCTTGTCCATCCAGTTTGAAAAAGACACAGTTTCAACATCCACGTCACTAGCAGACAGTTGCATGGGGCTGCAGGTTAATTTATGACTTGGAGATTGCTGCCTGTGGCATAATTCACCCAAGGAAGAAGAGAGGCCTGGGTCAACATATGTTTAAGTAAAAAGGTTCTGGAAAGCCCCGAGGGGCCAAGCGGGGAATGGGGCCCCCTATTGCCGAGACAGGAGATGCTCAGAGAAGCAAGAGTGACAGGGACAGCAGGAAGGAAGGGAAGGAGGTGAGAATCACCAGGGCTCAGTAAATACAACTATTTCATGCCCAACTGCAGCTCTGTAGCAGGGTGAGAACCAGAGAGGCCAATGGAATGAATTTGCAGTTCATATGCCTGTTTTCCATCATTTAATCTATTTAAGGCACTTTATATTCAACGGTTTGAACATATACGGATGTAACATACTTAAATTTATTAAATGTATCAAGGGAACAAGGGACAATATCACATTACATGTGTATATGTATGTCTATATTCCCATCTATGTATGTATCCATCCATCTCTCTCTATATCTTTCTTTCTTTGTAGTATATCTGTGTCATCATCTGTATCTACCTACAAATAGATACATGTACATTGATTGATACAAATAAATAGAAGGTACAATAAAATTTTGATTTGTACTATTTTATTTGACAGATCCTTTAATGGTTTTTAGAGGGATCTTAAAAAGTTGTAATACCGATCTAACGCACACTAATGATGGCTGGTTAAATCAGCTACTCACTGCACTAAGAGCTTCCTGTGTAGCATAACGACAACCCTGTAAAGGGTTTGGGTTAGCTCCATTCTACAGATGCGGAAACTGAGGCTCAGAGAGGAGATTTTTTTTCCACTTAAATGCTCTGCCTCTTCATTTTCCCATCTGCGTTATGGGTGTAATACTGTCCGCCGTCAAGCATATCGCAGCTGCTCTCAGAGTCTCAGCTTCTTAGTCTCTAAAATCAGAGTTTACAGGGCAGTGGTGAGAGGCCACCGGGTTCTAGACTTGGATAAGGAGTAAGTGACTTTCCCGAGAACTTACAGCACTTTGTTCAAGGAGCCACACGATGCAATATGCCCTTAGACTTTAGGGCACTAAAACTCTTTACGTGTGGTTAACCTGGATATAATAGAAGCTAAAAGTTATCATGCGTCTACCATATTCCAGAATCAGAAACCAGTAAGTTAATTACCAGCCTAGAGACCTATTTTGTAAAGGTTACTTGGAGAAGTGAGGAGGTAAGGATGAAGTGTACAGGTATTACCACCCCATTAGACAGAACAATACATTGTCGTAGAAAGATTTCATCATCCTTAATTCCCAAGTCAGGACACCCTCCAGACCTAGCCACTTAGCTTCATCCCTCACAATTTAAACATCTACAGATCTTCTCTTCATCTGTCTTAGCAGCATGAATCTGGATGTCCTTATAATTTCAGGTAGTTCTGGCAGCAGATCTTTGAAGCTTTTCAGCTGGGTTCTCTTCTCAGAAGTTCCCGGAACTAGAGCTCAATCATCATCCTATAAACCAAAATAATTACTTAGGTAACAAATTTCTTCCCTTTCCTTATGCCAATCCATTGTACTTCTAAAGTCTGGGAAACTGAACCACAGTGTGGCTGAGCTTGGAGAGGGTGTTTCTAGCTCCATTCTCACTACATGAAAAAAAAAAAAAAATCAGAGTCACAGATTAAATCCCGACTGCCTTGACTCTTTAGATGAAGCATGGAAGATAAGACAAACATTTTTCCAGAACCAAAATTTGAGACCTAAGACTGGCTCACTGCTAGGGTTTCCAGATTTAGCCATTAAAAATATAAAATGCCAGATAAGTTTAAATACAAAGAAATGATGATTAAAATTTTAGTGTAAGTATATCTCATGTACTATTTGAGACATACTTATACTAAACATACTCATTTGTCATCAATCTGAAATTCCCATTTATCTGGGTGTTCTGCATTTTTTCTGGCAACCTTAGTTGGATCAAAAGCTTGAACATTAGTGTGGATTTAGAAAAAAATGATGGAAGAATGGTAAGTTATAGAAGATTGGGTAGACCCCATCCCAAATATTTCAAGTTGGGCAGTCCACACAGACTATTCCCATGGCTATGAAAATAGCCAACACTGAGAAATTCCAGGCATGAAGCTCTATGATAAGCACTTCACATGGAAGGGCTCTGTGGACTCCATGAGATAGACACTATGAATAGCCCCATTTTGCAGAAGGGGAAACCGAGGTCTGCATACCGGGTCTCACACTAGTCCTCTGCAGAGCCAAGATTCTGAATAAGTGCGCTTACCGCTCCCCTCTAATTCCTTCCAAATCCTACCAATGCTCTGGCTACCAGCTTTCATCCAACTCAAGTTCCACCGAGCCAGCTTTAGAGAAATTGAATTTCGTTAATAGGTTTTCCTGGACAAATCCCTTGAGAACTAGGAAAACTCAAAGAGAGAAGTAGGTGGGAGTTAGAAGCCCTCAATTCTACTTCTGGTCTGCCAAAAGTAGGCTGGACGAACTTGGCAAATCACTTGCCTTCTCGGAGCCTCGGGGGGAGGTCTGGACAACAAAGGGGGCCATCTTCTGTAACCCCAGAGTCCCTTCTGTGGTTGCACTCTGCCGTTCCAAGACACCCTGTCTCCTGCAAGCTCCTGTGTTGCCGCCTTGCCCTCACACACCCAGCGTCTTAGGTTGATACAATAGACAGCAGACAAATCCCATTACAGACCACTCTGTGAGTCTCCACTTTGTCACTGACTGTTATGTGACCTTAAATAGGCATTCTCCGCTAATCTCCCCGGGCCTGGCCTCTCCTATTAGCAGCTGGAGACAAGGATATTTACCTGTAATAAAGCTCTTTGAGCTCCTCAGATAAAGAGCTTTGCAGTAACAAAGCTCAAAGCCGATTTTTTTTTAATGGACCAGCACACAAGCTTTGTTTTGTGTTTTTTTGTGTGTCTCCTCCCCTCCTCCACCTCCTACCCCCATCCCAACGCTCCAGAGAAGTGTGCAAAGTCTTGCTTGCCTTCAAAGTTCTCTCTGCCTTAATTCATTTGTTTGCGTCTGAGTTCGAATAGGTCTTTCTTCTAAACCAGAGGTTCCCAAACTTTCTCAGTTCATGGCGTCTCCAGTATCCTAGGAATTTGTTTTCTCAGGGAGCCCCTAACGATTCTGTTTATGAAGTCGCTGACTCCAAAATACTTAGTAAGCATGTACACCCTAACAAATGAGTACTGTTTGAAAAAATAATGCGCATAAATTGAAAGAAAATTATCATATTATACTTAAATACTCTGAATTACATACTGCTGTCATGTGCACCTGTTGGACTCTCTTAACTTTTCCAAACCTTGGAATCACCACTTTAATTTCCTCTTCTGCACTGATTTTCATGAGATGACTTGCTTTTGTATCATAGCCACTTACAAAAACCCAGTTTCTCAAGACACAGAATTATCTGAATGAATGTAGGGAGACAAGATGGGATAAGCTCATCCAACTCTATTCCTCCTGCTAAATACAATTAGCATTCATGGAAAATATGCATAAAGCAACTATCAGAGGACTCCAAAAGTAGAGAAAAGAAAGTGGACTGTCAAGAAACCTCAGCCATCTATATGGATAAACTTGGGCACTAGAATAGCTCCCAACCCAGAAACACCAATGGTTACAGACACCCTCCCACCGCTGCCAAACAAAAACTGCTCCAAGAAAAACCTACTCTCTCTAGTCAAAGGACGGGGAAGGGGAGAGCCTTTTGGACCACACCTGCTGTAGTCTAGGTGAACTCCACGAAAGAAGTCACATCCTTCCGTCTTCCCACCAGGTGCTGCAGAGATGACAGGGTAAAGCCCTGTTGACCATCCCCGCCATGCACACATATGGAAGTACCCCTGCTCCTTCCCATTAAGTGCTGATGGGATTGGGGGGGGGCGCTTTAGGTCTTTCACTGCCCCGTGTTAAAGCTAGTGTAGACAGTGCCCTTCCCACCCTCACTAGGCACTATGGGTACAGAGGCTACATATAGAGTACAGCTCTGTTAACTATCCCCAAATGATGACAAGGATATGGTACACCATCCTTCTCCAGAGAGTGCAGAAGGAGGAGGATTACAGATAGACAGGAGCTCAAGAAAAGGATTCTTTAAATCTCTGTATGGAGTGAATAGTACATAAATAAATCTGGGTACAAAGTTCTCAGCCTGCTCCCAAGAAGCATGCATGAAACAAACCAGAATCAACAGAGAAAAAGCTTTGAGAACTAAACTATGGAGGAAAATATTACCCAGACTTCATACTGGCCTCTGGGTAGCACAAAAGTGTGGCGTATCAGAATAGTGTTGAAAAGGCTTTGAAAACTAAATTGATGTTCAAACCAGGGCCCACAGAAATGGGTCAGAATGTATATTCTCAACCTCAACAGTTTGACTACTTGCTAAAATATAATATTTAAGTAAGAATGAGAGTTACATAACGTAATACTGAAAATATCTAAAATACAATACAAAATCACTTATACCAAGAGCCACGAAAATCTCAACTCAAATGAGAAAAGACAGTCAACAGGCTGGAACACCAAGATGACACAGATGCTGGAATTATCTGAATTGAAAGCAGTGATCATAAAAAATGCTGCAACAAGCAATTATAATCTTGAAGCAAAAGGAAGAATAGAAAGTCTCAGTGAAGAAATAAATGATATAAAGAAGAATCAAATAAAAATTTTGGAACTGAAAAATACACTGGCCTACACAAAAATCTCACTAGCAGATTGGAGATGACAGATGAAAGAATAAGTGAACTTGAAGATAAATCAATAAAAACCAGCCAGTCTGAACAATAGAGAGAAAAAGAGATTTAAGAAAAGCAACAGAGCTTGGGGACCTGTTAGATAATTTAAAAGATCTAACATTAATTTCGTCAAAATTCCAGAGAAGAAGAAAGTGTGGAACTAAAAAAAAATATTTGAAGAAATAATGGATGAAGATTTAAATACTGTAAATTAAAATGAAATACTAAAAGTGAAATACTAAAACTAACCTATGGGAAGATAAGAAAGGGAAAACCCAGGAGCAAAAAATAGAGGCAATAAACAAAAGTAATAAAATGACAGACTTAAATTGTATCATATCAATAATTATATAAAATGTAAATGGTCTACACACACCAATTAAAAGACAGAGACTCGCTTTAAATATAATGAGATAGATAGTTTAAAAGTAAAAGGATGGAGCAAGATATACCATGCAGACACTAATCAAAAAAAAAAGGCAGAAGTGACCATATTGATATTAGAAAAAGCAGAATTTAGAGCAAAATAAATGCAACGTAATCTAATGTGGAAACTGTGTACTTCTTTGATAAATGTAGCTCACATAGTGGCCAAGAAATTTTAAAGTTCTCTATGTGTCCCTAAAAAAAATGAAAATATCTTGTGCACTTTTGTGAATTCTGTGAGTCATTTCAGAGAGCCTGGACGCCACTTTGGAACCTCAGTTCTAGACTCAGACAAGTTGCACAGTTTTCATTGATAAGCTGCCTCCGTTGGCTTCCATTCCTAGGGGAAGCGTGAGGAGCAGTTGAGATAGTGGTGTGCAATAGCATGTGGGCAGCTGAGGCCCCTTAGCATGATGAGGCTGGTGGACATTTTCCAGGGCATCTTCTGACCTTATCTCCTTCCCTTCTCCCCTCTGCCTCCCTCTCCTCCTGCCCCACTATCCTCCTTGTTTTCAGATACACCAGTGGCCTTTGCACCTGCTGTACTCTCTGCCTAGAATGCTCTTCCCGCAAATATCTGCCTGGCTAATTCCCCAACCTTCTTAAGATTTTGACTTAAAACTCACCTGTTAGTGAGACCTTGCTTGATCACCCTATTTAAAATTGCCACACATGCCTCACCCAAGCACTCCACATAAGCTTTCCGTTATTTATTTTCTCCATAGTGCTTAACACTAAATGGCAAACAATATATTTGCTTGCTTATTTGGTTACTGTCTCCTTCTCTTCCCTCACTAATGTACAATCTGCAAAGACAGAGAATTTTTGAATTTATTTTATTTATTGCTGTATCCCCAGCAACTAGAATCGTGTCTGCTACATAGTAGGAATGCAATATATTTGTTGAACAACTGTCAAAAGTAGCGATTGAGCCTCAAAAGAAGGTCTGTTGCTCATATATAATTCCATATTTGGACTGGAGATTTAAAGATAAGGAAAATATTGGAAACTCATGGGTGAGGAAGAATGAAGCAAAACTAACTGTCTTTTTAGAAAATTGACATGTAATGATTGCACATATTTATGGAGTAAGGATATTTTGATTCCCATGCATACAAGGTATAATGATCAAATTAGGGTAATTAGCATATCCATCATCTCAAATATTTATCATTTCTTAGTGTGGGAACATTCAAAAATCTTCTGTTCTAGCTATGTGAAATCTATTATATAATAAAATATTGCTAACTATAGTTACCCTTCAGTGCTATGGAACACTAGAACTTACTACTTCTGTTTAGCTATAATCTTGTGTTGGTTAACCTTTCCCCAGGCCCCCCACACTATAATTATCTTTGATAATTTGTTTCCTTTCCAATCCTGATTAATAGTAATAATAATAACCATCCTTTATGGAGTACAGATGAAATGCTCAGTGTTTTCCATATACAATCAATTTACCTCCCTTATTGCTTTTGTTGCAGTGTACTGTTTACCTAGAATAGGACCTGGCACGTTGTGGGCACTCCAGTGTTAGCTAAATAGGTGGATGAATGAATGGCCACAAGTTTCAGTTAATCAGCAAATTGTTTGCTCTTAAGGAAGGCACTTTATATGCTATAATATTAACCACGTTTCTATATCGCCTCCATCTCTGCAAGATGCTTTTACCCTCACCTGCATTTGTATGTGGGCATCACTCCAACCTGATGTATTCATCGTCACCCACACATTTTATGCATGAAGAAACAAACTAAAGAGAAGGAAAGGCTGTTTAAGGTTACACAACTTCTTAGTGATAGCGTCTACAACTTTTTTCCTAGCAAGACGATCCTGCTTAACAGAAAGTATGGCATATTTTAAATGTTTACACCTGAAAAATTAAAATATTTACACAAAAGTGCAACACAGAAAAATCAAGCTATATACAAAATAATCAATCCTTATGTATCACAAATGTTTAGAAAAGGCACAACTGTTTATGGTTTATGAAGTCAGTGCCTCCATGTGAGTCTACGTTGAACCTCATTTGAAGATAATGTCAAAAGTCTAAATTTGAGGCCTTTTTAAAATTGAAGTATAATTGCATGCAATAAAATGCACAAATCTTAGGTTTACAGCTTGATGACTTTTGACAAATGTTACACCCAAGTAACCGAGGTCCCAATCGGGACTTAAATCATTGCCATCTCTCTGCCAAGTTTTTTCATGTCCTTTTCCAGTCTGTCCACCCACCCCTGCCTCCCACAGACAACCTCTTTTCTGATCTATTCCCATACACTAGTTTGCCTCATCTTGAACCTCACAGAAATGGACTCATAGGTTAAGTTATCTTTTGTGCTGACTTCTTGCACTCAACACATAGTATTGTATAAACAGCACTTATTTGAATGGCTGTACTCTGTTTTAATATTTATAGATTGGTGGATATTTATCACATTATTATTTGAAGTAAGTCAACATTTATTTACTTAAAAATAATACTAAGTTAATCATAGTATAGGTGGTGTGCAGATGATGGTGATAGATTGGCATTTGAGGAATGCTGAATTCTGGCATGGTATTTAAGAGCACAGACCCCTGGGATTCAGCCAATCACTAGCTAAAAACAAAGCCTCAGTTTTCTCATTTGCAAAATGGATATGGTCTTACTAATTCTCCTAAGATTGCTGTGAGAATAAAATAATATAATATGTTTCAAGCTTTGGACTCCATGTTTAGCACAGGCCAATGGCTCAAGATACGGAAGTTCTCATCAGATTCAGGATGATAAGTGGTTAAATAATCAGAATTTTCTTTTTGGCCTTAGACTTGGAACCACTAGTTCAACAACTACACACTACTACTTTCTTGGCTACCTCCTCCTGCTTCCTGTTGAGATGAGCTCACTGGTGCCTGGCATATAGTAAGCACACAGTAAACATCCACCATTATTATTATTTTATTGCCCCCCTGCTGGGGCTGACAGGGAACATCCATCCGTGCCCACCCGCCTGCGTTCTCCAGGTCTCTAACTTGCGGGAAACCCCACCAGGGAGACATCTTTCACTGAACAACCCAGAGCACGACTTCTTAATATTTAATGAATTCCCGGGGCTCTTGCAGAGCAATATGAGAATTACCCTGTAAAAATCTATTCAGGTTAATAAAATACCACCCAACCGGTTGGCCATTACCAGCAATTAAAGTTTTCAAGCAGGTCAAATGACTTTTTCCAGTGATTTGTGCAGCTTCCTTTTCTGTTCACCTTTTTTTCATTTTTATGGAAATATGTATTCTTTTTCTATTTAACACCCTGGACCTCGGCCTGTCCTCCCTCTCAATTCCAACTAGCGGTTTCAAATGCTAACTAGGTGTTTATATTCCCTGCTCATCCATCATAGGTGTGTGAACGCCAAGCTCCCAGTGATAGCTGAGCAGCAATTCAAAGGTGGCTGCCAAGACAGGAGAGACAGGGAGCTCTCCCTCCTTTCCTGAGCTGCGCATGGTCAGGGGTGGTGAGGGGGGAGGGAGGGAAGGAAATGCTCCCTCCTCTTCCTTTCCTGATGGGAGGAGAAAAGAGAATTCACGGTTCTGTGGTGGTTAATACCTGCCAAGTCCTGCACTGCACACCTTCCCATGTGTCCCTTATAAAATCTTCACAGTAAGACAGAATGGCTTTGTGGTCTCATTTGCCGAATTGAAAAATAGAGGCTCAGAGAAATGAAGCCATTTTCCAGGGTCACACAGCTAGCTGGGGTTGGGGCGTGGGAGATGAGTCAGGATCAGAACTGAGGTGTTTAAGGTCCCAAAGCCTCCAGCGGTCATTAATTTTCCTTGCTCTTCTTGGGAGCTGGTTCCAGAACAGACACATTGGCGAAGGCCTTTGAACTTCAGAGAAGCCACGGTTCAAATGTCACTTCTGCCACTTACCAGCCTTCTGGCCATCTGACTTCACCCCTCTGAGACAGATCCCTCATCAGCAAAATGAACACTGATGCTTAAGGGTGGTTGTGAGAACTGAATAAAATGATATAAGGTTTGTAAAGAACCTTTCAACTACTACTGCTGCATAGAGAGTGACTAAAACATAGTAGCTATGGTAACCCTGCTGGCCTACACACTTTCTTTCCAGCTCTTTCCTCTTTCTGATATCCATCACCTGGCACACAAGCGTGCCTGCTGTTAGTGGCCAACCTAAGCCAAGTGATGTCTGGGGTCTTGCTGAGTTACAGGCGAGTCTCCTGGCTTTCCCAAGCTCCAGCTAGTAGCAGGCGCAAACGTAGTTGGCCATGGGTGTGTGTTTTGGTACATTCAAGTGCTGGCTTTCCTAGCATCCTCCAAATCCATCCACGCTTAGAATAGCAGAGCTGGAACAGATCTCCTGGCTGATTTATTGTGGGATTCATTGGTTTCTGTAACAGGGGAAGACAGGCTATGTAGTATTGTGCAGGAAATTTTTACTATTTCAGCCTGGTAGTGACACATGCTATTTGTTAGTATTTCTTTAGTCATAACCTGTCACTCAGCTTTTCCTAGATGCAAAGAGGCTGCAAAGTGTAGTCTCTTCTTTGCTTACGGAAAAAAAAAAAAAAAAAGGAGAATTAGCCACTGGTAGTAATAGTGATATCTACCATAGTGCCTAATTAATATTTGTCAATAAAAGAATAATAAAAGATGATATTTTCGAGCTCTTACTATGTCCCACATATTGTGCTAAATGGGTCATTTGTCCATGATCTCCTTTAATACTTGTAGAAACCCTATGAGGTAGGCATGGCTATGATTCCTGGTTTATAGATGAGCAATTGAAAGCACAGGGAAGCAAAGTCGATTGCTCAAGTTCACACAGATAAAAGTAGAGGAACTAGACTTCAAATCCAGGCTGGTAGATCCCAGAGCCTGCCCTTCCAATAGCAAGTTGCCCACACTGACTACTGGGCAGGCAAATCAGCTACTCACCAGACTATGAGGCAGAAAGCTGCAAGCTCAAAAGAGGCCAGGTAAGCAGTGGCCAAGCAGTATGGATAAAGAAGAACTTATCAATCAGATAAATGAGAGGAGTATATTTAGCCCGACAATGTCTGCTCCATGAGGACAGGGCTCTTGCCTTGCTCACTGCTGTATCTCCAGTGCCTTGAACAGTGTCTGGCACATAATATACACTCATTAAACTCCTGCTCAATGAAAGGGCAAATGAAATGAGCCACAATATAGCATGAGCTTAGCTACAATCTGGGCTGCAATTGTCAGCAAGAGAAAGGGGAGAGTCAATCATATCTAAGAAGGGGGCAAGGGAAAGTCGTCTTTGAACAGATGCAATTTGCAAGGATGCCTATCTCACATTCTGGGAGGGCATCACATTCTGGGAGGGCATGTAGAGGCACTCCTATTTCTGGGCTGGCGTCTTTCTGAGAAACCCGCGAGCTGGAAGAAAGCAAGTCAGACGGATCCTGGTAGCATCCTGCTCTAAAGGTTCGGGGTTCGAGGAGCACCCAGCTGTTTCTTGCCGCAAGGGAGCTGCGTGTGTGCCCCATCGGCATCCTCCTGTTTGGGAGACAGGAACAGATGAACAAACGTGGAGGGTGGACATGAGCACATGTCATGCTTGCCGAGCAATCGCTGGAGGGGCACTGGGACAAGAGACCAGCATTTTATTTCAGTTAAATCCCACTGAGTTTTCCCAGATTAGAAAGAAGGCTTAATTTCCTTCAGAGAGTTTGTTTTTGTAAGTTTGCCTTCTCTGTCCCTGAAGCTCTGTAATAATAAATAGTAATAAAATAAGGGGGATGGAGGTGACTCTCTCTCTCCTCCCCTTTTTTTAACGAGGGAATTTTACAACATCCTTTAAAAATATGATCTGGTAATTGGGTCACTGGTCTTTGAGATTCTTCCCAGGAAAATAAGTTGTTTTCATGTTGGCGTCTTGGTACATAATCCTCTCTTGGCAGGTCTTCCACAGATGATGTAAAAGACAATAAACGTGTCCAAAGCCCACGCACACCATCTTTTGAGCTTCATTTCTCAGACTCAGGGACCCTTCATACCTGCAGACCTTGAGGGTCTTGTCCCGACTGGATCACGCCCACCGCCTGAACACTAGCCTTTGGTCTAAGCTCTAAGCTGTTCTCTTTGCTAGAAAGCCGCCATTTCTGTCTCTGTACATGCTGCCTGCCAAAATCATTACCAATCTTCAATGTGTGGCTCAGCAGCCACCTGTGTAGTGCAGGGCGGGGCACAAAATAGGTGTTCAACTAGATCTTGGCTCAACTGAGGTGACAGAACTGAAAACCTTGAACTTGAAGACCCAAACTCTTTCTACCATTCCACACTGCAGAGGACTAAAAGAGAGTGAAACAAAAGCTTGATGGTGGTCTTCCCATGACGTCAGCTGACACCACTGAGTCCCAAGTGCCAGACACTGTTTTATATGGACAAGTTTATTTAGCACAGGGTGACCGTACATTCCAGGTCGCATGGGGCAACCCCAGGTTATACTCGGTGTCCCAGAGCAATTATTAACAGTGTTGCTTTCCACGCTCACAATTCTCCTGGTTCACGAGATATATCGCAGCTTCACCTAGTTTAATCCTCACAACAGCCCTGCGAGGTAGGAGGTAGGGACTATGATGAGCCCATTTGACAAGTGAGGAGACTGGTGTTCAGAGAAGTGCAGTGGCTGGCCTAAAGTCACACAGCTAGTAAGAGGTGGAGCTGAGATGTGAATCCAGACAGACTGGATCCATATCACTGAAGGTGGAATAAGAAGAAATATTCTTTACCTTCAAGAATTCAGGCAGAGAGGGTGATGTGTCATTAAAAGCAGGGAAACATTTGGGCAATCTGATGTGGCTTTATAGGTTAGGGTGGGATTTGGCCCACTCATGTATTAATTTAATATGTACTTATTGAGTGTGAGTGTGTGCCAGGCATGGGAGTACTGGGCATGGAGTCATGAATCGCACACACACGCACACACACATACACACACACTTTCTGCTTTCAGTGAGTGTGAACTCTGGTGGGGAAAACACATGTGGAGTCCCCCCAAACACCTTCAGGAGAGCTTTCTCCCATACTACTCTCAGTTTACTCTAAAAGAGAGGTTCAAACTGGCTGTTTTCCAGACAGATCCAAGATATCGTGAAGCCTACAGAATGATCTAAAAAAACGTAAAGAAAGAATGTTTGGCAACAGTGAAAATCAAGAGAGATTTCACATTGAGAAAAAAAAAGCACCCGCATTTCTGATTTCTCTTGGGGGCAAAAAAGAAAAACCTGGTAGATGTGATATTATCTGCCCCACCTTCTTCCACCGAAGGAGTTGATTGAATGAAGTAGCAACTCCCCTCTTTAAATGAGAAATACACTCTGGAGCTCACCAGAGGCCCCATCTGGGCCTCATTAATCATTTAGATCACCTTCTTGGCTCCGAAAGGCATTTGAATTTACAATTCCTGCTTTACATGTAGTTTCTTCCTTAAGTTTCCTTATGGAGTCTTCTTTAAAATGTTTTAAATATACCGAGTTTTAAATTTCCTGAGTTTCTTATTTTTTTAACACGCTGAATTGTATGTATTTCTTTAAAACAACAACAAACAGCTTTCTGAGCGCTTCAACTGCCTCACGTGACGTCCACGGCAGACATTGCTAATCGATCACGAGCCTCCGAGCGCGAAGGGGGCCGCCATTGTTTTCTCACACAGCTGCGTGCAGCCACTACTAATCAATCAGAACTGGCATGTAAAGTGAAACTCGTTTGTTCTAACAAATTTTTATCTGTTTAAACTCCTTAAAGGCTGAGGAGTGCATTTTATTCTTTTTTTTACTCCTGCCCCATCCCCCAAGGTGGGTGTGATGCTGAGGCCGTCCGCGGGGGTGAATGAAGCCCTCCCAGGCAGGCCAGTTGGAGCCCGTCTGGCTGCCCGTGGGGTCTCCTGGAAAAGGGGCCAGGTCTTCAGAGGGAGGAGACGGAAGAACAAAACAGGAAAGAGGGTCCGGCCCTCTCTCCTTTTCTTTTTCCTCTCTCCATCTTGCAGAAAAAGGCAAAAAAGAAAGAACAATACAAAGCCAGCCAAACGCTCATTAATTCACTTGACCTTCCAAAAGAAAATTAATTCCAACCTCACACCTACTGGCTGTGTTGCTCGGCTTTGTCAAAACGTTGGCATCATTAGAGAGGAGATGACATGGCTCGAGGGGACAAAGAGTCTGCCACCTCCCTGCGCTGGGCTGAGTTAGCAGGAACCCGCAGAGGCGCCCGCCCTGTCAGCTTTTCACTGCGGATTAGGCTCCCTTCTGCCGGCTCTGGAAATCGTTATCACTGTCGAGCTGCCCTGATGAGTCTCACCAGGCCCCCTGACAGCGCAGGCCTGCGGAGGGGCGGCCTGCCCAGGGGCCGGGGCTGGAAGGCTGGCAGGCCGCGTGTGCACACATGCGTGTGTCTGCATGTGTCTGTGTACGAATATAGGCGTTTGTGAGCGTGTCGTGGGTGCGTGATTGTGTGTGTGTAAATGTGGGCACGTGGCATATTGTATGTGAGGGCTCAGACTGGGCCAGAGTGTGTATGTGCAAGTGAATATATATGCACACATACATGTGCACATTTGTGTAAGCATGTGAGCATGTATGTGTGCATGTGTGACAAATACACACATATAGGGGAGCCTAAGATGGTATGCTTGTGTATTTGTGTCTGTGAATGTGCATCTCGGAGGATGTATGTGCCATTGCGAGCATTTATCCGTATATGTGATTTTTCCATGTGCACATGTGTGTATAGCTCTATGTAAGGTAACTCCTGTGTATGTATTTTAGGCTGTGTGTACTCATGTGTAATTGTGTAATTGTGAAATGTTTGGGAGCGTGTGTGCACATGTGTGTGAGTGTACTTTGTAGGTGTACATGTCCACATTTACACATATATTATGCTGTTTTTAGTGCTTTTATCCTCCCCAAACTATCTCAGGGCATACTTGGGCACCAGTAAATCATAGACACCAAACTCCCATTCCTTTTTTAAATGACCTTGATAGTTGATATGTTATAAATTAAGGCAGTTATTATGACAAAACGCAGAACTTTTTGGACTTCTGGACTCTTATTATTTTGGTTTTAAACGATCATTTTGAAGGTTATGAGAACTGGAGGAGGAAGAGAGGGAGGAGAGCGAGGAGTGGGAGGAGAAGGAAGAAGGAGAGGGAGGAAGGGAGGGGGAGGAGGAAGAGGGAAAGAACAAGGAGAAGGAGGGAGGAGGAGGAAGAGGAGGTGGAGAAAAAGAAGCAGCAGTGGCAGCTGATGCAGAAGAATATGATGATAATGATGAAAATGACAGTGATGTGACGAAGATCAAGATGCTGATGTTTCTGAGGGACGCCCAGTTTCAGAGTTCTAGTTAACACAGGCTTCTGGAAGTTGCTGCCTCCTCCCCACCGTGCCCTAACCTACAGGGCACACCTGCTCTCTGCCCCATCCTGGGCTTCCCCAGGACAAGAAGAAAAGAAAGGTGATTGGGAGCCCCCCAGCAGCAATCCCAGAGTTCTGGTTCAAAGGAGGGTGGCCGGGCTTGGAGAGCTGTGCCCCGAGGTGGAGAGGGAGTTTCAGAGCAGCCAGTGAATGATTGACCCGGGTGGCTGGCAGAGGAAATTGCTGATCCCCTATCACCGAGCCCGGGAGGTCCGGACGGGGCCCCGTGACACAGGCTTGTCCCGGAGTGGAAAGTGCGGGTAAATGTATCTCACTTCTTCCTTTCTCCAGAAAAGCCATGGAGGTGATCATCGGACTAACTCTCGTGTACTGAAAAACTGCCCTTTGCCAGGTGCCGTGCTCGGCTTTTACACACCTTTTAATCCTCACTGGAACACTATGAGGACGTTATTTTTACTACATGGAACATTATGAAATCACTGATGTTCAAACATTTTTAAAGCATGAAACTGGCACTCTCATATGAGTCAACCTATGAGTGGTAGTAGCTGAATTCCAGAGAGGTGAAATAATTCACCCGAAGTTACCCAGCTGCAGCGTCGGGATAAACTCACCGCGCTTGGGAAGCTCGCATGTTCCGGACGCTCAGTACCTCCCAGCTTCAATTCACAGCCACTTTCCTCCCTCCCCTTCTCTGAGCCTCAGTTTCCTCCCTTGTAAACTGAGGGTCATAAGAATAAACTAACGCTGCCGTTTATTAAACATTTATTAATAGTATGCACCAGGCACTGTGCTGAGTATGCAGCCCTCAACACCTAAGTTTCTGCTCCCGGCCCCTTTCGGATGCGGGAGTCATTCAGAGCTTCATCCTTCTAACCAAGCGGAGGTGTGCACAGGTCTGAGCTCATGGCAGGTGCCCAGTTAATGTTGCTCACATGACCCTCTTCCTGCAGCATGTGACGTGGAAGGATGCAAAAGCTTATCCTGCACATTAGTGTTATTCTGATCACTTCTTTCTGTGTTGCTGGTTCTTTCGCAAGACCACTCACCATTTACTAAATACCTACCATTGCCAGTCCCTGTCCTAGGTGAATCTGGCAGCCCTGATCTCACTTTGCTCACATTTTGCACATTCCTGTGTCTTTGACTCATTGGGGACGGTAGCCTGAGACGTGCACCGTACAAGCCACTTTTCTACCAGGAGCTAGTCCGGCTCCAGGCGTGTGATTGGTGCTTAAATGTTGGTGGTTGAATTAGATTAAATCGCACTGAGAACTGCACTGAGTTGCCCTGAAACAGGCCTGGAGAGTGAGAAAGAACGCAGGTGGGGACGAGGGTGCTGAGAAGACACACTCTGACCCCGAGAATCCTGCCGAGCTCACGGCCAGGCACGTCGTAGGCACGTCGCAGGCACTCGGAAAACGTTTGTCAGGTGGGAGGGAATTGGAACACAGAAGTTCAACTTGGCCATGTTCATTCACATTTATTCCCAAGTCTGGCTCGGGTTTGGATGGGGGGAGAGGGAGGGCCTGTTTTTATTTGCTGTCGGTTCGGTTTGATTTTCACTGTATCGACTTCCCTGGAAGGGAAGGGGCCCCTCAGGTGAACGGCGAGGAACCCCAGATCAGGCCTGGCTTATATTCTCATAACTTTCTCATATTACCAGCTCTGGATACCACGGCACAGGCCGCCTCATTGTGTAAAAGTTCCCCAAGAATCCTGGTGGACCCTCCGACCATCCTAACTCCCCCCAACACGAACCCCCCGCCCCAAGCATAACAGCCAAGAATTCCCTGAAGCGAGTGACCCCAAGCACACAAAAGGTGCACAAAGGCAAAAAAAATTAATAGCTTTCCTTCACTTTGCACAACGCCCTCGATGCAGCGCCATAAAGCATTTGATTTAGGATATTAAATGCCGCTGGTGATGAGAACGTCATGTAAGATTTGCTTTGCGACTTCTTTCTTCTCAAACTGTCATTAAAAATGATTTATAGGTGAGCCCAAGTCTAAGAAACAACATGATTAGAATTGAGGGTTTGGGGAGGGCCTGGGGAGGGGATCGGGTTTCCAGGGCAGCCTCGGCCCCACTATCCGAGTCTCAGAGTCGGAAGAGGCTGAGTGTGAGACTCTGTGGTTCACTGTTTCAAAGGTAAGTGCGTGCGGAAGAAACACGTGTTCCTTGCCCAGATGAAAACAATGAGGCCTTGTTGGACGTTTAAACTGTTTAAATCCAAAAGGGGGTTCCGGAGGGCCAGGCCGGAGAACGCTTCTTCTGCGGTTCAAAGCAAACTTTGTTCGACACCAGACTGGCCGGTTTCAAACTAGACTGGAAATCAGGGGATGCTGTCAGATTTTAAAATAATAAGGACATAAAGGCTTAATCCATATTTTATGTTTATTATATGCATGGCACTTGGGACAGCTACCCCAGGAGTCAAGTACTATTGGGGTATCTATAGTCAAGTACTATTTGACATATGAGGAAACTGAGGCTCAGAGAAGTACAGTGTCTTGCTCGTTGTCACACAGCTAAAGTGAGGGGGTGGAGCCAGGCAGGATTTGAACCTGGGCTGCCGGTCTCCAGAGCCCACAGGCTTAACCCACTATCCTACACTGGGTCACGACTCCTAATTTAAAGTGACTCTAATTATCCTTCTACCTCATCTTGCCCATATTCCCCCAGACCCCTCCCAAGAAAGCTGCCATTAATTAAGCACCCACTATGGGCCACGTGTTCTTCACAGTGCTTGCTATATCTTGCGCCTAATCCTCATCTACAAGCCTGCAAGGCTGAAGAGGTATTTTACTAATTCAGCAGAAAATCAAGGCCTGAGGTCTCACGGCCGGTAAATGGCTAAACAGGAAATGGAACCAGGTTGGCCTGATTCTAAAACACACATGTTTACAATGAAACTGTATGATGAAAAACCATACCCAAGCATCTTTTTGGGGTTCTGAGAGTAAGCACAGTACTACAGATCAGAGTCTTCTGGAACCCATACAAGGGTTTAGATATTAGGGTTAGCAGAGAGTTGGGGGGAGCTCTGGGGTCTGGACAGCCTCAGCCTGTTGGAGTATGGAGGGTGCGCTGCTCTGGGTGAGCTGGTTTTGAGGTCAGCATCCTCTATCATTATGGCCTATTCTCTATTATAAAAAAGAGGGAAGGAGAGAGAGAGAGAGGGAAGAACAAAGAGAAGAGAAAAAGGACGAGAGGGAAGGCAAGGAGGAAGAGAGGGAAGAAAAGGGGAGAAGGGAGGGAGATTTTGGAAATTTACTGTAGGTTATAAAGTCCTTTGAAAATGTTTGCAACTGACTGGGCCACACCAATTGGGGTTTTATGAAATGGCCCCTGCAAACAGTTGCCCTAGTTTGCTATGGACTAACTTTAGCAACAAAGGTCTTAAAAGGAATAATCTGTTTGGATTTATTTCTGGGCTTCTATTCTGTTCCATGGGTCTATGTTTCTGTTTTTAATTTTCAACAAGGGCACCAAGAGGACACAGTGAGGAACAGATAGTCTCTTCAATAAATGGTGCTGGGAAAACTGGATTTCCACATGAAAAAAAATGAAGTTGGCCCCTTATCTTACACCGTACACAAAAATCAACTCAGAATAGAAACAATACCTAAATTTAAGAACTGAACCCTTAAAACTTGTAGGAAAATCACCTCAGTATTGGCCTTGACAATTATGTTTTTGGATATCACACCAAAAGTTCAGTCTACAAAAATGAAGTAAATAAATGGGACTACATCAAACTAAAAAGCTTTAACATAGCAAAGGAAACAAGCAAGGAAATGAAAAGGCAGCCTACAGACTGGGGAAAAAAATAAGTTGTAAGCCACATATATGATAAGAAGTTAATATCCAAAACTTATCAAGAATTCTTAAAACCCAATAGCAGAAAAGCAAATAGCCCAATTAAAACATGGGCAAAGGACCCAAACAGACATTTCTCCAAAGAAGACATCAAAATGATTAACAAGTGTATAAAAAAGTGCTCGGCATCACTGATTATAAGGGAAATGCAAATTAAAACCATTATGAAATATCACCTCACACTTGTAAGGATGCCTAGTATAAAAAAGACAAGAGATAAATGTTGATGAGGTTATGTAGAAAAGGGAATCCCAGCACACTGTTGGTGGGAATATAGATTGGTAAGCAATTATGATAAACAGGGTGGAGGTTCCTAAAGAGATTAATCAAAGGAGATGAAATCACCACTTCATAAAGATACCTGCACTCCATGTTCATTGCAGCATTATTTACAATAGCCAAGATATGGAAACAACCTACATGCTCATCAATGGATGAATGAATAAAGAAAATGGGATCTATATTTTTTTATTATGTAAATATAAATTTTCATCATACAAAATAAAATATTATTTCCCCTTAAGAAAGGAGATTTTGCCATTTGCCACAACATGGGTGGACCTGGAGAACATTATACCAAGTGAAGTAAGCCAGACCAAGAAAGAAAAATATTGCATGATCTCACTTATAAGTGGGATTAAAAAAAAAAAAAGCTCAAATACAGAGAATGAAACAATGGTTACAATGAGTGGGTTCAGGAGGAAATAGGAAGATGTAGGTCAAAGGGTACAAAATACTAGACACGTGGGATGAACAAGTCTAGAGATATAATGTACAACATGAGGACTCAAGTTAATAAAATTGTATTTCATTAGGGATGTTTGTTAAATAAAATTTCAGATGCTCCTGTTGTAACAAAAAGTAACTATGTGAGATGACAGATACACAAATCTACTTCACTACTGTAACCATTTTACTATGGTTAATGGTAATGGTTTACTATATGTATTTCATAATATCATAGTGTGAACCTCAAATATACACAATAAAATGTATTTTTTTAAAAAAGGATTAATCTATGCACAACACCCACCCCATGCTTCCTTATTTGATGTAAACGTGTGTCTCTCTTGTGAATTGTAGGTGTCAGAAAGGCAGGGACAGGTCTGTCATGTTCCCTGCTGGATCTCCAAAAGCCAACTTAGAAGTCTTGGGAATTATTTGCTGAATGAGCAGGATAAATAGGGATGATGAAAGAAGGACATGTTAGAAAAAAAGCAAGACAAAAAGAGGAGTAAAACAATTCATCTAAGATTGCAAACTGGAGAATCTGGCCATAGGCTTGTTTAGTGTCATCTGGGCAGTGTTTGAATACGTCACGGAAGTTTGGTTGTGCTGCAGTAACAAACAGCCCCTGCATGCTAGAAGTGTAAATAGAAAACATTTATGTCTTGCTCACGCTATGTGTTCATTGTGTTCCCACTGCTGGGGTCAGTGGGGTTACTTGGTCCGTTTGTTCTTATAACCCAGGAGCCAGGCTGGAGGTCTTTCTTCTCATGTGCTTGCATAGTGCAAAAAGCAAGAGGAAGAGTCCAGGTAGATGACACACTGGCTTCTATAGTTTCCCCGGGAAGTGATGAGGTCACCGCTGCTGACGTTTTATTGGCCAAAGCAAGTCACGTGGCAATGCTTAACTTCAAAGAGACAAGGAAAAGGTGCTTCTACCTTGCTTCTTGGCAGGGGCATTTCTGGAAATATTCTGAAAATACCAGTAAATAGCACCAATAAACACTAAATGTGTTTAAATATTCTTTAATTAGTTGCAAATACCTTATCACCAAATATAAGCATAGATTTCGGGCTCCTTTGCATAGAACTGGGAGATCTGGTGACACTGACCCATTGGCACCGAGCTGTGCCGCTGCCCTTCGGAAGAAACACGCACTCACAAGTTTGCTACTGGTCACACCTGGCCCGCTTCACTCATTCTGGTTTGGTGCCTGGCTCCTGAGAGCATTTGGTGTGCAGACTTTTCTGGTTTAAAAGGATGAAAGTCGCCACTGCATGCTGGCTCAGGCATTTCGTTCCCAACACCAGATGCACTTGTAATCTATTCCCATCCCAGAGCTGAGTAACGCTAATGCCCCAGAAGGGCCTTGTGCAGGCCCAGGATCAGGTCCCCCGGCTGGAACGCTCAGGCTCGTTGGCAACAGTGGGACTGTGTAAGCCCACTAAGGGGGTATGGAAGGGATTCACGACGTGAGGGGGAGGGGATGTGAGCACACAGGAGGAATTGCAGAGCCCGTGCCCCTGGGGACGGATGCCCAGGCTAGCGGGGGTGAAGGCAGGCAGCTGCTTCTCCCGGGGAGTCTCCTGTTTCATTTGAGCTGCCACTGCCCACACAATTCCTCTGGATGCACAGCGTCTCTGTCTGGAAGAGGCGTGGGAACCTGCCTATGCCACCAGCAGCTTGGGCTGAGATGACGTTGAGTTCTCAAGGGGGACCTAAGCCCAGCAAGGTGTGGAAGGACTCTGGCGGGAAGGTGTAAGGTTGTACTCACCAAAACCAAGTGCATCAGTCAGTCAGGCTAGGTTAGATTCTCTTGCAGTAACAAACAACCCCAGAATCTCTGCGACCGTAAACAGCTAGAGATTATTCTCACACACTGTGTTCACTCACTCTACGTGTCAATTGTGAGTTTTCAGAGTGGCTCTACTCAGATTCCTAGGGTAACGGATAAGCCACCATCTTCAAAATTATCAGTCTTCATCCTAGAGCAAGAGAGCACTGCCGGGGCTCACATCGGTAATTTAATGCTCTTACCTGGAAGTGACACACGTCCCTTTCACACTCTACTCATTTTCTGACACTGGTCATATGCTCCTGTCAAGTATCAAGGGGCCAGGAATTGCAGAGAAAGCAAAAATATTTGGTGAACAAAATCAGTGAATGACTGCCATGTGGCAATCAGAATCTATTGCTTTTATAAACCCACCCTATGCAGACTCCTTTAGACTGGGGCTTCCTTGTCATCAGTAATTCAATACATCACCAGTCTTCAAGGCCCAGGGCATTTGCACTTGCTGTTCCCTTTGCCTAGGGCACCATTCCCTCTGCTCTCTGATTTGCTTCTTCTCAGCTCAGCTGCCATTACCACGTACATGCCTTCCTGGACCACCCTCTCTAATGTGACCCCCCCCCCCATTCCCCAGTCATTCTATAGTGCATCATTTAAAAAAATTCTTCCTTTTATCACTATCTAGAATGATCTTTTTTTAAAAAATAAAGTATGTGTTTGTGTTTATATGTATTTATTGTCTTTGTTCAGTCTCCCACTCAGAATGCCCACACCATCAGGGAAGGCATCAACCATCTGCATTGCTAAGTTCTCAACACCTTGGGCAGTGACTAGCACTTAGTAAGTGCTCAGTAAATTGGTATGACATATACATGAAATAAATGTGTTCACTAAGTATGCATAAATGGATATATCAATGGTACAGCCAGTTTAATGCATACCACGTGCAGCTGGAAATCCTACATCACCACCATCCCACACCCACCTGGCCAGGTGGGCGCCGGGATCAGTCCCATCGTGCAGAGGAGAAGACTGAAGCTCAGAGAGGTGAAAAAAAATTGCCTGAAGTCAGAACTAGGAAATGGCAGAGTCAATATTTAGACCAAGGTTTGCCAAAGCATATGCCACTTCTACTGGGCTACACTGGCCCTCCTAGAGCCGCTATTGATAAGGCCTGGGTGTGAGGTGTGGGGATGAGTGCTAAGGGGAGGGAACGAGTGCTAATTCATGGTCTTTGTCTTCTCCAAAGAATCCCACTTTGCTAGTCTAGGGTTTCAGTGATCCCATGTATTTAATATTTGATTTATAGGTTTTAGTGGGTTGAATGCCTCCCCCCACCCCCCACCCCCCGCAAAAGATATGTTCACAAACTAATCCTGAGAATCTATTTGGAGAAAGGGTCTTTGAAGACGTAATTAGTTAAGGATCTCAAGATGAGATCATCCTGGATCACCCAGGTGAACCCTACATTCAGTGACAAGTATCCATATAAGAAACAGAAGAAGGCCGGGCGCAGTGGCTCACGCCTGTAATCCTAGCACTCTAGGAGGCTGAGGCGGGTGGATTGCTCAAGGTCAGGAGTTCGAGACCAGCCTGAACAAGAGCGAGACACCCCCCCCCCCCGCCCCGTCTCTACTAAAAATAGAAAGAAATTAGCTGGACAGCTAAAAATATACAGAAAAAATTAGCTGGGCGTGGTGGTGCATGCCTGTAGTCCCAGCTACTCGGGAGGCTGAGGCAGAAGGATTGCTTGAGCCCAGGACTTTGAGGTTGCTGTGAGCTAGGCTGATGCCATGGCACTCTAGGCCAGGCATCAGAGCAAGACCCTGTCTCAAAAAACAAACAAACAAACAAAAAAAGGAGAAGACACAGATGCAGAGGAGAGAGTTATGTGAAGATGGAGGCAGAGAGCAGATGTACGTAGCCATAAGGCAAGGAATGCCTGCAGCCCTCAGAAGCCAGAAGAGGAAAGGAAGAATTCTCCCCTAGAATCTTTGGAGGGAGTGTGCCCCTGGAACACCTTGATTTTTAGACTTCTGGCTTCCAGATTCTGAGAGAATAAATTTCTGCTGTTTTAAGCCATGAAATTTGTGGCAATTTGTCACAGTGGCCACAGGAAATTAATACACAGGTTCATACCTAAGCCATTTTTTAAGTTGTGTATTATGGGCACTGGATTGGACTTTCCAGCTCCCTGCCCACCTCCTTAGCTGCCGCCACTTCAGCCTCACCCTTGTCTGACTTCATATGCCTCCAGGGAAGGCCAGAACCTGACCATGGACTTGGGATCTCCTTACTACACACCCTTTTCTAACCTTCCCAGATGGTTTGTACACCCTCCCTCCTGAGAGTCTGTGTTCTCCTTGAGGTCTAGTGCCCTGCATGACAGTACAGGATACAAGTGAAGTGCAAGGAGCTTTGTAAACAGAAATTGCCTCAAATGTCAGCTCTGCTGCTCACTGAAGTCTCAGTTTCCTCTTCTGTAAAATGGGCACATCAGCAACTTCATAGGGTAGAGACGGAGCTTAAATGGGGAAGCATATTTAAAGCTCTAAACGGAATCCTCGTATTCAATACATGCTAGCAATGATTGGTATTATGGGACCGACTGGAGAAATATAATTATTGAAAAGCTAAATTAACTCATCCATCTCAATTTAGTTTAATAAACTCTGTTGTGATACCATGGGGATGCACAGCTGGGTAGGATACAAGATGTTCTCTGGGAAAAACAGATAAGATGTTCATGATCAAATGCAGCTATGCTGGCTTAACCAGTGCTGCTAAATGAAGGGTAAGAACCTTTCCATACTCAAATGAGCCATTTTGTTGAGGAGGAGAGGTGGGGAGAATCTAGATTAAAGTCCAGTTCAGTAAAAAGGAAAGGGCCACATCTTAAACCATGGCCCGTAAGAAGTATACAGACAGTAAAAGTACTTCCATGTTTCCGTTCAATAAACCAGATGGTAAGAAATGTAAAATCAAACCTATTACAAGAAGACAGAAGAAACACATTTAAATGGCTGTTTTCATCTATGTGCAGCATGACATTGATGAAAATGCAAATTACGGTTGCTAAAAGGAGGCTCTTTCACCAAGAGATGTCTTTGGTTACACGGTTCAACATTCTTATTTTGGTCCAACACTAGAAGAAAGTCCATGTGACATGCTGGTGTCTTGATCAGTCTTTGAAAATTAATGCCTGCACCAAAGGCTGTCAAAAGGCCCTCTTCTTCTCTTGGCCTTTAAAAGAAATATATTAATTTGCACATCACGTCATTTCTCCACATTCCAGCTGCCATCTACCATTCTGGCGTGGAAAAAAAATTCTCCAGAATGCCCACAAGTGTGAGCGTCACTGTCATTTCTCACTGATTTTTTTTTTTTTTTTTTTTTTTGTCCCCGGCAGTACATGTCCTGGATGTGTAATATGAATTTAGTGCCTTCTTATTATTATAATAAAACCAGACCTCAACATGTGGCAGCTTCAATTCTAACAATCCTGCACTATGCAAAGATGCCTTCCACTCTTCTGACTGGTTTGCAAGTGACCCCCAAATCTAATTAACCTGAATTCCATCTCTCATCTCCCCAGGGAGAGGATAAGCATGCCACCCCTTCGTCTTCCCCCATTCCTCTTCCTCTCCACAGTCGGGGACAAACTCTCTGGAGAAATCCTCTTCTTGTCTCAGGCATTGCAATCACCGGTTTTCTCAAGCAGAGTTCTGCCTGAAATGATGGGGTGTGTTTTTCATTTGAAATGAGTCCACATCTGGGACTCACTTAACTTGATTTGGGAAGTCCTGTGTTTCTGATCCAAAGAAACAAAACAAAACAAAACAAAAAATTGTGAAAATAAGCCTGATTTTTTTCTTGCGGTGTGGATTGATTTTGCTTCCATTAGATTTAGCTTGCAAGGAAAAAAGAGGAGAGGAAGAGAGAGAACAATGAGCACTGAATAGACTTGGCTTCATGACCACCTTTCCTTGTTGGATGACTGGGCCTTGCATATGTGGACTGATTGAATTATTCCACTTCCAGAGGGAGAAGGCAAGGACCAAACCTCCCTCCTGATTGCTGTCCCTTTGGGTTTCCTGCCCAGGAAAAATGGTGCAGGATGAAGGCGAGGCTATTAGAAACCACAAAGAAGCAAAACTCACTCATATATTTGGATTCAATCTTGACTGGTTTGAATTACTAGGCCAAATAGTTGGAACTTTACTCTGTAGTACTGGAAAGCCCTTGAAGATACTTGGGTATAGAAAATATGCAATGAATCCTTGCCCCAAACTCCTGTTTACTGGGATATATAGGTGATGGACCCAATATTAGAAAATTCAAAGATAAAAATCAGATGTACGTGTGGGATGTGGGGTGATGTGCAGAGACGATTATTTATGTTATTAAAAATTCATTTTTTCCACAGCAATACACTATAATTTTTTAAATAGCTAAACCCTCTACTTAAAATTTTATCTACTTTAAAAAATGAGTGATACATATTTTTATTATAATTATAGTTTTTATAGCTAAACCCTCTACTTAAAATTTTATCTAATTTACAAAAATGAGTGATATATGTATATATGTATTATTTTACTATAGTTTTTAATAGCTAAGCCCTCCACTTAAAATTATATCTAATTTTCCAAAAAATTAGTGATACATATTCTTTTAATATAGTCTTCTAAACAGCTAAGTTTTTTAAGTTTCTAAAAGACTTAAAATTTTTATTGAATTTTCGAAAAATAAAGTGATGCATAGTTTTTAAAGGAATTTGCCGAAAATGTGGATGCATCTTTGAGTCACAGCAGTTCATGCTAACCTTTAATTAAAAAACAACTGGGAAAATACCTAGTGTGAGAAAAAGAACACACACATACACATGTGCACACACTTTGGGATATAATCTGCCTGAATTGTGCATAAAAAACTTCTCCACCCCCCAAAAATCAGAAAGAGCTTTGGATATGAAGTTTATGTGTTGCTATTGCACACAATAATTATTTATTTTTTTATTATTTTAGAATAGGCGGCATGAAGATGGGAGGTCTCGAGATTGGATCATTAGCCAGATATAAGTTCAAAACACATTCCCACAAGTTTCTAGCTCTGTCATCTTGGGAAAATTACTTAATCTCATACATAATAATAGCATCTACTTTATAGGGCCTTTTCAAAAAATTAAATGAGCTAAGATAATACCTACTGCTTGATAAATTTTTAAAATTTATTATTTCAGAAACAGGATTACAATTAAATACGATGAAATAAAATAATGTATTTAAGTATTTAATAGAATTCCTGGAACTCAATAAATATTCAATAACTTTTTAGGGGCCTAGCCAAAGAAATAATCAACCCAGACATTCTTGAGTACATTTAATGGAAAACAAGGGTTACATTAGCTGAAACAAGCCTATAATCAGGACAGGAAATAGTAGAGTTTAAGCCCCTTCACCAAGAGAAGTGAATTTGGCTTTTGTGGCAGAACCAAAATTTTAAACTGAATTAGATCAGCTTTGGGAAGAAAATCAACCAGCCGTCATGCCATGACGACTCTTCAAATTTGAATAGTGCTTTCAGCTAACATTAAGTGTTTAATGTATGTCTGGCATTGTTCTAGGTTCGTGACATATGTTAATTTAGTTAATGCTCACAAGAGCCCTATGAGACTGGTACTGTTATTCGCCCCATTTTACAGATGTGGGCACAAAGAAGTTCAGTTACTTGCCTAGCTAGCAATAGAGATGCAACCAACCCAGGTGCCTGTACTTAACCATCACCTTAACTTCCCATCGTGTATCTGCTCTATGACAGGTTCTGGCAAAAGAAAGTCCTTTATTATGTAGATAAAGAATGCAAATATCCTAAAATTGGTATTATAGGCAACTGAAGAGTGGAAAAAATGAAGAAAATTCAGCCTCGGAATCATTATGGAAGGCGCCCACAGTGGCCAATAGGAGTGCTCCATACTGAATGATGGCAAAAGTATCCAATAGGAGGATACCATACTGAATGGTGGCAAACTGGTCCAATAGAAAGGGTCTATACTGAACAGTGCCAAATCAGTCCAATAGGAGTGCTGCATACTAAATCAAGCCAATCCAATTCTCTTTTAAATCTTGATTACTGTATCCAGAGGCATAAAGGAAGGCTGCCTACTTGAGCTTAAGTGATTTCTCCTAGGTAATGGTTCATTTATTTATTCAATAAATATTTACTGGGGCTTGCTACCTGGCCGTTTGCCAAGCATGGGCTGCGCAAGTTGCAGTGGGAGCAGGGAGCCGCGAGCAAGACCATCTGGCTTCCTACCCTCATGGAGTTTGCAGTCTAGCGGGAGAGCCATAGATTGAAAACCCTTATCAATTATGTAATTAAGTTTTGGACAAGTGCATTTGAGGGAGATGTCTTCAAATAAGGTGTAAACGTATAAATTCCTAGGGGTGATATGCAAAATTTGTAACAACCAGAACAGTCTGCCAACAATTAGAACTGACGTGAGGCTTAAACAGTTAGCACACCTGTGAGCAGGGGATGGTGATGGTTGTCTTGAGAAAGTGAGTTGACTTTTTTTTTTTTTTCTGAGACAGAGTCTCACTTTGTTGCCCAGGCTAGAGTGAGTGCCATGGCGTCAGCCTAGCTCACAGCAACCTCAAACTCCTGAGCTCAAGCAATCCTACTGCCTCAGCCTCCCAAGTAGCTGGGACTACAGGCATGCGTCACCATGCCTGGCTAACTTTTCTATATATATTTTTAGCTGTTCATATAATTTCTTTCTATTTTTAGTAGTGACGGGGGTCTCACTCTTGCTCAGGCTGGTCTCGAACTCCTGAGCTCAAATGATCCGCCCGCCTCGGCCTCCCAGAGTGCTAGGATTACAGGCGTGAGCCACTGCGCCTGGCTGTGAGTTGACTTTTTATAGTTAAACTTTTTATTTTGAGATAACTGTAGAGTGTTAAAACTAAATTTGGCCTGAAGATGCCCCTGTACCTTTAGTACCTATATAATGAACTGCAACCTAACTTAGTATGTAAACAAACTGAAAGCCTAATTAGGAGCATATATATTTCTGTAACAACTAGCTGAGTCACAGCCGGTTGATCAGACCATGTCCAAGTAAGGCAAGGTGGAATTGTAGCCAATTAAACTGTTTCTCTATCTCACTTAGGTTGTCAGTCTGTAAATGCTCCCTGCTCATGTGGAGGGAAGCTCTCTGAACCTCTTCTGGTTCTCAGGGCTGCCAGAATCATGAATGTTTTTTACTCAGTTAAATGCTGTTAAACCTAATTCATCTAAAGTTTGATTCTTCTAACAAGAGTCACATATAGTTGTAAGAAATAATACAGGGAAGATCCTATGTACCCTTCACCCAGCTTCCCCATAATGCCTTGCAAAACTATGGTACATATTGCATCCAGGAATTCAAATATTTAAAAAAATGAAATTGAAACGGAGTTTTGAATAGATTATTTATGCACACAGAACAAAAGTTAAAATTTACAAAAGGGCAGATAGGGAAAAAAGTGAGCCTCTTTCTGTGGCTGCCATACACCCTGTTGTCCTCCGCGGAGTCAAATGTTGTTACAATTTTCTTGCCTATCCTTTCTCAAATACTTTGTATATTTACAAAGATTATACTCTTCTGTGTGTGTATTCCTTTTCCTACATACAGTGAGAGCATACTGTATCTGCAATTATGAATCTTGCTCATATTACTCAGTATCTTGAAGAGATGAGTTTGAGTAACTTGAAAAAACAGGGTGGGGTGGAAGATCATTATTGGGAGAACAGCATGAGCCAGGGTTCAGAAACAGGAAGGACATTGATCTTTCAAGAAAGAGGAAGGAGGCCACTGTGTCTGGAGAGAAGAGAAGGAGGAGGAGGGTGGCCACTGTTTCTCAGGCCACTTTCTTAGGGACTGTGAACTTGCTCACATTCTCCATGTGGCCAATACCCTGAGGCCCAGAGTCACCGTATGACTGGTGAAGACCCTTCCCACTGCAGATTGGTTCCTCACTCCATGGACCTGACACAGAAAGGCTGCTTCTTCCTTAGGCCTGGAGAAGAGAGTTCACCAAGGGAATTGCTAGTTTCCCCCAAAGCCCATGTTCTTTCTTCGGCCCCTCTTCCAAGACTTTTCCCATCTCCTCTGGTCTTCTCAGGCAGCTAAGGACAGGAAAAAGAGGAATGGTTGGGGACAGCAATTCTTGACTTTTCTTGCTTCAGTTTTCAAGAGACAGCAAGATGGGGAAAATGTGCCTCTGATCATGACCCCTCTCTGCTTCCTAAAAGCTTCTTTCTGAACTTTTAAGTCTCCTCAAGTTTCAAACCCTCTCTTTTTCTTTCCCCTGTTCTTTCTTCCTCTATTTAAACTCATCTAAAAAAGCTATAAAAAGCCTCTGACACTATAAATTCCCCTGTAAACCCCAGTTTTATAGGTTTAATTGCTCCTTTTTACAGTGCTGCGTGCCTGGGTCCTGAAACACTTCAGTTGTGCAGGACAAGTTCAAATTCATAGCAAGAGTCTGGGCCACCCCATGATGAGGTTTTGAACTCTGGGAGCCCACGAGACACCTGGTTCTGGCCTTGGCTGAACAGTTTATTGTTAGGCAAGCTCCGAGTGGCCCGGGACCAAAATGAGACTCGTTCCTATGTGAGAAAACAGCCATATCCTTAGAGAATGCCACGTCTTGTAAAGTCCCCTGAAGGCCCAGAATTAGTTCTAGCTGGAAAGAACTCTTACAAAAGCAACATCAACACCACCACAATCATTTCTCAAGTGCTAGTAGCTGTGCAAAATGAACTTCATGTGCATAATCCTCTCTGCAACCCTGTGGATTGGAATCATCATTGTCACACTTACTGCAAGGGAAGACACCTGGGTTCAGATATTGAAGCCATCTGCTTGAGCTCACACAGCAGGATCAAGACTGGCATGAGAAGGGCAAAGCACTTGCCTTAGACAAAAAAATTTAAGGGGCACCAAAGACCTCAGTCATCGTGATAAATAACATTTTTAACGCTATATTGTAATAATCAAACTGATGAACTATGTCTTGCAAACTGGCCACTTGATTTTGTAAATAAAGTTTTATTGAAACCAGGGCCAGGATTAGGGTGAGGCAAGTGAGACTGAGGTGTATGAATGCAGGGCTGGATCCTGTCTTTATTGAAACTTTTGATATTTTCTTCATCATGTGTTCTTTATATTAATTTTGATTTTTAAAACACTGCATTAAACTATTTATCTCTATTATGGAGTTTTTTGGCATCCCCTTAAATTTCATCCCCAAGGTGAGTGCCTAGTCCTAGCCCTGTCACACGGCAAGGAGCAGTGATACCAATGTGACAATATGTTCTTGCAGCTGACCTCCAAGGTGGTTAGAAATCATGCCCAGGGAGCCACAGTTTCTCCCAAGTGTAGTCACTGCTGCTTTGTAGGGTGCAGCAACCGAGGGTACATCTTCCCTGCAGACTTCGCCTGCTGAGGCCTAAGAGGGGACAGTTTCCCATATAATGTTGTCTCAGGAATACTCAGGTTGTCAGACTGGCAGAGGGGAGACACAGTGAGAATATGACCATCCTGGGGGCAAGGGCAGGAAACAAGGGACAGTGGAGGGGTCTTGAAAAGGGAAGTGGGGAGAACTTCAAAGCAAACTTTTCCACCTCAATCTGTCGACAGGATCTGCGCTTGAGTTGCATTTGCACTTTTTCCCCTCTGCCATTAATTGTCTGCTGTGTTAGAGTCAGGAGCCCCGGATTCCAGGGGTTGGCTGCTGACTTTTCCTCTGGGTGCGTCTGCCAGCCTCTCCCCACTCCCCCATGCAGGGCCTTTCCTGGTTTCTCACACGGTGTGCTCCCTCCTGCTTCCAGATCTTTGCACAGGCCATCCCCTTGACCTTGAATGCTTTTTCCTCAAGCTCGCCACCTGGCTTCCTCTCCTTCATGTTTCTGTTCATGCTTCTCTCCCTCAGGGAATCCTTCCATGGGGGCCCCGCACCCCAGAAAGGGCCTCCTGGCCCCTACAACCTCTGCTTTGCCACCCTGCGTGTTGTGATACCGACCGAGTTCACCATGGGTACTAGTTGGGTTAATGTCTGTCTGTCCTACCAGTCAGCATGCTCCAAGTGGCAGGTCTGGAGTCAGGCTTGTCCACTACCTCCCAGCCAAGGCCCATGAGGGCCTGAGCCCAGTGGGTACTCCATAAATATGTGTTAACAGAACAAGTGACTCGATGGCCTGGTATTTTGCTTTTAACTTCGCTGAGCTGCAGAGGTACAACGAGTGCAATTTGATTTCAGAGGGCCTCTGCCATTCTGTGGTGATTCCGCGATACCATCTGGGGCCCAGTTCGTGAGGACACAGTAAATTGGAGTTTGGCCAAGGCCTGGGGCTCCCGTGGCTCCTGCGAGATGAGATGCATTCTTACCGACCACTGAGCCAGGGAAATGGAGGGCCGGCCTTTTCATCTCAGTCAAGAGATCAGAATCTCTGACAATACCAGAGATTATCTGCCCTCTCTGATTATTGAAGAGAACAGCTTGAATATTACCCAAATCCCATCTAGGTTTCCCTGGGAGTCACTTTCCAACTCAGGGCCTGATTCTGCTTTGAGAAACAGGGTGATGTCATTGTGAGGAATTAAAGGCATTGAAAGATATTCCCTGACATACATTAATGGTTGGAAAGAAACTCAGCTCTGCGTGTTTAACAATGTTTCAATGTAGAGTTGTCCAGGCTGGTAAACTTCCACTTAGACCGAAGGTGAAGTTCAAAGACTTATCTGCAAAGCTAGTTCACCAGTGGAGTGTTACACTTGTGATGACACTGGGTGAAAGATCTTTAGGCCGGCCTGGGTCCCCCACCATTGTCTTCCTGCTCTGTGAATTTCAGGGGATAAAAACAAATAAACAAACAAACACTCCCAGTCTGGTTCTCGGTGGGGGAGAAGGCAGATCAGCAGTGGGGACTCAGGTCTCACTAAGATCCTCTAAGAGACTTTCGCTGAGACCTTCGCCGTCCCTGGCATCCCGCGTGGCACCATTTGTGAAGGTCCGTGGGGAATGATCTATGTTAATTCTTTATGAGTACAAAGCTGATCGTTCTCTTTTTACCTTTACGGGTGAGGCCTTGTTCCAACCATACTCTGAGACTTGTTCTCATGCCAGAAGACTGAGCTGGGATACTGTTGCCTTTCTGATACAGTTTGGAAGCTCCCTATTCACTCCCCTACAGAATAAAGCCCTGGCCACCTCAGGGTAGAGCATGTGGCTCAGTGAGTGGGTTCTAGAGGGAGGCAGTTGAGTTCTGGTTGTGCTGTTTGTGGACTGAGCAGCATTGGTTAGGCTAGTTATGTCCCAGAGTCTGTTTCTTCAACTATCTGACAGGCAGGATGATGACAATTGGCCCTATATCCTAGTCTCTGCTGTGAGGGTTCAGGGACTTGTTGTATGTCAACACCGAACGCAGAACCTGGCCCCCAGTTTAGTGTTTTACACATATCAGCCATTATAATTGCTATTTTCCACTGTCTGGCTCTTATTTTCATGCTTTGCTACTATTTTCTTCCTTTCCTTCCCATACGGCCCCAGCTGCCCACCCCATAAACCTTTGTCCCCTGTGATTTCATTGCTTTGCAGGAGCTGCGGCCCTCACATGCCGTGCCTCACCCATTCCGTAAACCTCTTCCTTCTCAAGGCCCAGTCCTCAGGTTGCTGTGAGGAACAAGCACGTGGCATTTACTCAAGCACCTGGCATATATTAGCAGCTTAATAAATGGTTTGCTGAAACCGTTGACTCTGAAACAAATACCTTCCAAAAAATCTGTAGCTATAAAAAGTTGCATTTCCGGTGTCTTCCCACAGCAAAACTTCTATCCTGGAAATTCTACAATTAAAGATTTGTTTCCCTAGGAGAAATAAATTTGAGATTAAGTGCAAATGCTGGCTTACACTTGATTACTAATTTTGCAAAGTGCATGAAGCTGTATTTAATCACTTGCACACTCGTGTGAGTTAGTTTCTCCGTTCCTATTTACATTCCTACTTACACGAACAAGTAGCTGAGACTCAACTTTTAAATTGTGGGGAGGTAGGGCAAGAGGGGACTGAGAAGTTGGAGAGGTGACAGGGAGGACAATCAGAAGGCAATAAAAATGTATTGATGGGGTTGTAGATAACCCGCAGGACAAACTTTCCCCATTTCACAATGTGGCTTAGACTTGGCCCATGTGTTTGTTGAATGAATAACTGACTGTGTTTGTTGAATGAATAACTCACACTCATCCCTGTGCTTCTCTTCAGCTTTGAACCTGGTCGCCAGATTTTTCATTGACTATGCTAATCTGTACTTACCTGGGTTTTCTATAGGGTTGTTCAAATTCCAGTTTCTTCTAGATTTCTCCATCTGATATAGACTCCCCAAGAGTAAGGGAGAGTGCGTATCCTTTTTACTGCCATGACCTCAGCACATTACACATGTGCTGTCACACAGCACTTGTCATATATATAGAGGGCACTCACTCAATATTTGTTGAATTGAAGATTCCATCTGTTTTGCCACCAACTTACATTGGTGTTCTTCACATTAAGATTTGTTTTCTACCATATGCTGTCATTATACCAGACCCTGACAAATCAACTCTCTTTGCCTGTTGTATCTCAGGTTTAGAATTTATTGGCTTCAAAGTGAGCGATTGTGTTTCCTGCAATGTCTTCAAAAGCCTCTGTTCATTCTTATAATTATCTCTTCAGTTTTACAAATACCTTTATGAGTCTGGGCTCCCTTCATTAACTTAGATGTTTGATCCAACTTGTTCCATGAGTTTATTGTTTACGGCGTGGGGGGGTTGCATTTAATTTCTTTCCTTTCAAAAGCAAGGGGAACAGAGAGGGTGATAGGAGGCCGTGTTTAAGCAATTTGTTGGGGAATATTTGCTTTCACTGCCCAGACCTAAGTGGCATCCATGTCCCCATTAACCAACCCTCTACCCTTTCTCATTGTGGTTATTCTTTATGAGTTCTTTTCCCGCAAATCCCTAAATACCTGAGCAGGTGAGGAACTGTAGCTTTGACTAGGCTGCCAGCAGGGAACTGACTGTCAATTTGGAATTCATTCATTTATTCGCTTCCTTAGTCAATAAACATTTCTGGAGCATGCACCTGGGCAGGACCTGGCCTGGGTTCTAGGGTTATAATGAACAGTGCACTGGGCACAGCCCCTATCTCCACAGAGCTTACTGTTCATGGGGAAAGTCCAACAGTTAAACGAGCACTGGCAATACATCGTGAATGGCGTGGCAGAGAGTCTTAGAGATCACTTATATAGTGGGTGCCCATTGGCTGGGCAGGGTACTTTTTACAATTTCTCTGACTTTAGTTTTCTCATCTGCTAAATGGGGAACCACAGTGGGACTTATTTCATAGAGTTGTTATGAGGATTGAAAGAGTTTTAATTGCAAAGCATTTAAAATAGTGCAGGGCACATACATCTGCTAGTTCACTTAACTTATTTATGACATTTCCCCATTTTCCCAATAAGGAAACTGAGGTTCAGAGCACGGAAGTTGTTGACTTAGAGCCCCAAAGCCATCTAAGAACCTGGAGAAATCTGGGAGGCTTCCAACACCTGTCTTCACGTGACGCAAGCCTGAGAGAAACGATGATGCTCACAATTTGTGTCCTAGGACCTAACTTCCTAGACCAGACTGAAAACTGCCCCAGAGCACACTCTTCAGGCACTGGGGAAAGTCTAACCCAGGAGTGGAGGGAAACTAACCATACACAACTTAAATTCAAGACCAGCTATGTTTTGGGGTTTTGGGTTTGTTTTTTTTTTTTTTCCCCTCCTGAGCTCTCTCAAACCTGAAAAACAAAAAGAAAAAAAAAGAAAAATAATTTTCTAATAATAGGCTTTCTTCTGTGATTTCTGGATTCAAGGTAGGTAAGAAATAGGAGAAAGATAAATGATTCAGAGTCCCCAAACACAATCATTTGGCCTGTGGTTTAGGGAGGATTTAACAGCTGTGAGAGAAACCTCAGATCCAAGCCAACCCTGAATCCTGCATGCAGTTTGGCAAGACCACAGTGCAATTTATCTCAAAACACGAAAGAATCTTCCTCTTCCTGCTGCCAACTGGGACCCCAGCAATGGAAATGTTGAGAACTGGTTTGATCTCACTATGCTTCCCCTCATGTAAACTGTGCAAGTGAACAAGAAAATAAAGAACCCAAAGTCTTTGAGGCTTTGTGCTCACAAACAAAACAATACAACCCAACAAAACCAAAAATGAAACTCAACTCTCTTGAGATATAGAAGCTCTGATTCCAAATACTAAAATTTGGGGCAAAAATAAATATCCAACTTAGGGGGAAGGCTGTTATTAGGCAAAATATTACATTTATATGGCAGAATATCAAATTGCTGCTAAACTAATCTTTAAAAAATGCTTCTAGTGTAATATTTAGTTAAAAACAAGCAGAAACTTGGAAGAACTCAGCTATATAAAGAAAATAAATGCAGATGAAGAAAACTGACTGGAAGGAAATATCCTGGTGCATTTGCCTTTGGATGGGAGGAGCCTTGGCAATCACTTTGTTTATTATTGATTCGATTAACTCCCCTGCCCAGCCCTCCTCCCAGCAAAAATATCCTAGGAGGAAATCTGCACAATAATAAAATCACTCCAAGGCTTAGCAATGTGTCAGTAACAATTCCTTACCTATTGACATTGTTCAGGTAAGAAGAAACTTCCTGTTGAGGCTACTCTTATCTTTCATACAGAAAGACCTATCTGATGCAAATTACCA
This sequence comes from Varecia variegata, assembly GCA_028533085.1. Taxonomy (NCBI): domain Eukaryota; kingdom Metazoa; phylum Chordata; class Mammalia; order Primates; family Lemuridae; genus Varecia; species Varecia variegata. The sequence continues at coordinate 8,193,539 of CM052452.1, forward strand.
TGAGTTATGTTACCATAGTAGTACTACCCAAAATACATTTCACGGCACATGAATCCCAGGACAGGTTCCCCCCCAACCAAAAGAGCAGTATATTTGGGAATTTGGAAATGGCGTGGCCTGCCTGTGGTTCCTGCTCTTAAAGGATCACCGTGTAGCTTGGCAATGGAAGGCTCTGAGAAGTCCTGCATTAAAGCTTATTCACTTTGTGGAGCCCAGCTTTTCACAGTTCTTCAATCACATAATCCTTCATTTCCTGTAATATCTGCTATCTTTTCATGAGACTAGAATTCAGAAAAATAGCTATATGAGAAATAAACTATGCTAGATTACAGAAATGACCACAATCCTTCCCTCTTCCCAGTATCTATGCTTTTTTTGTAATGTGACATTTCAGATCCCCTCTTCAAGAACTGGAGTCGATTTCCCTACCCCTAAATCTAGTCTGGTCTTGTTATTTGCTTTGGCCAATAGACTAGAGCAAAAGTGACAGAGGGGCAGAGCCTAGGCTTCAAGAGCCCTTGCTCACTTGCATTTTCTCTTAGAACTCTACCACCACAATGAGAATAAGCTCGAGCTAACCTGATGGAGGATGAAAGACCATGCACGTGAAGGTCTGGCAGAAAATCCCAGCCACAGCTTCCCCTGATCAGCCAGCCCCCAGCCAACACTCGAGCTAACTGCAAACACGTTCGTGAGTCCACTCACGACCAGAAGAACCACCCAGCTGAACTCAGCTCATGCTGATGCAAAGAATGGTGATCTAAATAATTGGTGTTTTGTCAGCCACTAAGTTTGGGAGTAGCTTGTCATGCAGCAGAAGCTGACTTATATATATTCTATCTTAGGGTTAGCCTTAAATCAGGTAAATTATATTTTTAAAAAGTAAATTACCTGCAACTTTAGGACTATATTATGAATGTCCAATAACTTGCAACAAACATCACAAATGGTTTTCATACCATTGTGTGTGTCAATCAGGCTGAGCTGGAAAATTATTCTTGAAAACACAAGCATGGGGGTTTGGCTGTATCTATGCTTTTTCAAGGAGAATAAAACCTTACTTCTGACAGCCCAAAGCTCATTGAATTCAACAGGCTTCCTTTTAGCTTCCAGCTTCATAAGTTACTACAAACCAGTACTCTCCCTCCCCAGATGGCAAATTCACTTTGTTTCCTCTTAGCTTCATGGAATCGGGGAAGGAGCAGGAGCAGATGGAAGTGAGGATTTGGCAAGGGTAGGGGCTGAGCCTGGGGCAGGGAGTGGGAACCGAGAATTCCCAGAGCCCTGGGAATGAGGAGCAAGCAAGAAGGAGCCAGCTAGTTGCAGAAAGTGAGATCTGGAAGGAAAGTGTGTTAAAAGCAAAGGAACTCACACACACACAAAAAAAACTGGTTGTTGATGAAGTCGATCTTGCACGCAGCAGCCCTGCCATCTTGTAAAAAGGGTTTTAATTGTTCTTTTTTGCGAGAGTCCTGGGAGGTAACCATTAAAGGAACAGACCCGGGGCAGTAAGTGCAGATCTGGGTACGTGTGCGCGCCTGTATGTGGGCTGGCCTGGCCCCCCTCCGGCACCCACCCCCACTTTTTACAAGGGCCAACTGGGTTGCAAGGTTAAAGCCAGAGGGGACCAATTGGTGTTGTGGGGCTTTTTTACAAAGTGCAAAGGATCAAAGTAATTAGCAAAGGGCGAGAGACCCGGCCTGTTAGAGAAAGAAGCCAGCCACCCAACGCCTTCCGCACACGCACGTCTAGTCTTCCCCAGGCCTGCTGTTAATGCCTTCATGGATCACGGCTAAGTGGCACATTGCAGAGTGCAGGCTGCTGAGGGGGGCTCTTTTGCTATCAAGCAGGAAGTGAACCTTAAAGGAGCCAGCTCTGAGCCTAGAGAGCTTTGAGGGATGTCCAGGCAGCCCAATTGGAAGACGTCGTTCTCGAGCAAAAACTTCTTGGGGAGTCTTTCTGAGACGTTTCATTATTTCCTTCCTGTTTCAGATGGAGGGTCGACACCTGGCACACCTGGGACACCTGGCCAGACCTAGACTTGGGGACCAGGGTAAGGGAATAAGGGACTCCCACCGAGAATGTTTAAAGCTTATCAACTGTGATAATGGCAGGGCAAGACTTATAAGCAAGCATGGCATCATCCAAGAATTATTTTAGGTGGTTCTGTTCATAGACAGGACTTTATATAGAATCACCCGGCGAATGGTTTGCTTCCTTCCTTCCTTCTTCCCTTCCTTCCTCCCTCCCTTGATCTCCTCTCCCCTTTGCTTTCTCTTTCTTCCTGATTCTACCAAGAAAATCATCTCAGTTTTGTGCTAATGTGCTGCAGGAGGCAGATCAATGGCCCCCAAAGTTGCCCGCACCTGTAAAGATGTTGCCTTACATGACTAAAGAGACTTTGCAGGTGTGAGTAAAGTTAAGGGCCTTAAAACGGGGAGGTTATCTGGGATTATCCACGTGGGACCCGTCTAATCACGTGAGTCCTTAAAATCAGAGGACCTGTTTGTTCCAGCTGCAGGGAACCAGAAAGATGGCAGTGTGACAAGGGAATAACCTATTGCCGGTTGGGAGAGGTGGGGGCCGCACGCGAGGACCAGAGAGAGGCCTCCTGGAGGTAAGAGCAGCCCCCAGCTGACAACCAAGAAGGGCACGGAGACCCCAGTTCCGCAACCACGTGGAACTGAATCCTGCCAACACCTGAATGAATGAAGCCGTTCACCCAGAGCCTTCAAACATGAGCGTGGCCTGGCCGTGCCGAAACTTCTTGCCTGTAGATCTGTAATATAATATTTTGTTTTAAATGGTTACATTTGTGGTAATTAACACTTATTTCCTCCTTTACCAAAAAAGGAGAGAAAAAAAGAGATAGAGATACGTCTGTATATACAGAGAGAGAGAGAGAAACATCCTGTTCCAAGTTTCCGGAAGGCCCGATACCCAGGTACAAGTAGGGCCATTTTACGGTTCTCCTTCCATTATATTTGTAGGTTTCCTTTCTATTTGTGATTAAGTAATAACGGTTTTCTATTTATGGTAGTGACTTCAGTTTCCTTCTTTTGGAGTGAATTTATTTTAGTAAAGAACAATAAATTGGGTTTAAAGAAGAAATATTTGTAAGTAACAATACAGATGTCATGAATTGATATGTGGTATTTAAATATCTATAATTTGGGGCTGGGCGTCGTGGCTCACGCCTGTAATCCTAGCACTCTGGGAGGCCGAGGCGGGCGGATTCTTTGAGCTCAGGAGTTCGAGACCAGCCTGGGTAAGAGCGAGACCCCGTCTCTATTGAAAAATAGAAAGAAATTATATGGACAGCTAAACATATATATAGAAAAAATTAGCCGGGCATGGTGGTGCATGCCCGTAGTCCCAGCTACTCGGGAGGCTGAGGCAGAAGGATTGCTTGAGCCTGGGAGTTTGAGGTTGCTGTGAGCTAGGCTGATGCCACGGCACTCTAGCCAGGGCAACAGAGTGAGACTCTGTCTCAAAAAAAAAAAAAAAAATCTATAATTCGGGAAACACTGGCTGGTCTGGAGTTTTCTGGAGAGTCCCTTTGAAGTTCAGAAACTGGGCAGACAGCTCTGCATGTGATTTGCATGCATTTGCATTCATTATATCAAGCCAGGCACACGGGGCCCAAGAGAGACAGAAGCAGATGGCCTCAGTGGTCTTTCAGTGGCTGTGACCATGAGTGATCACTCATTCTTCAGTGTCGAGACAGACTTTGGAATGAAACAGCACTGGCTTTGACTCTTGCTCCTGCCCCCTAAACTTTTGTGATTTGGGACAAGTACTTAGACCTCTCTGAGCCTCAGGTCCCTAAGAAATCCCTCACCGGGATGAGGTGATGATTAAGTGAGGTGGCATTGTAAAGAGCACAGCCCAGGTAACGTGCAGCAAACAATGCAACCATTGTTATTTTTCTTAGCTGTCCTGCCCGTGGTCGGCCGGGGCTCTGCTGCTTGCGGTCTCTGCCTCCAGCGTTGCAGCACTGCCCTGAGGGGTGTTCTGGGCCAGGCTGGGACAGACAGTCTCCAGGCACGCCAGGCGCGGGCTGGTCTCTGTCACCCTGACATGCAGAGGGAGGCAGAGAGAAAGGAATCCCACAGAGCGTGTGAGGCTGGGTGGCCAAGCCCGCCTGCAGGACTGCCTTCTGGTCCTTTGCGAGGACAGGGACTGAAGAGAGGGCATGCCCTGCCTGGGAACAGAGCGAAGCAAGGCTTCTCAGCCCTGACCAGGGAGGTGGCATATCAGGGCACCCGTGCCTGGGGACAACAAAAAAGAGGAAAAGAAGTCTAACAAAGGAGGGACCTCTTTCTATCTGTGCCACCTCACCTGTGCTCGAAAGTATGGCTTTGGGAAGCAGACAGGCTTGGGTTGCCTGTGCCAGTTACTAGCTGTGTGGCTTTGGACAAGTTACTTCCCCTCTCTGATAATAACCACAGCTAACGTTTATTAAACCCTGACTTTGTGCCGGCCTCTATTCTAAACACCACACAGCTGTTAACTAATCTTCACAACAACCCCATGAGGTAGGCGTGTTTATTATCCCCATTTTACAGATGGAAGGTCTGAGACACAGAGAGGTTATGCAACTTGCTCACAGTCACACAGCTAACACGTGGCAGATCCAAGATTCAATCCAAGGGAGTCTGGATCCAGAGTCTATACTTTACTGGTATATGGTGATTTATTATTTTCAAGACTCCCTTATCTGTTATTTACTCCTTACATCTTTAAGGGGTATGTTTTCTTAACCCTGTTTTTCAGATTCCAAAAGTAATCCACAGACTCTGAAGTCAAGCGAGTGTGCTTACTGGGCAAGAAAGCCGGGATCCAAACCTGCAGTCAGGGTATTTCTCTTCCTCCCCCCATCTCTTCTTCCTTCCCTTGTGTTTTCCTTCCTTTCTTCTCTCCCTTCCTTTTTTCTCTTTCTCCCGCCCTCTAGTCCTCTGTTCATTCAACCAGCAAACACTTGTGCACTGCCTCCTGCATGCCAGATATTGTACACAGGTTATGTTCCTACTGTGTACCTTCTTTGTTAGCACCTCCCTTGCCCCTGTCCCTTGCTCAGGAGGCCAATCCCTTCCAGACCAGAACCCCAAACAGACAGAAACTGCTGGCAGGCTCCTCCAGTCACTTGTGACCCTATCGGAAAGCCAGCGCCTCGCTCCGAGCTGCATTCTCGGCCCGAGTAGGGGCAGGAGCAGCCGCTGCTGGAAGAAGGACTTGCTGAGACCCACCCTGCTCCTGAGCACCTGCCAGACTTCCAGGGGTCTTCAGCTCAAAGCGCAGACCCTGCCCGGGCAAGGCTCCTGGGCTTGCACGCCGTCTTAAAAGAAATCCAATAGACCTGGAGCCAAGGAGGAGGCTGCAGGACACGGGCTGGAGCCCCAGACAGCGGCCGGAGAGGCGGAGGTGCGGTCCCCAGAGCAGGTTTTGCCAATAAACCTCCGAGCGGGAGGAGGGCCCGGCATTCGGGGCCTGCTAAGCAGAGACAGCCTATAGATTTGTCCGGGTCGGCAGGGCAAAATGGCGCAGTCAGCAGCATCTTCTCCCCTCCCCGTGCCCCCTCCCGACGTGGACCTCGCTACAGCCTTTCCCACCTGAGACTGCGTAAGTTTGTGCCTCCAAGCCCCTCCCTTTCAAAGAAAAGCGATCGATGAGATTGAGGCAATGTGGAAGGTGTGATGGATGAATTGCAGCTCAACCACTTAATTCAGTGGGGGATTTGAGGCTTGTTATTTAGGCCTCTGAGCCTCAGTTTCCTCACCTGTAAAATGGGGATGCGGATGGCATGTTTCTCCTACTCACTGCTAAGCGTCTTCAAAGAGGACCCTGGGTTTCCTCTTTTGGCCTCCACGTGCCCCTGTCCACCCCCCTCACTTCCCTCGGATCTGGTTTCCCCAGACCACTGACCCTTCACATGAGCTGGCTTTTCCCCAGATGTTTGTCTCCTCTCTCTCCCTTCTTGTTTTACAACTTGCTTCTCCTACAACACCCTCCGTGCTCTCCCTCCGTGGCTGCGCTCCACCTCCGAGCCCCTCTGGTTCCCCCGCCCTCCTACCTCCCAGGGCCATCAAAATGTGGCCATCTCATGGCATCTTCTCCATGTACTTGCCTTTGCTCAAGCTGATCTTTCCCCCCGGAAATGCTTCCCTTTCCTGACTGGTGCCTCCTTGATTCAAACCTTTGCTTGGCCTTCAAGGCCCCGATGAAATCATTTTTCCTGCAAGAAGCTTCCTTTGGTTCTGTGCCCCTTGTGTTTGTGTGGCACCTTCTGTGGTCTGATCACTAGTAACCACAGCAGTGACCCCCACCACTGAGATCTGCAGTGGGTCCCTACTGTGTCACACGTGCCCTTGCGTGTTAATTATGGTTAAGTGGTGGCTTGGTTGCATGGCCGCCTGTATCTATGTGTCTTGTAACTTTGTCCTCTCTGACTGTGGATGCAGCCATGTAAATTGCTCTGGCCAATTGGATAGTAGCAAATTTGATGTGAGTACAAGCTTGAAAAAGAGAAAAACACTCATGCATTTCCATGTGCCCTCTTGTACCCTGTGACTGCCACAAGAATGTGCCTCCCGTGCTGGCCTGGTGGAGCATAAGGCAGGTGACTGTCTCCTCTCTATGGAGGAGAGCTAGTTATTACAGCCAAGGCCGTCGAAGATCTGCCAACAGCCAGCTGACTGCTTCACGTGTGGGTGAGTCCAGTTGAGACCAGAAGAACCACACAGCACACCCAGTCACGACCAGCAGAAATACCCAACTGACTCCAGGACTCACGAGTGATAATAAATGGGTAAGTCTTAGGATGGTTTGTTACGCAGCAGAGGCTAACTGCTACAGTCACCACCACATTCGTTATTACTAAGTGCTTCCTGTGTGTCAGAAAACCCTGCTAAACGCTTTATAAATATTGTATCCATCATTCTTCCCCTGATTTGTGCTACTATTCCCATTATAAAGATGAGGAAACTGAGAAACTCAGAGAGCTTGTCCCTTCTCCAAACCAAGGTGACTAGAAAATGATTCAGCACCTTTCCTAGGGGTATTACCCTGGCTTTTTTAGTTTCTAGCTGTGTGACCTTGTGCAAGTTTCTTTTATGTTTTGTGCCTCAGTTTCCTCATCTATATAATAAAGATGCTAATGGTTACTCTGGTTATGGAGTTGTAACATTAAATTGACATAATGTTTGTAAATTGGTAAGATCAGTGCCTGGCCCATAGTAAGCACTCAATAACGTGATAAATATTCTGTTCCTCTTTCTCTTCCTTGTCTTTGTTGCCTGGTGACCTGGTGTTTTCACAGTTGTCATTGCCTGTGGAGGAGAAGCTTCCTTGAAGACTGGGTCCACGGGTAGCTGTTGTGTGTGCGCCACGACAGTGCCTTTGCCCAGAGGAGCTGCTTAGCAAATATATACGGAAGAGCTGTTTTGATTCACTCGGCTGGAAAATAAGGGTAAAGTTAGTGCCCTCAGAAGAGCAAGAGCCCAGGAGGACATGGTGGAGAATGATGAGAGATAGCTATAGTATGAAGACTTTAAGTTAGACTCAGAAAAGAACTTCCAGGGAGGGTAGAGAAGCTGCAGATGTTTCCCACCCCACCACTCCACCCCCAGGAGATGTCCTGCCTCTCCCCAGAGCTCTCTGAGCGAGTTTATAGTCTCTCAACTAGGCATAATTTTAAGTATGTCTGGAGCCGAGGGGGTGGGGCTGAGCATGGTGACTCCTCGGTGGCCTTGCCTGCCCTGGAGATCCTTCTGAGGCTTGAGGCAAAAGCAGGAGGCTCCTGCCTGCGCCCTTCCACTATTTTCCTCTGCAGCTGTCTCTGCATTTCAGAGTTCATGTCTCTGCCAGGGACTCTATTTTGGGATTTGTGGGAACAGGCTGATTTCAGCAAATAAGAAGCTCTAGAAATCTCAGCAAGCTTGTCCCCCTGGGCCTCGCGGCCCACGCCAAGGGCAGAGGAGATTCACAGAGGCTGCCCCAGGCCCAGCAGTGGGGCATGCGCAGGCTGGAGGGTGGGATGGCCTTTCCCAGGGAAGCCCACAGCGGGGGGCGACCTGCACCTCTGCGTACATCTGGGCTCTTCCAGGCCGGCCGGCCAAGGTGGGGCTGCGTGGTTGGTGTTCCCTCCTTACAAGGCTGCAAACGTGAGGCCGGGCTTTTGTGAAAACCAGCACTGAATTCTCACCACATCCCCCGTCTCTTTCCACAGGAGAGGAGTAGCAGGAGGAAGCCCAGCTCTGACACCCCAGGAACGCGGGGGCAATGGCCTTAGGGTCACGCATGTCGGGGTCCACACGTGGGAGGGTGTGCTTATAATCAGGCGTGCGGGTTTGTGTGTGTGTGTTCGCGTGAGTATCTGAAGTCTGTATTTGTGGTGGCGTGTGACCGTGTGTCCCCATGGGTGTGTTTTGTGTGTAAGCGGCTGTCTGTGTTTTCACGGAGATGAGCGTCAGTCTGTCGGTCTGTGTGTATGTCTGCTTTGTATAAATATGTGTCGGTTTTCATCAGATTTTGGAGGCCATTATCTTGACAGTTTTAATTTGCTCAATTTGCATCAATAATACTTGTTTATTGTTTATAAAAGCTAGAAATTATACAAACAGCATATAGAAATTAAACAAAGCAGCCTATAGAAATATATGTATATAACAGCTAGAGATCAGAGATAGAACATATATTTATTATATACAATATAAAATATATAACATAATTAAATATAATTATATCTAATATATGGACAATAGTATACAATTTATACAAACACTGATACATGAACCCACCACCCAGAGATAACCACTCTTACTATGTTGGGTATTTTTTTTCTAGTCTTTTCCCATTGAAATAGATGTCCTAAAATGTAAGCTTCATGAGAGCAAGAATAGTGTTGGTATCAGTCAACACTGCATACTCTGTATCAGGCAAACATAGAAATAGGGTCATACATGGATATATAGACACAGACATGTGAATGCAAATATTCTGTATATGTAAAATGAGTGAATGCATAATGAATATATACCATAAATATGCATTAAAAATGGATGGATGTTTGAATAGATAGTCATGCATTGTTTAAAGACAGGGACACATTCTGAGAAATGTGTCGTTAGGCAACTTCATCGTTGTGTGAACCTCACAGAGTGTACTCACACAAACCTACACGGTGCAATATACTGCACACCCAGGCTGCACCGTATAGCCTATTGATTCTAGGCTGCAAACCTGTACATCATGTTACTGTACCGAACACTGTAGGAAATTCGAACACAGCGCGAAGTATTTGTGGATCTAAACATAGAAAAGGTACAGTAAAAATACAGTATTATAATCTTATGGGACCACTGTCATATGTGGTCCGTCATTGACCAAAACGTCGTTATGTGGTGCGTGACTGTAGAGGAAATACATAAACCAGTAACATAGTCATTTATTGCCGTTATCAAGTATTATGTACTGTACCTAATTGTTTGTACTAGACTTTTACACAACTTGCAGCCCAGTAGGTTTATTTACACCGGCATCACCACAAACTTGTGAGTAATGTGTTCTTGAACATTGAGATCGTTTATGTCCACTGCAAACAAAATTGCACAAAGCATTCTTTTAGCCAAAGTTGCACGTACTATTTTTTTGCATTAAGTGAAGAGAAGGCATTATCCGGTCAATGCGTGTTCACCTGCTGTGGGCTTTTGCTAGCCAGTTGTGCTTGGCACTTGGTGGGCACTCAATAAATTATTGTTTAATGAATGAACAGGTGACTGAGCGTCAGCCTAGCTCCAGAAGGACAGACACCGTCCCATGCAGGCTGTGCCTCCTGCTAGCCACCGAAACCTCAAATGAAGTTGTGGGGCTTAGGAAGGAAGACAGAGCCTTGGATACCCCACTGAGGACCACTTTCCCCTGGCGCTGAGGAGTCTGTCCCTGAGAAGTGTGCTCCGTCTCCAGGCACCTGTCCCTCGGCTCCATCCACGCCCCTAGGACAGCGGCAGGACTCCAGGTGTGGCTCCTGGCACCATGTCATCCATCAAAGGCCTCCTAATGAGCTAACAGCCCTCATGTGTGAACATTGATTTCTGGGGCGGTGGAAAAGCTGGGATGATTTACATTCGATTGCCCATCGATGAGGCACCATTGATCTCGACGGCACTAAAATATTTACTAGGGAACAGCAGGATTGGAAGCGCCCTGGCCAGGGGAAGTGAGCAAGTGCCCGGTGGGTGAGAGATTCCGGAAATGATTCTTGCCCAGGGGCCAGGAGGAAGGTAAAGGTGCCCCGGTGACATTCTGGAGCCAGGAAAGCACACTGGGCTCCAGGCCAGAGAGGGGAATGCTAAGTTGAGCCTGTGTGTTCCTTTCAGTTCCTAGAGTGGGCACCAAATGGCACCTCCTCAGAGAGGCCTTCCAGGGCCACCCCAGCTAAACTAGCCTTGAGTCACTTGGGGTCACATTGTGCTACTGTCTGCCTCTTTTTCAGTTTATTTAAGGTATCATTTATATGCAATAACAATCACTGATTTTAAGTGTACTACTGGATGAATTTTGGTTCACAATCGCATAACTACCACCACAATAGAGATATAAAACAGTGCCCTCGCCCAAAAGGTTTCCTCCTCTCTCCCCACCCCGGCCCCGGCAACTACCAATCTGCTTTCTGTCAACATGGTTTTTCTTTTTCTGGAATTTCATATGAAGGGACTCATACAGTACAGCACCTTTTGTGTTTGACTTTTTCCCTTTAGCACGATGGTTTCAAGATGCATCCGGGTGGTCAGGGTTTAGGGTTAGGGGTGGGTGATGCGTTTGCTCCATCTTGTTGCTGAGTGGTATTCCACGGTATGGAGATACACAGTCTGTTTATCCAGTCACTAGTCGATGGGCACAGAGGGGTGATGGTTCCTGTTCAAGGCCACGCAGCTTACAAGGGAAGGAGCTGAACTTGGTGTGCAACTCTGAATCCAAAGCCGGTGACTCTTCAGGGAGTTCGGCGGCTCTGCAACAAGAGGTTATTACGAGGATGAATTGAGAGCTGATACTCCAGTCAGTTCCATTTGCTGGCTGGGTGTCCCTGTACTGGAGATATTTTACGGGTTTTCCTCCCAGGGGCCCAACAGATACACCCCGCTGTTCCCGTGTGAGGCCAGCATGGCCAGGAGGGATGCAAAGTCCTCCCCACAGTCACATATCCTGTGAGTCGCCGAGTCAGAATTTGAACCCTGGCCTGATTCTGCACCCCCCATCCCCACCTCCTACTGCACACCATACGCTCCCTACAAATGGACGTTGGACGAGTCCATCATGGAAGGACACAGCCTGTCTGCATCCGGGCAAATGACAGATGAAGTCCCATCAGCCCTGCCTGAAAGGTTGGCCACCCCCAGCCTCAAGCTTCTGTCCCGTAGGTGTGTAAAGTGCATCCACTCACAGGCAGGGCCTGTTCGCCAAATAGAAGGTCAGCGCTCAGCTGCCCCAAGGCCTTGAATGTGCTTACTGGTAGCTTATCATTTCCAACGCATAGGGGGCCCGGGGTTCAGAGGTTAGGCTCCCCAGATGCCTAAATGCCAGACCTTCTGTCTCTGCAGGCTGTGGAAAATCACATGCACACACACACACATACACACACACACACACACACACGCACACACGCCTGTGCAAAATCAGGTCTCACCACTTTTCAATACAGAAACACACACACAAACACATCTATGGATCCATATATCCTCCCCACACCTCTACCTAATACACCTATATGTGCATTTGCGCTCATGCACACCTTCCCATACAACACAGCTTGACGTGCACAGCACACATAGCAAACACACAGTCCTGTCTACTGCACACTCACACACAGACACACACTACCCCAGGTAAGGGAGCGTGGCATAAAAACACAGACGAAGGCAGCTCACATACCCACACGTTTATCCAAACAAACATTTCTAGACATTAATGCAGTCACACACATTCACAGCCATACAGACCTGCATGCATATCTTCATAGACATATGCATATGCAACTTGTGTGTACATATGTAAAAACACCCTTATATATCCACACTTGCACATATAGACATACATGCATGCACATGTGTGTCCACACACACGCACATTCACACACATCCACACTCAGACATACATGCATCTTAGTCCTACAGAGAAATACATATGTGTCATATTTAGGAATACATATACACACAGTCCTTGCATGCAGAATCAAGTAAAAAATGCAAATATTTTTGCCAACATGGACCCTGATGCAAAGAAACCTGCACACAGGCACACCCATGTGCACACACATACACATGCATATCTAAGCACGCCGCAGACACGTGCACAACCAGGCATGCCTATATATGTGGAGCCAAATGTACACACATGTATACCTGTACATAACATACACATCTCCCATGCGAACGTGCACAGCAGTTATGTTTTATCCTCTGTCTGCTTCCCTTGTTTGGCCAGGAACTTTTGAAGTTCTTCAACTTGGTTTGCTTAACCCAGAATCTTCTCCCCATGCATAGTCCCTACTGAACCCCTCATTTCCTGCTCAGAATATCTTAGTGAAATGTCCCATCATGACACACTTCATATTTTGAAGACACTTGATACTCTTCGGAGACACACCAAGGGCCCTGGCGTATCCGTGGGAGACCCTCGGGGCCAGAGCCTGGTGAGGTCTTGAGGTTGCTGACGCCCACTCAGCAGGCTCCGATGAGATGGATAAATGTTTTATTTATTTGCAGGCAAGATCACACCTCCTCTAGGAGCTGTTCCCTCCCCAAGTAGGAAATTCTTTCTCCTTCTCTGTCCTTACACTGCACATTATTTATACCTTTGCTGTAAGGGCCAGCTCCTTTGCCTTGTTTTAGAGTTTTCTGGAACTCCTGAGCTCCCAAATGGCAGGAAACATGTCTAAATTTCTTTGTTTTCCCCACAGCTGGGCTGCTGATACCCAGTACTTGTAGGTGTTCAATAAAAGGAAATTGAAACGACTACGATTTTGATGCTGCAATGAATGAGCCTAGCTTGGTGACCAGGTATCAGTCAACACTCGAACACTAGTTTGTTCTCCAGTGATCCGTGGTGAAGTATGTACCTCTGCTATTTCACTGAGATACAGTGTTTCATTACATGATGTTGTGACAGTGAATGTAATCATTCCCTTCATCACAGACATCTAGGTTGTTTACATGTTCCTCCTAGTGTAGACAATGCTGCAATGAACATCATCGTGTATGTCTACTGGGACGTGCGGACGAGGGTCTGGTGTCTATGCATTTAGAAGCACGATTGCTGGGTTGTAGGATACGTATACTTTAGCTTTACGTGACAATTCTAAATTGCTCCTCAAACTGGGTTGAAATCCACTTGCTCCGACAGTAGCAGAGTCTGAGACTATCTGTTATCCAACACTTGTTTTTGAATCTCTGCCGAGCAGAGGGATATGGAAAAAAATTCTCCTTTTGATTATAATCGGCCCTTCCTTGATTATTAGTGAGGATGGATATCTTTACTTACATTGATTGGCCATTTGGATTTCCTTCTGCTGTGAAATGCCTGTTCTTATCTTCGTTCCATATTTAAAAATTGGTTTCTTTATCGTTAGGGCTGAGCTCTTACTCACTTGTCCACCTGCAGGAAACAAATGGGTTTGATAAAGGGAATCGGTGGTGCGGCCCCTCTTCCTCTGCGCGCTGAGAAAGCAGCCTGTATTGACTGGCTTCTGTCACTCATCTGATTAAAGGTACCACTTGCTTCCAAGTGCTTAGAGCTGGGGCCGGGGCCATTCATAAAACTCATATTGAACGATTGGCTTTCACAAAGTTTGCCTTAATGTTTTTGCACGGTATTGATCTGGGGGGGGAACTATAAAAATTGACACCAGTATAAACTTTGAACGACGGCTCTCACTCAGCCGAACTGGGATCAATGTGCATCGACCCAGGCAAGGAGGGAGGGGAAGGAGCGAGCCCGTCTCCATTAGCTGGTCTCCGCTGGACCAGCAAAAACTCAAGCTGGGTCTTTCCTGCCTGCACTTCGGGTCTCAGATGCAGATGCAGTGATGTTTGGGGTAAGTGCTGAGATAGAGGACAAACCCCTCATTCTGGAATAAGGGGTTCCGAAGTTCTTAGCGATCAGCATGTTGAGAAATTTAATTTTCCCTTAAAAGGCTCTCTTCTCCCATGGGGTGCTATTAATAGCTATGGGTGCAGGAGCCATGGGACAGAGGAGGGGAATAAGTGCTTACTGAGCACATACTATGTTCGAGATGTTCAAGCTGGGCACTTGGCAAACACTCAGGAGGCTGTGTAGGTTGGTTCCACTAATAACTGGCTGATGACCTCAAACAAGTGACTCAACCTTTCTGAGCTTCGATTTACTCCTGTAAAACGCAGAGCCTCATTAATACCTACCTTGCCGGATCCTCTTCTAGTTTCCAGACCACCTGAACCAGGATCAGGGGCAGGTGGCGCCTGGGCGTCAGCATGCTGTCCAAGTTCCCCAGTTGATTCTGACTCACAGAGAAGCTCAGGAACCATTGCTTTAGGGAGCACGTGCAATGCTGAGACAACTGGGTATGAAGGGAGAGAAGCCAGGCTGCCCTGGAGTTTCTTTGTCTGTGTAAAAAGGTTAAAAGCATGCATTAAGCACTTACTGCATACCAGCCCCTTTGCCACCCACCAGCTAATTCACGTCATCTTTCCAACACCTGGCATTATTTTTCATCGCCCCATTTCCCAGATGCAGCCCCTGAGATTCAGAGAGGTTGCGTTAAGGCCCTGAGTCACACAGCTGGCCAGCAGCAGAGGTTGATCCCACCTAGAGCGCCCCGAACATGCGTCTGGACGTTCATGGCCACCAAGGCTGAAGGAACAGCATGGAGCAAGTGAGATACAGGCAACGGCTTCACTAAAACTATTTCTGGGCCACTGGCCAAGTCTGGCAATGAGTACTTCGCTTGTGAAATACGGGGTGGTTTGGAGGAGGCTGGAGGAAGCCGGGGGCGGGGTGGGGGGGCCAGGAGGGAGCTTCCTGGGTGCTAATGGACATCACGTGAGCTGCAAAACCCCTCGGTGGAGAGCGGCACTTACTATTCCCATCTCTCACCCCAGAGAATTTATGAGCGCTTCCAGTTCTATGACTTCAAAGCACAGCACAAAAATTAGCAGCCACTGCTTCGCCTCACGCCTCCTCCTTATTTACTTATTTAGGTATTTATTTCTCTCCCTTCTCTCTCAAACACCCTTGTTCAGTGCAAGCGATTGCAAAGCTCAAAGAGGGAAAACTCACCTCGAGCTGGTCGTTACTTACTGGGAAGAGCCGGGAGCTGGAAGTTCCCCCCCACCCCACCCCATAAATAACCTCTCTCCCTCACCAGCCCACAAATCACTCCAGATTTTTGGAGTAAATAGTAATTGCTGTGTTTTCCCCCGTGGGCATAGCTGAGGGTGTATGTATGTACATGTATGTGTTTGATTTAATTTATTTTTTTTTTTTTAGCCTTGTAAAAAGCACCTTCATCTCCACCCTCCACTTCTAAATACTCTTTTGAAGGGATTACTGCTCCCAGACTCCCGACCCAGGGGCTTGGAACCGCACGATGCAGCTTTGAGATTTACTGTGGCTCCAGGGAGCTGGGAGATGCACCAGCCCAGTTCAGGGCTGGAGGAATGTTCCTCTGTTGCTTTGTGTGGGGGACACACGTCCTGACACCCTCAATATCCCTCACTCTCCCCATTCCCACTGCCCTGGCGCTGGCCTGCTAGGTGTCCCCAACAGCCTCCTGGCTGGTCTCCACCTGTCACTCCACATCATCCTCCTTCTAGTCCATCTTCTTCCATACCAGCCACCCCTGCAGTGACCTTTCTAAGCCTCCAATCTGATCATCATTGGATACTAGTCATTATTTCTGGTCCCCGCCTTAAAACCTCCCAGTGCCTCCCTGTCTTAATTTGGGTTCCTCCACGAAGCAGACCCAGGGGCAGAAATTTGGGTGCAGGTAGCTTATTGGAGAGATGCTCTCAGGGAGCCAAAGTGAGAGGATCGGAAAGTGAGGTGGCGAAGAGATGAGACCTAACAGACCATGTGTTAGAGTGCTGCTTACCATGGGGGAAACTGAGGCCAGGTCTCGCCGGGGAGCTCAGGCAAACTGCATTTCCCAGCCTCATTTCTTTCTCTGTCTCCTGCCCCCTCCAGCACCTTCCACTGCAGCTGCACTGAACTCTTGTGACACCCCCAAGTGGACCTAGATATTCCGAGCCTCCGTTCCTTTGCCCAAGCCATTCCCTCTGTCTGGAATGCCCTTCCCAGTCACGTCCGCCTGGAAGACGGCTCCACTGGTGTTTAGATTGCGTTTGAGCCTCAGGGAAGCCCTTTCTATCTGCCAGGTAGGAGCATCCGCCTCTCTGGGTTTGCCCCATTTACTGTCCACACTTGTTATCACAGGAATTATTCATTTTAGATTTACTCATGTGCTTGTCTCTCTCCTCTGTCAGAACTGGATCACTGGGAAGGGCCCTCATGCTATATGTGTCATTGTGTTCCCTGTACCTGGCTCAGAGCCTGGCACTCAGTGGCTACTCAATAAATGTTGAACAAGGGAACGAATTGAAGTGGGCCGTCTTGCATGCAAGGACCCCTTGGTGGGGTCTTTCCTTTCCCAGCCAGAGCTCCAGTCCTTTACTGATGGACTCAGCCTACCCTGCCCAGATGAGGAATAACAGTGGGGTGTGGTGGCAAATGCATGGAATTTGGGGTCAGAAGAGCTGGGTTCCAGAACTTTCTGGCCCCAGAATTTGCCACTTATTTGTGACCTGGAAAATGCCCTGCCCCTTCGCATCTCTCTGAGTGAGTTAGACTAGAGTGGGCTAGACCAGCATCCGCCCTGCCTTCCCCTTCTGCTCCTGCAGGAGAGGCAATGGCCGCATGTTGTGCTGGATGTCTCCCTGGTCCCTCCTGCCCTCACTGTGCTCCTGCGTGGCCTGCATCGATGGCCCTCTGCCCTGTGGATCCCGGGTGGGCTCAGCCAGTGGAGAGTGCTGGCAGGAAGCCCAGCAGAGGGAGAGAACAAGACCAGGGTGTTTGTTTCCCAGCTCCCTGTCTGCAGAGTTTGCCATGGGTTGGCTGTCCCTTGACCAAGGACCATGGGTCCTACCAACTGCCCCCTTTCCAGAGCCAGCCACACCCTCTGCAATCCGATGACCTCTCCCTCCTCTGGCCCAAGACTGGTAACAGCCCCAGCTCTGCTAGGCATGTGGTCCTGCACCAACCCTGGTGGGCTCCTAAGCCCTTTATTCATTTCTCCTGGAACCACCCAATAACCAGGATCCCAACAGGCGGTCCAGGTGGTGACTATCAATTATGTAGAATTGATGCAAAAGATAAAGGTCGTTTGCTATCACCAGGCCCATTCTAGCTGAAATCTTCTAGGGCAGCAGTCCCCAACCTTTTTGGCACCAGGGACCGGTTTCATGGAAGACAATTTTTCCATGGGCCAGGCTCCGTTGTCACTTGCCACCCACTGATAGGGTTTTGATATGAGTTTACAGGCAATTGATTTATCGTGGTCTCTGTGCAGTCACACCTCCCCGCTAATGATAATCTGTATTTGCAGCCACTGCCCAGCGCTAGCACCACCACCCCAGCTCCACCTAAGACCATCAGGCATTAGATCCTCATAGGGAGTGAGCAACCTGGATCCCTCCCATGTATGGTTTCTAGTGGGGTTTGTGCTCCTACAAGAATCTAACGCCCCCACTGATGCTGATCTGACAGGAGGCAGAGCTTAGGCGGTGATGCGAGTGATGGGGAGCAGCTGTAAATATAGATGCAGCTTCCCTCGTTCACCCGTGATCTCCCCTTAGCTCTAGGCAGGCAGGACTTGGTCGCCCTGTCCCACTGAGACTGTGTGTAATGGGGCGGGGGGTGGGGGTTGGGGGGCAAGATTTCCAAAAGCAGAAACCAGAAGGAAAAGGAATAGATGCTAGGTTGGCCAAAGCAGCAGATGCCCACTGCAGTGATGGTGTTGGCTATTTTTAACAATAGCTATCACTTATTTCATTTACCGTCTGTTAGGCATTCTTGCTGTGTACAGTTGTGCAGGTTGTGTCCTGCCCAAGACCACCTTGTTAAGGAGGCTACAGAGGCTCTAAATCCACGCCCAACCTCTGCTCTGCAAATAGCTGTATCCACCCAGAGGAAGAGATGTCTTTCCTAATGTGCAAAGAAACACCAGGTATAAATCATTGTATTTAATCCTCTTAGCA
Organism: Varecia variegata; assembly: GCA_028533085.1. Taxonomy (NCBI): domain Eukaryota; kingdom Metazoa; phylum Chordata; class Mammalia; order Primates; family Lemuridae; genus Varecia; species Varecia variegata. The sequence continues at coordinate 8,211,823 of CM052452.1, forward strand.
GCCCTGAAAGGTAGGCGTGGTAGATTAAAGATGTTCACAAATCCTTTGCTGCTTCTCCCATTGAAGAGGTAGTCAAAGCCCTGGGGATGAGACTCATGCTACACGAGTCATTGAGAGATAGAACCCAATCCCCCTCTCCCTTGAATCTGGACTGGCCTTAAACACTCGCTTGTTCAACTGAATATGGTGGAAGTTAACGTCCTGGGATTTCCAAGGCTACATCATAAGAAATCTCGCTGCTTTTGGGGGTGGCTTGGAGCTCTGAGCCGCCATGTGTACGTCTGACTACCAGATTCTATTGATCAGTCACAAAGATAAGATTGAGGGGAAGGAATTCATGGAAGTGTCCAACAATTTATGACCATCTTCAATCTACCAAATTGTTGGTTGACTTCATTCAAGAAATATTTCTTTGTTGAGCAACTACTTCACACTAGACACCAATCTAGTGGTGAACAAAACAGAAAAGTGTTCTGCTTCCACGGAGCCTGTATCCCAGTGGGAGGTTGCATTCTAACTGGAATAAATGGGTTAATGAACTGGAAAGGAAAGTTAAGCATGTCCAATCTCCAACTTTTGACCTGATACATGGGGTCCTGTGACATAATCTCATGATGACATGAGGTCTGGTTTGTCATTTCCAAGCCAATTCTCCATTCATTGATTATCCACATCTGTCCTCCATGGCAACAGCTAAGAAACTCTGAAATAGCAAGAGGCAGATTTTCTTTCTCTTCCTTTCCATGGGGTGTCTGGCACATCACAGGGCTTAGGGACTAGGTGCTGCCTGAAGCTCTCGTGGCCACCTCAGGTCCCCCATCCAAGACTGACAAACGAGGGAGCTGGAGTTGCATCATCGCGACTCAGGCTGCTGGCTTCAGGATGGGCATGAGAAAGTTCCATTTACGGGGCCACCTGACCAGCAGCCCGAGGGCTGGGTCTGGGCAGCACCGAGGAATTTCACACGTGGTGGTGCCAACCTGGGTTCTGTTCTGGAATAACACATGCAAGTGGCGCAGGGTAAACTCGTGAGTCATGGCACTAATCTGAGCTCTTTCAACCTGGGTGCCCAGGAGATGAGCAAAGCCCTGACTTCAGCACCATCAAAGAGGTTATATGGCAAAGTCAACAGTTTCAACGGGGAGCAAAAGGCTGAATCACCCAGGCCGTTGCTTTCCCCTTGCCTGAGTCAGGAGTAAAGGATTAAGTATGCTATTTTGGGGAGCTCCTAAGTGCTCCAGAGGAGAGCTTCCAATAGAGGTGAGTACGTTCCTATTAACTCCGCAACACACCTTTCAAGCTAGGATCCATTTATTTTTCATTTCCATTATTGGGCAACCAACCAAGTGCTATTTATGAGTTCTGACTCTGAGCCCCCACATATGTCTTTTATGTCAATCACCTAGATTTATTTTTCTAAAAATGTGCTCTGCAGAACGCTAATTTTCTAGCATGCTTGATAGGTGGCCAAGGTGGGGAGGAAGGGGTGATAGGCACAGAAAAGAAACTTTTGATCATCGAATAGAAGAGATATTTGGGAAATACTTGATTAAATTTTCTTTAACAGATTTCTCTACTGCAGGACTTTTCAGAGCCTTTGATGTGTTGATGTACATTGCAAATCTCCAAAAGGGGTTTACATGATTAACCTTTCACAACTTGGCTATGGACCATCCCTTCCCCCACCTTCTGTAGAGCAGAGAAATTGTTTTTCACAAAGACGTTTTGAGAAATGCTGCTCTTGAATTGTTTAGAAAAATTTCTTTCAAATTACGGGCATATAAATTAACCAAGGAGCTTGTTAAAAATGCACATTTCCACGTCAGACATTAAAATTGAGTGGGTCTTGGGTGAAGTCCAGAAACATTCATTTAATAAACATTTTAGGTAATTTTGATGTGAGTGATCCATGGCACACACTTTGGGAAAGACTGCGTTAGAGCCATTCAGAGTTGGACGGCATGTAAATTTAACTCCTTATTTTATAGATGGAGAAACTGAGGGACCGAGAAGTGGTTTGCTGTACAGTGAGTTTTTTGTAAAGTCAGAATTGGCCTGGGACTCCTAGATCAGGAAAAACCTCCTTTATCACCTAATGAGACATTCAGCATTTCATAGGCAACTGAGGTTTCTATAAATAACAAGGAATTAGGTGCTCAAGGGATGGTGTTAAATTCATGGATGGGTAAGTAAATGAATGAATCAATGAGTAAATGTATATCCCTTATTCTAGTCACTTATACCTGTTTTGATGCAACCCAAGGGCACAATTGATTTGATGGGTTCCACTTTATGGCAAAGGAAACTAAGGTCCAGAGAAGTTGAGTAATTTGCTAAAGGTCACACAGCAAGTCAATGGTAGAGTGATAGTCATAAATCAGGTTTTTTTTTTTTTTCCTGATTCCAGATTCCAATCCTAATTCCAGGATCGCCATTCCTTGGCCAACCTCAGACTCCAGAATCAGATGTGGATTTTGTTTCTCGGCTCTGCTACTTGCTAACTGTGTGACATTGCTGAAGTCACACAAACTCTCTGAGCCTTGTGCGTAAAGTGAAGATAAGAACTCACTCGATCACTTTGCGGAAGTGATCAAATGAGATGAAGTATGTACACCCTTGGCAAGGTGCCCGCATGCGGTAAGCACATTATAAATATTAACTACTAATAATAACAATATTGATAACCATGAGTAGTATCTAAAAGAGACAAAGGCACATTGAGAAGGAAAATGAATTTCTTTTTTGGATAAAAATGCAACGATCATAAGACCATAAATTCTGGCTTCTTGTGTACCCTGCTGAGTCACAAAGTCCCGGAATCCCAGAGTTGGACTGGGCTCTGGAATTCACCACGTCTAACATCCAGCCCCAGTGGAGACCCCGTGAGAAGGCCCCAGGAACCCCACATATTCTCAGTGCGTCACCTCCACTGACAGTGAATTATTTGTAGACAAATAGTGGCGATTTTTTAGCACCGTGTTTCCCAAAATGTTGCCCAAGTACCACTAGTTCCAGAAAATGCTCCTTAAGAAAAGAATTCCATATTCAAACAAGCTTGAGCAAGGTTATATGCTCTAACCAGCCCCCCCCCGCCCCCACGTAGATATATTTATAATGCCCATCGTCATGTTAAAGGCTCTGACAAGTCTTGCAGTCAGGAGAAAAATAAAGTCACTCTTTGTTGAACCCTTGGCTCTCCAAACTCATTTAACAAAAAAACCCTATTGACAGCCTGTTGAGCTTTTTTTTCCCCTGTAGAATCACTTTGGAGACTTCTTCTGTATTAGAAAGTTTTCTCATCTATTAATTCATCAGCAATTTTTTTTTTGCAACCATGCTGATGGCATTATGCTAGATTCACTCAAGTCAAGATACTACCATTGTCCCTTTAGGAAATCCATATTTCCTAACACCGAGTGTTGGTCCCAGCAGTATGCACTGGTACAGTTGTCCGGATTGTTTACAGCTGACATCTATTCTGAGTGACCTGTGTCTGTGCCATACTGGCTGTTACAAACTTTGAATGCTGCTTCTGCTAATAGCTCCTTATTCCTCAAGACTAGTCTCCATCAAAGCCCATCACTCTAAATTCTCTAAATTCTAAATTCCGGTCTATAAATCAGCTCCCTGAGCTCCGTCTCTTCTCTATGGAACCGTCCCCTCAGCTCAGACCTGTCTCATCTCTTAACTTGCTTCTGCTACTAGTCAGTGACTTCAGTTTCTCTCCCCAACTCTCAAGAAGCCCCTTGTCCCCAGAAAATGTGCCCGAGAAGTTAATGAGTCACCAGTCCCACCCCGGCGCTGTGTTCAAAAATTGCCATTTGACCTTGAGATTCAAGCATGCACATGCAAACACACACCCACACACACGTGCACACATGCACACACACCTCCCAGACAAATACCGGATTCCAGTCCCTTGCCTAGTGTAGCGGGGTCTCCCTTCTCCCCAGGAGGTGAATCTACTAAGAGAACTTCCAGAGCCCTTTCTTGGGGAGGGGAGGAAGGTTAAAAGTGTACACAGAGCATTCTTTCTGGCTCCGCTCAGAAATGATCAGGGCAAAGGGAGTGGGGTTTCTGGTTTCAAAGGGAGCCCGAGCAAAGCTGCTTCTTCTAGCTGCAGCCCCTCTTAGGAAAATGGAGAGCTTTTTTTTCCCCCCTCCTGCAAGCAGCGCCATAAATCACGGGCGCTCCTCCGGTTCTGTGAGCGGGGGTGGGATTAAGCTTGTTTGGTTGGATTTGTTTGAGTGTGTGTCTTTCGGGCTCCCTCCTCCTCCCGCTTCATAAACATCAGCCTGTAAGTTCTCGTCCCCTGGAGGACACACCGACAGCATCACGTTAAATATTTAGAACAGGAAACCACCTTACTCTGCCGGATGGGAAAAGCAATCTCCACGCTCCAGTGGGGCCCCCATCGCTCTTCCGACCTCTCAGATGAGAAGGCACCCGCATTTGATACCCAGGTGTCACCTCGAACTGTTCCGGGGAAAGGAGGCAGGCTTGGCGTCCCAGCTTGGCTGGGAAAATGTTTCTCCTTGGAGCAGGGTTTGTAGGCCAAGGATAATTGATAAAATACATTTTTAATAGCCTTTTTCTTGTGAGCAAGGTAGTTATGTGGCTCAGTGAAGGGAGAAAAACACGGTAGGAGGAAGAAGTCTGCCAAACCATCCGCCAGAGCACCACCCATGGCCAGGTGTCTGTGCTGAAATGCAGCACTGCTCATGGTACTCCTCTGTGCACAACCTTCTGTGGCTCCCTACTGCCGAGGGAGGAAAGGTCAAGTTGCCACATGCAGCAGTCCCCAACCTTTTTGGCACCAGGGACCGGTTTCATGGAAGATAATTTTTCCACAGATGGAGTTGGGAGGTGGCGGAGCTCTAAGGCCCGGTCCCTAACAGGCTGCAGACTGGTACCAGGTTAGGGAACGCAGACCTAGAGCATACAAGACCCTTTGGAACTTACCTTAAATCTAATTTTTTTTCCTGCTGCCTGTTCTTTCTTTTACCATGGCTCTGCGCTCATCAAAACTCTCATCCCTCCTTTTATTATCCATGAATTTTCATATCTTATATCCACTTTAGACTTACTGCTCTCTGTGCTTAGAGTGATATTAACTCCATCTCCCCTTAATGTTCCAGGGAGGATCCAGCCCGCCTGTCATTAGTTTAGAATACAATAGTCCCCCCTTATCCTGAGGGCGTATGTTCCAAGACCCCCAGTTAGACACCTGAAACTGCGGATAGTATCAAACCCTATATATACACGATTTCTTTTCCTATACATACATACCTATGATAAATTTTAATTTATAAATTAGGCACAGTAAGAGAATAACAAATAATAAAATAGAATAGTTATAACAATATGCTATAATAAAAGTATATATCTCTCAAAATATGTTATTGTACTGTAACCTGGTTAACTGAAATTGCAGATAGTAAATCCCTGGATGGGGAGACTACTGTATTTTAATAGTAAATAACAGTAAACAGTAAAAAAAAAAAGGATATATTGGCTCACGTAAAGGAGAAGTCAAGGTATATATGGGCTTCAAGTAAGGCTTGATCCAGCAGTTCAAACGATGGCATGGAAGGCCCAGTTTCTTTCTATTTCGTCTTCCACTGTGTCAGACACCACACAGTAATCCCTTGGTAACTCCTAGATCTCCTTTAACGAGAGCAGAGTGGCTATGGCAGTTCTAGACCTCACATATTTACCCCATACCATCCAGGAAAAGAGAGACTCCCTTTAGGTAGCCCCTGCTCCAGTCCTTGGGTTTACTTTTTCAAAGGGCCAAATTAGATGTTGTGTCCATTCCTGCACCAATGGCTGGGATTTGGGGTGGGGAATCCTATCTACTTGTCTCCACACATGTCATTCTCTCCCCTTGGAATACTCCTCCTTGAAAAACTCCTATTCGATCCCCAAAACCTAGGTCCAACATCCCATCACTCTGTTAGGCTTCCCATTCTATTCCAACCTCTGGCTCGTTAGTTAGAGACTATTTTATGCTCTGTTCCCAAAGCACTCTGTTTATTTGCGTGTGTGTGTGTGTGTGTGTGTGTGTGTGTGCGTGCGTGCACAGCACTTTGCCTTATGGCTACATTTTTAAATTTGTGACTTCCCCACAAGGCTGTGAATTCTCCTAGGACCAGAGACCACATCGGATTCCTCACGTCTGTCTGCCTGTTGACTCACATACTGCCAGCCGCACAGAAGTTCTCAAAATATCTGTCGAATGGCTGTGTGTACAATGTGCGTGGGCATGTGCTGTCATCACTTCCAGACTCTGACTCATCGGTCAAGACAGAGGTCCTGGAACTCTCCGAATCTGCTGGGGCTTGGAGCCTGAGCCAGTCTCAAGCGTGGAGATGACAACTCCCTGCTGGGCACCACCCCATTTTTGCACCACTACCACCACCAGAAAGACACACATCCCTCAAGGACCATCTCTGGGGATATCCCAGTCCCGAGAGAGTAATCCCAGGCTGGTTCTTAAACCAGATTGTACAGAGGGCAGACTTTGCACAGTATGTACGTGGCCTGCGCAAATTGGGTAATTTAAGGGGAATTTAGTAGAGGACCATTTAGCTCAGAGATGGACAGATGCGGTAGGGCCGGGTATAGGGAAACCAGAGTGAAGCACTCTGGGATTAGCAACATCGGGGAGCTGTTCCGACCTCCAGGCGTCCGAGAGCAGTGCTGGAGAGTGGAATGGGGCTGCCGCCTCCCAGGAGCAGGGGCAGACAAAGCCCCGCACCCTGGCCGGGAGGAGACCAGGGCTGAACACCTGACTTCACTCTTCTCCTACCAGGGCCACCCATTGCCCAAACCCAGTGGACACCAGGAAGCCAGGGAGCGGCTTCTGCAGGCCACTGGGGTCAGCCTCCGGGGACAGAGAGCGGAGTGGAGAGGGGCGGAGAGGCACAGGAGAGACTCCCGCAGGGTAAGGCATGTCAGGCCCTGACAATGGAGCCATGGCTAGCAGGGGCCCAGTGGGCTTTCTCGATTCTGCTGACTTGGCCTCATTTCTTCTTTTTGGGTCAGGGAAGATGGTAGACTGCCTCGATTTTAACTAGACGCTGGGCATAGGGTGTCATGACATGCTTTGGGGAAAGATGGGTAAAGGTGGCGGATATGTCTGAACCGATCTGCGGGCCTCCTTGCAGACTGGCTAATTCTGCAATAGTGCGGACAGAAGAATCGGAGACGGTCGGGAAGGCAGTCGTGAATCTGCAGCACGGGGCTCCGTCCGTGGCCTCGTCTGCTCACCAGAGCTACCAGGGACTTGGTGAAAGCAGAACACACCTGTCGATTGTACTTCCTGGTGACTGAAGTCAGAAGAACTGGCCAGCAGCTCGGATGACAGAGTGGGATGGCAAATGGGTCAAATTATGAACTGAGCTAGAGGGATGCGTTTCGTTTTGATGCCCGAAATGCCAAGTGCAGAGGCCCAAGGCCGGGGTTGACTTTTAAGGGATGAGTCCAAGTTGCCCGGGCGGAAAGGGCAGGAGTGAAGGTGGAGCATTTGGAGGACCCGGAGCAAGCAGAGGAGTGCAGGTATGAGACCCTGCAGGGCCCGGGTCGCCCACAGATGCGTCAAGACGCAGGGGTGAGACGAGAAGCGGAAGAGGTGGTGAGGACCGCGCCCCTGCAGGGCGGGGTGAGGAGCATGGAATTCACCCCAAAGGTGATCGGGATTCACCCCAAAGATTTTAGCAGGGGAGGGAATAGGCAAGATTATTTATTTCTTCCTTCATGGATACGTGTGTGTATTTTTCATTACATCCCTCGGTTGATTCAGGCTTTTTCCCCTCAAAATTCGATCATGAGAATTTCTAAACATCCAGAAAAGTTGAAAGACTTGTACAATGAGCATCTGCACACCCACCGCCCAGGTGGTCCAGTGGGCATTCTGCAACATTTGTTTTATCACACACCTGTCCATCCCGTCATTCTTCTATCATCCACACACCCACCTTTTATATGTATATATAAAAGTTACAGACATTGCTACATTTTACCGCCAAGCCCTTCAACACGTGTGGCCTGCACTACAGTTCATACTTTGTTAGCACAGAGTTGGTTTTAAACATGAAATCACTGCCCATCACAGCTAGTTGGTAAATCCACACTGTGGGGTGGGATTCCAGAGCTGGCACCCCTAGTCACCATCCCACGGTGTCGTCTGGACGGAGCCACCAAGGTGTGTTAAGCACAGGGCTGAGTGAGGAGGAGACGGTCGGATGATGGGATGGAGATTCGATCCAGGAGGGAGGCGTCTGCACAGGTGCCCTGGGCAGGACCAAGATGGAGCGAAACCAAGACCACGAAGAAAAGAGGTGATTACAGTTTTCCCATCAACTCACTCGCCAGTGCCTGAGTCGTGACACCAGACTCAGAAAAGCCTTTGAAGAGAGTTGAGCTTCTGGATGGATCCTGTCCCAGCTGGTCTTCCTCGGCTACTTGACTCAGCTCGGGACACTTGCTGCAGCACAGATTCCGTGGGGTTCTGAGTCATAGGGCAGCGCTAACTAACTTCCTTAACGTGTTGGAGAAAACGAAAAAAAAAAAAAAAAAAAAAACCTCCAGGAATGTTCATCCCAGAAACACCAGAAAAACAGAGTGGAAGATGTGAAGGCTGAGTGTTAGCACTGGGGGTTGGAATTCCGATGCTTTCGTGCTTGGCTGCGTGACCAAACCCGACCAAACATCCCCAGCTTGCATGCTTGTGTGTATTTGGAAAACTCTGAAATGCTCATTTCCTTTTATGTCGGCCCAGACCTCGCAAGGCATGAGGGGATTTCCTTGGGGTCCATGGGAGTTTAGACGGGGTTCGCGTCAAAGCGACAAATTAGGCCACTTTGTACATCATCTGCCATCAATATATGATGAAGTGGAGGCTTAGTAGAATTCCAGTCAATGAATAAAGATCAGCTAATTGGGAAAAAAAAAAGCAATTAGTTAATTCTTCAATTAGTATTCCTTTTACCTATCAACTATCAATGCTACTTTTTTTTTCTTTGTAGGAGAAAGGGTTAGATTTTCTGATCTAGGATAAAGCCATCTTGTCCAGTGATAAATAAAGCCGTGCTGGAATTTCCACAGGCATTTTTGTGTTATATGGTGAGTTAACTAGACACAGACACAGCAAAATGTTAGGACATAAACGTTTGCGATCAACATGTAAATTCTCACTTACACGTGGGAGAGAGATCAGAGAGAAGAATGCCGAGGAAAAATTTCATTAGCTGTCTTCCCAGCCTGACCTCAATAGTAGAATGTAATTTGGCTAATGGAGTTTGTGTTTCTCATTAAATTATAGGGGCATTAAAAAGATCTCTACAACAATAAAAATATTCCAGGGGGTTAATTACTCTTGGAGTTATTCAGTCCTCCTCACTCTGTCAAGATAAATTCCATAGATTCTGTGTGATGTGAATCAGTAGGATGAAGGTGAATATCTTTTATCATAACAGGAGCTATGACTTGGGCCTTTGAAATATTCCTGGAGCTTTAGGTTCGGAGAGATCTTACTGAACAGCTTTAATTTTAGAGATGGATCTGTGACATAGACACACTGAAGTCATTAGATTTTATTCCTACTACGAGGAGCCCACATGATCCAGGAAGGAAGAAAACATATTGAAGAAGGTATCAAGTTCTGTGCTCAGCACATTACAGTGTCTCATTTATGTATCTGGTGTGATGATGATATTGTTATCTTTGTTTTATGTAGAACAACACCGAGGTTCAGGGAGGTTGAGCCAATGGTCCAAAGTCATATAGCTAATGACTGAAGGAGCCAGCATTCAAACTCAGGTCTAGCAAACTCTGGAGTCCACATTGTTAATTAAACTGTGAAACTGAAACAGAATGGTGGACATCTGCAGGAAGGCAGATTCTGAGTCATTATAAGAAAGGTCTTTGCAGGAGTCAAGGTTGTCCCACAATGGAATGCCTGTGCGGTGAGGTAAGAGTTGTACATGGCTTGGTGTGTTCCAGAAGAGGAGAGTAATTATCTGCCAGGGTTTTAGCACTGGGATCCCCCTTCCAGGAGGGAGCAGCACTTGGATTCCTTCATCCTGAGATCCTATAACTCTGGAAGTACCATTTGGTAGGATGAATGGGGTTTTGGTCATCAGAGATTGGGAGCATATTAGGAGATGGCACTTCCTTTTTGCATTCCCGTGTGCTATTTTGGGGTCATAAATGGTTACCTTATTCGTTTATTTACTCACCAATATATACCGAGCACCTCCTGCATGGCAAGCCTTATTATGTTAGGCTCTGGTGATGATCTTAGAGTTTACAATCTAGCGATGGAGTCTGGATTTTAAAGCAAAACAAGTCAACAAATAAATAAACCACTGGCAAATGATGTAAGAGCTATATAGAAAGAAACCAGCATCTGTTGATGGAGAATGGCAGGGTGTAGGCAGGGTGACCAGGAAATGACTCTTCAAGTAAGTGGCATCTAAATCTGAGGCTCGCATTATGAGAAGGAGCAGCCCCTGGAAGATCTGGAGGTGGAGCACCTCTGGAAGAGAGAAGACGTGTACAAGGATACTGATGCAGGAAGAGCTTGCTCAAGCAGCTTACCCAGGGGCAATGAGTTTGGAGTCCTGCAAGAGGGACACTCTCAAGTGAGACAGTGAAGAGGTAGTTTGTACACCAGGCAAAAGAGTTTATGCCAACTGCAATGGAAATTCGCTCAAGTATTTTTGAGAATGAGGGCAATGTTATCCGATTTAGGTTTTTAGAATACACCTCTGGCTGCCAGGTAGAGGACGGATTAAAGGGAGGAAAGACTAGAAGCAAGGAGACCAACGGCACATGCTGGTGATGGCGTGGAGGAAATCAGTGGGGGTAGAAAGGCAGAGATGTGGGCAAAGGTGGGATATGAACATGGAGGTAGAGACAAAAGGATTCATTCGTAGGCTGGGAGAGGCTGGGTTAGATTATATGGGAAGAGAAAGCCAGAGAGAAGGGAAACCCCAGGTTTCTGGATGGATAGTGGTATTTGTCTACTATATAGAAAGACCCTCTGGTGAGTGCATTGGTTTATAATTGCCAGTCCTTTTGACTTGATTGCCAAATTATTGGCTCAGACAGTATTGTAAGGAGCAGCCTAATCCAATGGAATGCGGGCCAAGGATGGTACCCCAAGCTCTCCTGAACGGCACACGGCTCACAACCATTGGGGGTCCAGAGTCAGCCCCGCAGACACAGCAACTTAACACACACACACACTCCTAAAACGTCAGGGCCCTGTCAATTAGCAATGGTAAACCACACGCTGGATCCGGACCAATCCCGGGCTCCCACAAAAGCCAACAATTAAAAGGTGTATCCTCGGTGAATGACCAGCCACTCTGGAGACCCCCGTTCTCCCCGGGGGTTTGTCTAACAGCTTTCAAGAGTACGTCCCAGCTCCAGCTCCCGAAAACCTGGCCCCTGGCCCTAGGAAGTGCTTCAATAATGAATGATCACCAATAAACAGCCAGCGATTTGCTGGAAATTACGAGCAATAAATAATTGAGAGGTAGGGAGCCCGACCAGCGGTACCCTCGCCTCCTGCTATTGCTCCTTAATGCATTTGCTTGATGCAACTCCCCGTGGTGTAGGGCGCAGACAGCTCCGAGTCCTTCGGAAGATGCTGACGAGCAGGCCCGGAGAGTTATAAATATACGAGCCGCTCCCTGTTTTACTACATGATGACAAGAGGGAGCAGCTGCCCCTGCTCAGCCCACTTGGACTCCAAACTGCTGGTGTGGGAAGCACAATTTTCCCCAGCAGGCAGCCAACCTCTGAGACCTCGAGAAAGGCTGCAGGTCGAAACCTAGATGGGTTTAGAGAGAGAGAGAGAAGTGTTGAGTCATCCCTGAAAATAAATTGAGGGAAGTTTTGAGATTAGCTCAATTGTTTAGAACACGAAGCATTTAAGCTACATTTTTCTCGTCGAATCTCAAATCCCTGACCTTTTCCTCCTCCACCTCTGGGCATCCATCATTCCGGGTCCACATGGTTCCGGCCGCTTCCTCCTAACCTCTGTTGCGCTGATTCAGGGCAAGCCATGGGTATCTCTTGCCGGTGTTACTGCAGAAGCCTCAAATTCTACTGCCCACGCCAGTGGCTTCCGCTGGAATCAGAGTGAAAGTCAAAATCTTCCGCAATTTGGGTGCCCCCTTAGTGCCCTGGCCTCTCCTCTTAGCACTCCCCCATCACCCCTTCTGTTCCCACCACACCCAGCTCCCTGCTGTTCCTCGCACACACCAGGCACACTCCCACCTCCAGGCCATCGTACTTGCTGTTCCCTCTCCCTGGAAGACTCTTCCTCCAGATAGCAACATGGATTTCTGCATCCCTTGCTTCAGGTATCTGTTCACATGTCGCCTTCCGGACAGACCTTTCCCAGCTTGAACCACACGGAACACCGAATTCTCCCCCTGCCCATATGCAGGCAGAACCCAGCCAGCTCCCTTTTTGACAGTATTTTTCCAACCATTTGTCTTTATTACCACCTGTTTTCCATTGCTGCCGAAACGAATCAGCACAAGCGTATCGCTTACACAACACAAATTTATTTTCTTACAGTTCTGCAGTTCAGAAGTCCAGCGTGGGTCTCAGCGGGGTAAGATCCGGGCGTCGCCAGGGCTGTGCTCCCTCTGGAAGCTCTAGGGGAGGACGTGTCCCCTGGTGCTCCCCTGCTTCCGGGAGCCACATGCCCTGCTGGGCTCCACGTTTCTCCGTCTTCAACTCGGGCAACGTGGCATCTCTCCAACCACCCTTTGGTGGTCACGCTTCCCTCTCAACTCTCTGCTCCTACCTCCCACTTCCACTTTTAAGGCCCTTCGTGATTACATGGGGCCCGCAAAGAGAATCCAGAATAATCTCCCAAAATTTGAGGTCAGCTGCTCAGCAAGCTAAAACCCATCTGCAACCTTGGCACACCTTTGCCAGGTAACCTCACATGTTCACAGATGCCAGGGATTAGAACACGGACATCTTTGGGGTCTACTGTTCTGCTCCCTACACCCTCCGACTGTGACTCTGCTGTCTCTGCCACCTGGAACGTAAGATGCAGGAGGGAGGGTGGCGCATTTTTGTCCGGTTGGTTCATCGTTTTGCCTCCACCCAACACTTACAACAGTGCCGGGCGCATAGCAGTCGTTCAAAAAAATATTTGAGTTTTGAGTGAAGGCATGAACCCATGATGCTCTCAGATCATTCTCCACCCACCTTTGGGCCCCAGGAGGCTGATCTGTAGGTACCGTGTCAAAAAGCTCCTCTGCCTCTGTGCATGCTATTTCCCTGTCTGGAATGTTCTTGTGTCTGTTCTGTAAGTTCTTAACTCTTAGTCATCCTTAAGACCTAACACTGTGACCTTGTGAAGCTTCTTTGATTCTCCCAGGAAGGAGGAGGTTTGTTCTCACAGCAACTTTTGCAACCCGAACTGTGTCTACCTCCTCTTCTAGAATATTGTAAGAAGATGGCAGCCATGCCTTTTGGTTTTTTGGTCTTTGTATTCCTGTATCTAGCTACGGTAAGTGTTAATATTTATTTTATAATTTTTAATGTTATAAAGTAGAATTACTTTTATACTTTTAAAATTATAATTCTTTTACCTTATTCATTTATTTATTTTCGTGGAAAAATCCAGTGTCTGGGAACTCCAGGTTTGAGGATTCAGTAGCGACTGGGGCGTGAGGCCCTAGAGACAGAGTGTATATTACATTTAGGAAAGTAGTAATAAAATTGCTCTGAGTGCTCACTGCTTGCCAGGAATCGTGTCGAGTATTTTACATGCATTATCTTATTTGATTCTTACAGTGAAGCTTCTCTGATGCCAAAGTCCACACTCTTGACTATGAGAAGACAATGTCTAGGACAACTGGAACCGGAGAATCAGCCAGCAAACATCAGCCAGAGAAAGAGGGTGACAGTTCTAATACCCCGTTTGTACAGTCAGTTGTGAAGACACTCACAGAGGAGAGGGGGGGAGGGGGGGAGGGGGAAAGAGGGAGGGGGGAGGGAGGGAGGGAGAGAGAATACACCTGTTTAAAGGCCAAAGGGAAAGAGAGGAAAGAAGGGAGGTAGAAGAGGTGGATCCAGCACGCAAGAAGCTGTGGCTGTCCCCAGCTCAGTGTGACATTTCAGATGTCCCTTTGGTGGTGATTCTGTCAAACACAGTCTCACTTGGCCATTGATTTCTGGGCCTAAACTCTATTGAGGTTAATAGGATTAGATAAGACTGATAGTCAGGCGTTATGACCTTGACTTTAACATCAGGGAGCGAGGTTGGAAGTCCAGACGCACTGGCAAGTTGGGTGGAGGAAATCTTTGGGGGAAAGAAGAGAAAGTCGGGTGTGTTCAGGGTCCCCTGCTCCCCTCTTGTGGGATTATCTCAGACCTTTGGTCCTTCTGGCAAAGTTCACGGCCCGGCACAGCCGTCTGACTCCAGGTTTTGAGCCCGCTCCCTCCTTGGACCCCTGAGATGTGCAGTCACGGCCCCCCGCTTCCCAGCCCCCAGTGGGGGTCTTCCCCGCCCATTGCTAATTTCCCTGCACCCTGCCCAGACTTCACAATTGAGCCTTCATCAAATTCTCCCCAGCTTTTCCTGACCTGAGTACAGCTTCTCCTTCTTGCCGGAACCCCGACAGACACCATGTGACTTGCCCAAGGTCGCATGGAGAATTAGGGCTAGAACTCTGCCCTCACACACGAGTGGCCTTCTGGGGAAGCAGGTCCCAACAGGCATTGCCTCTCACTCCTGGGGAAGCAGTCTGGGGGCCTCCGACATCAGCCAGGCCAGAGAGAGATGGGAGAATCGCACAGATCACGCCGGAACGACACAAAGTCTATCTCGAGCCACGCTGAAAGCGAGGAATGAGAAATTAAAGTTCCTAGGACCCTCTGCCAGTCTCAGCACCTGGAAAGACCTCAGCTCCCCAAAAGTCAACAGGACAAAATAACAACAAGTGTTTATACAGTGGACACTATGCACTGTATAGACATGAACTCGTTAGATCCCCATAACAATCCTACAAGGAAGGAGGATTCTCTTCACATCGAAGACGACATTGATCATAAGGCATCCTGTATCCAGAGACTTTTAAATGTGTTTAAACATCAGTGAAATAGGTAGCATTTCCATTTTGCTCATGAGAAATAGCCTCCTCCTCCTCATTCATTTATTATAGTTTATGTGTATTATTATGATCATTAGTATTATTTTTATACCCAGACCATGGATCGTCGAACTCTACCGGAAGGGGGTGTGTTGAGCACAGGAGCTTCGCTGTGATGTGGGCTCCATGGGGGTGGAGGCCGGGCTGGACTTGTTCTCATTAGGTAGCCTTGTTTCTGTGTGGTTATTGCACACGGCAGACACTCAGTAATCAAGCCGCAAAGGAAGAAAGGAAGGAAGGAAGGAAAGAAGGCAGGAGGGAGGGAGGGAACAAGGGGAAGGGGGAGAAGGGATAAAATTGTGAGGTCTTGGACTTTGGAATGCCAAGGTCAGCTCCAACATTATTACTTTAGCTTTCTGAATCCAGGTTCCTCATCTATAAAAGAGGAATGAGAGAAGTGCCTATCTTGCAGGGTCACTGG
The DNA here is from genome assembly GCA_028533085.1 of Varecia variegata. Lineage (NCBI taxonomy): Eukaryota > Metazoa > Chordata > Mammalia > Primates > Lemuridae > Varecia > Varecia variegata. The sequence continues at coordinate 8,227,435 of CM052452.1, forward strand.
GACATATGCAAAGTGCCTGACTGTGCCTGGCACTAAGTAGGTGCTCAATAAATACCAGCCCCTTCTTCTCCCCTACCCCTGGCTAGGAAAGCGGCAGGGCCATCTGAGCAGGAGGAAGGGATGAGTTCACCGCCCCTGGGACGCTCGCTCTGCAAGGTCACTGCCTGAGAGCCGCATGAGCACAGCCCAGGTGGCGCTGGTTGGCGGGGGGGGGGGGCACAGGGGTGAAGTTTAAGGAGATTCATGACCTTGACTGTCCTCCGCAGCCTGATTTATGAGGCAATGCCGTCTCCTGGACGAGATGGAGACACTGCTAGTGAAAGAGCTGTAGAAAACCTTAATCCCCAAATGGCAGAAAGAGATACTCTCGGGTCCAGTGTGTGTTTGATCAAATCCATCAGGTGGGGCACGATTTCCCCCCCGCGGAATCCAATGGCTTGTCAGGCTTCAGCGGGCGTTTCTGAACCAGGGATGAAATATGTTCCCCACTTAGCCGACAAAATCCTTGGCTGATTTTGCTGAAAACAAGAATCTGGCCTCGGAGCGTTAGAGTCATGTCATTGAACCAAGGCTAGCATTTAGGGGGTAGGAGGCAAGGGGAAAGAATCAGTGGGAGAAGAGCCCCCACTCCCCCGAGAGGAAAAATACCCAATCCCTTTGGGCTGGTCAAGGCTCTGGGCAGAGGCTTGATGGAAAAATGTCTTAAGCGCCAGGTTTCTGGGAGGCCAGGCTGCAAGAGCGGGAGAAGTCACTGTCTGTCTGCTCATGCGAGGATGCTGGCTGGCTGGTCTAACAGGAAGAGGAAGCAGCTCTTTGGCAGAACGGACTCTGCTCTGTGGCTTCCCTGGGCCGGTGCTCCTGGCTTTGCAGGCTGCCAGAACTGCGAAACATCCAGGGAGGATAATGGGAATCCCATAAGCGAGAGGTGGCTGGGATTCAAGGCTCTGTCTGATGGAACAGTGGCCGGGGGAGAAATTCCGACTTCCTAATACTCAGACCTGCCTCTTTGCTCACCCGGCCTCTTGGACCGGCTTCTCTGAAAGCATCAGCTTCCCGAGAAACAATTCCTCCCCTCGGTCCTCAGTTGACACTTTCTCAAGAGAGGATAGAATGGCATCCCTCAATGCAGAAAAAAAAGGTGACACCTTCTCAATATCTAGATGCAGGGTCCTTTTGCTGCGCTGATGCTCTGAGCTCCAGTGCGTAGTAGGTCTGGCTGCGGTTGGCCCCAAGCCTTCCAAATGTGGCATGAGCTGCGGTGGGATGTCCAGTCGCATTTTCTGCTTGGGAAAAATGAATTCGTCTGTCTGAGCTGGTTAAAATGTCACCTCTCTGAACTTTGAGCTCCTCACCTGTAAAACTGTGCAAAGAATACGAGGAAATATGCGCAAAGAATTTCACACAGCAGTTGGTAGGTAGTAAGTGCTCAATAAATACTAATAAGGATACGGATTATTAAGTAGTTCCACTTTCTTTCTCTGATGTTTCCAGACCCAAACACCCCCACCACTCTAAGGTGGAGAAACCAGTTTTCCAGAGAGAGAGAGAGAGAGAGAGAGATCTCTCTTTGGAGAGATAAGCTCAAGATTTTTCCTAAGAAAGCTCCTTGTTTTGGGGACAAAAGAAAAAAGTTCAGACTCCTAGGGCTCTCTGATGACCAGGGAAAAACGGAACGGCTCCAAGGAGCGAGGTCGGAGGCCCAGATCAAGTGAGGAGGGGCCCCAAAGGTTTTTCCACGTTTTACATTTCTGAACAAACCTATGAAAAATAAATTCAGGACTTCATGAATACATCGGGAGCCAAGAGAAGATCCCAACCCAGTGGCATCCCTTTATCAAACGCAATCAAATATTTACCATTTCTCGCTCCTAAAGCATCTGCCCCTCCCCCCCAAGAAGATGGTAAAAATTTGCAAGAGGAAGAAAACCCAAAACCTTCAGCTGGGAAAGCAATGTGAAAAATGATGAATTCCACAAAGAAGCATGAGAAAGAGCTACAGATGGACACATGCCTGGCTCAGCACTATGTAGCAGGAGCCTCAACTGGGCTTTTCAAAAGATTCTAATAATGAGGAGGATGAAGATAATAGTAACAGTCCCAATAATTGTTCATATTTAAACAGCACTTCCTGTAAGTCAGGTATTGTTCTGAGAGCTTTACATGTATATGAAGTCATTTATGTGACTGTACTCTCAGTAGTTTGCTAGATATTTTTATTATTTTTATTTTACAAAGTGAGGAAACCAAAGCACAGAGAGGTTAAGTAACTTGTGCAAAGTCACACAGCCAGAAAGGAACACGGCAGGGATTTGAACCCAGGCCATCTGGCTCTAGAATCTGTGCTCTACCACCAATGGCAACCCATCGCTTCTCTTCATAAAACAGCCCTGTCTGTGGACGTGAAAATAGTTTCCACAATTGTTCCTCTAGCAATAAGCACCACGAATCAGCAAACTTTCTATAAATAGCTAGATTTACTTTCTGTACATCTGACTATAATTAAAGAGGCAAAACTGAGGATGTTATTAATATATACTTATACACAGAAAAAAATTTTCCACCATTGTTTTATAGAAAAATTTCAACTAATCATACTAATGGATGCAATTAATTTTGTAATAAAGATCTACTTATGAAAAGATGGAATTCCTTTGGGGTGAATTGACGTGTGGCATAGAGAGTGCAAAGTCAGTGTCCCCTACCCCACGGTGGGAACCTGGCCTCGTTCTGCAAAGCCTTCCCTTGCTTCTCGGACACTCTGACCTTGCCTC
>CM052452.1:8230705-8306092 GCA_028533085.1 Varecia variegata
GGCCCCAAATCCGGAACCACCCCACGTACAGCCTCCGGGGTGGATGGAGGTGTTTGGATGGGTTCTGCAGCCCTTTTCCGTGACGGTGACCTGTGCGATGGTCCAGACACTTTGGATTAGCCAGGTCATTGCCGCCTCTCTGCATTTCCTCCTCCTCCTCACTGCTAAACCTCTGTCCGTCTGCACTCTGGGCTGTGGGAGGGGAGTGGGAGTGGGGAACACAGAAGCAGCTTCCTCCTGGGGGCAGGGGAAAGCATCTGAGAATCAGTGTTAATGAAAATTTTTTATGTATAGATACCTCATCTAAGAGCATCGTACGTTAAACACACTTAATCCTCACGAGACCCTTTCTTACAAGGAGAAAAGTGGAGGTCACCTTATGTCATCGCCTAGTGGCAGCACTAGGATTCAAACCCACGCCAGCAGGCTGCCTGGCGATGGCTCTGACCTTCCGCGTTCTTCTGCCTGGCTCTGCCCTTGGCCTCATGGGGATTAAGGACCTGGCCATCGCATGGGTTTCTCAGGAAGCTCTGGAATAAATCATACAAAGGCATGAATGACAGCCATACGAATGCACATCAGTGCACACAAACACAAACACGGAGACAAACACACATGCAGATGCACACAGAAACGCAAACACACAGAAACACACACACACACACCCCCCATTACGTGCATTCGCGCGGAGGACCCGGACCCTCCAGCACTGCCCAAACTGCACGCATCTCTCCCTCCAAACCTCCCTCCTCCCGTGCCCAGACCCCAGGCTTGCATCCTCCTGCCGGCCTTTCAATAATTCAGATGAGAGATCACACTCTAGGGACAGCAGGGACACAGAGGGGGGTGGGGTGCACCATATGGAGCAAGTCCCCTGAGCTCTGGGTGACAGAGTCCCCAACACCCGCCCGAGTCTTGTAGCAAAAATCGCCAACTCTGCCTGGGATGTCACCGGTCGATCCGGGCAGCAGATGGGCCCTCTGACCCCTGACACACCCCCGAGCGTAGGATTCCAAAAGGAGCAGAGAAGAGCTGACAACACCAACTCTCTGAGCTGGGGGCATCTTGAAAAGGAAGCACAAAACCACTTGAAGCAAGAGATGTCTTTCTCCATCTGCCTTCATCTCCAAGAGACCAGGAAGGTCCCTGGATGTGTTCCGATGAGAACCGAGGCTGCGATGCGGCAGGCCCCGAGACGAGCTTGCGAGCGTGGTCTCTCTCTGACCAAAACCATGCAGGGCCTTTAGAATGTTTTACTAGAACGGCTGGAGGGTGACTTGCAACTGTACATCTATAGATGCCCGCAAAAATATAAGAGTGCAAATGGGTACGTACAAAATAGCTAACACGTACTGCACAGTTACTATGTGTTGGGCTCTGATGGCAACATCTTATTTATTGCCCGTAACAACCCCGTGAGAGAGGTTGGACCTCAGCATCCACATTTTACAAGAGAGGAAAATGAGGCTCAGAGTTTAAGTGACTTGGTTGCACAGCCACAAGTGTCAGAGCAAACCTTCAAAACCCAAAGTGGCTTCCTCCAGCACCCCTGCATTTTCCACTGTATCCTGCTAACTCCCAGTACCAGCAGGCAAACATATATCTGGATGCATCAGATATACACATTGTAATGTATATATTTGGGCTTGTGTGCCTGCCCTGTGCAACCTATCTTCCAGTAATAGTTATAGTGATACCTAGCACTTGCTAAGAAATAAGCTAAAAGCCTCCATTGCATCATTTCATTTAAATTCTCACATGAATTTTATCTTATTGGTATGATTATTTCTCTCTAGTTACAGCTGAGAAACCAAGGTTTAGAGAACTTAAGTAACTCTCCCTCAGGAATGAGTGAATGGATGGATTTAAGAGACGTTTCAACGGCAGATATCATGACCTAGTAAATAACTTACATCAGGGATTGACAAAGTTTGTAAAGGGCAAATAGTAAATATTTTAGGCTTTGTGGACCAAGAGGCAAAACCAAGTTCTCCAACATGACCATTTAAAACTGCAAAAACCATTTGTAGCTTGCTAGCCATGCAAAAACAGGCAGCAGGCTGGAGTTGGATCCGGCTTACCCATTCCTGACCTAAGCTGGAGGCAGTTCGAGAAACGTCTGCACATTGGAAGGCACTCGCTTGGGATTTGGAAAGGCAGGTGGATTTTGGAGGAGAGGTGGAGAAAGAAGGGCACAGGCATCCTATTACGTGGTGGGGACTTTCTACTTCCAACCCTCCCACCCCTACCTGGAACTTGCAATGCTCTGACTCAGATGGAACAAACAGCCAGGGTGGGGCTGTGACTGAGGTGGCTTTAGGTCTCCAACCTTCACATGCCTGTGTGTGGCAGGGGCAGCGGTGGGGACCTTGGGGAGCTTACAGGTCTTGAGAGATATGCCCCTGCACCCCTACTGGTGAACCTGGTTGCACTTTCAGTCCATCAGCAATGTTCTTTGCCTTTTGATGCTTTATTTTTCTCCCCACCCCTCCAGGTTTCCTCTGTGACAAGGGATGCTCTGGGACTAAAGCAAGGCAGGGGCATTTACCAGTAAAAGCAGCACAGAAGCCCAGGTGGTGCACGTCTTATTTGTCGCCCAGCGATGCCAACATGCTCATTAAGAGGCCCTTTGAATACCAGAGGCCCCTGAGACATGGAGTTTATCAAACCGACGCCACGATCCTGATCTGAACGCCCATCTCGCAATGGCACCACCCGCACAGAGATGCCAAATGTCGCTTCTCTGATGTCCCACCTTGGGAGAAGCCAGAGTCAGCCAGATATGGGGGCACATTCCCTGGGTTGTTTTGACTGTAAGTAGGGCCTTTGGACAGGCAGAAATCTCAGAGCCGGCAACCCCTGGATGGGGTGGGCATTTGTAGGAACAGTCTTCTTTCCCTTTCTCTTGACAGATCCTGGTGTAACAAAAAGCGATTAGGCAGAATATCAGAAGACCTGGCTCACAGGCACCAGACTGAGCCTTAACTTCAAGGTGACCTTGGGGCAGTGACCAGACCTCTCTTCTCCTCACCCTTCTCATCTGTGAAATGGAAACACACACCTATCAGGTGCTGGTTTTCAGTTGGCTAAGTGACAAACAACCCCTTATCGGTTTGGATGGGCACAGATTGTTGTGCCTCTTTTCATATTTCTTTTCCATACTGTCCCCAAATAGCCATTCCTGTCGTACTTGCATTAGCTCATATGGTCCAGGACCTCATTCCCAAGGCTACTTTGGACCTTGCCTTTACCCAGAGAGGGTTAAAGCCAGCAGAGTGGCACAGTTCGAATCCTTCGCCGCAATTGCACGTAAATAACCTTCTGGCAGCTTCCTTTTCACTGCTGTGCTCTTGTCTGCCAGCCAATCTCAGGCCCGGGCTTCCCCCAGGAGATGTTAATTCATGCCCCTCATCTGCCTGCCTGCCTGTCATCTTGACACATCACTGAGCCGGTGATGAAGCCTTTAATTAGTACATGTCTCCAGGCCCCTCCTATTGCCACCTCTTCTGTTTGCTTCCCGATGCCTCTCTCTTCTCTTCTCTTTGCCATCTCCAGTGTTGCCTCTCTCTTCTCTTCTCTTTGCCATCTCCAGTGTGGAAACCCTGCCTGTTAGTCCACACTGAGCACGTGGTCAGGTTGTTGTGTTTCATTCTCTCATCAGCCCTCTGAGATGGCCACTATGACCCTCAGTTTGCAGAGGTGGAAACCAACCAGCCCAGAGAAGTTACATTTCCTGGTCTTGGCCCCGGACAAGATCTTGTTTGAGTCCCAACTCTTCTACTTGCTTCTTCTGTGACTTTGCAAGAGTTATCTTACCTTTTACAGTTGCATTTTCCTGTGACAGGAAGGCAGGAATATGGACCTCATGGACTTACAGTGACGACTGAATGAAATAATTCTTGCATACCAGTTGGCTTAGTTTCTGTCACATAGTAGATTCTCAAAGACGTAGAGATCACCATCATCGTCATCATCATTGTTTATCCTTGAATCCAAAAAATATATGTGTAACAGATGTGTCTACCTGTGTACACATTCATTTATTTGGGAGACAGGAAAACTGATTCAAAATAACAATAATAATAGCCTTTTACTGAGTGCCTTATACGTGTTAAATTATTTAATTCTCACGACAACCTATTGAAGTGGTTCTGACATTATCACAGATTAACAGCTGAGGAAACTGAGGCTCAGAGGGATAATGCATCCAAGGACACAGAGCAGATAAATGACAGAGCCAAGAATTTAACCCACTTTTCGGGTCCAGGGTGTTCTTGACCCTCCAGCTATTTGGCCAGGCAAGGATGTGTGTCTTTCATGGGTTCACCAAGCTAACTGGAGGCAGAGGAGATGCGAGAATCTGGACTTTCTGAATCATAGCGTGGTGTGTTGTCTACTTCAAACCACAACCTGTCAGGTCTCTGTATGCCCTGAATTCAAAGAGGTCCACTTTGTTTGGGGCAATTTACACATTCAAATGCTGTGCTACAGTAAAGACCTTTCACTTCTTAGCAAGAACTTCTCAAATACTCGTCATCAGGAAATAGGACAAGATAAGTCTTTGACATCACAAAATACAGACCCATCTTTAGAGCATAGACCACAAGAAGCCTGAACAGTCTAGGTTGCTTTGAGCCCTGTGGGGTCCGTACAATTTACATAACTGTTCAGATATGCAAAGGGACATGGGAGAGGAGGGGAGGTGACACATCCTCCCCTGCTCTCCTGGATACAAGTAATAACTGTCTCTTCTCTGAATGAAGGTAGAGTCAGCAGAGAGCCCATTTTCCAGGACAGCCTGGGTTTGTATGCACTGGGGGAAACAAAGAACCCCCAATGGAAGATTCTAGAAGAGCTGGCCTCTTTCCACAAAGCCTGCTTCCCAGAGTAGAAAGTCTGTTCTCTCTTCTGTGGTGTTGGTAGTGGAGGAGTCACATGAAAAGTGGGATAGTTGTGACCATTATCTCTTTCAGTTAAGGGATCATTAAATGAGATAATCTACGTAAAGAAGTTAACACAGGTGTTCATACAGTAAATGCTCAAAATCTGCTTATTGCTATTGTTACATCATAATTTTGGTGTTCAATGGTTCATATTTGGTAAATTATAAACATTTACTTTATTAATAAATATGCCAACAAATATTAAGTACCAACTAAGAGCTAACCATGGAGGATTCCCTGGTAAATAAGTTGGACAAAGTCCCTTTCCTCAGGTGCTTATGTTCCAGTGCAGAACTACCCAAAAGAACTTTCTATGATCATGGGAATATGTTCTACATCTGTGCTGCCCAATATGGTAGCCACTGCTGTCTTGTGACTGCCGAGTGATTGAAATGCCGTTGGTACAACAGAGAAACTGGATCTTACAATTTTATTTGATTTTAATGAATTTTAGCTAAATTTTAACATCCACACTCGGCTGGAGGCTACTCTAGTGGACAGTGCAAGTCTCATGGACAGAAGTAGATAATTATTTACAAGATAGAAACTAACATCTAATATAGGGATCAATTGAATAACAAAAATCTATTGAACATCAGCGACGTGTTGGGGGTTTAGTGGCCGGGAAGCTGCAGAAGTGCCTGCTCTGAAGATAAGATATTTAAGCTAAGACCCATGGGGGAGGGTCACATTTTTTGAAGAATGGGAGGAAAAGTGTTCCAGACGACGGGAACAACACCACAATGCAGTGAGGTTAGAACATGCCTGGGATGTAAAAGGACTGGAAAAAAGGCCAGAGAGGGCCAATCATGGTGAGAGAGAACAAGAGTGTGGCACGATGTCACAACAGGCAGGGGCAGATCACAGCAAGACTTCGGGTTCTGTTTGGGCTCTTTGGGATTCCACTGGAGGGTTTTGCATAGGGGACCGATATGATGAAAACTATAATTTTAAAACATCACCTGGCTGCTCTGTGAATGAATGGACTGTTCAAGAATTAGAATAGATCAAGATCAACAGGTGAGAGGTAATTGGATTGAGATAAGCGATGATATCTTAGACTAACGTGCTTATAAAATACTCAGCACAATACCTGGCACCAAACAAGCATTTGAAAAATAATTATCTTTTTTTTTTTTTTTTCCCAGAGGCTACTTACTTCCCATGATAACAACAGGCAGGAGGAGGGAAGAGGGGATGGGTAAATTCACACCTAACAGGTATAATGCATACTATCTGGATGATGGACACATTCATAACTTCGGCTCAAACTGTACAAAATGAAATTATGTAACCAAAACATTTGTACTCCCATAATATTCTGAAATCAAAAATAAATAAATAATAATTTTTTAAAAACCCAATAGCTTACTTTAGCCAGCCAATCTGTCAAAATGTGTTCATGGGACATCACTGTGAATCTCAAGAATTCCAGGGCTTCTAGACTCAAGTTAGGTGGAGTCTTCCCACTTAAGTAACTCAACCATAACTGGGGATAGAAATCTGATGTTCCATGAACAATCGAAGAAGGTCCCAAGCTAGGACATGACCAATGGCTGAATGGCACATACTCTCACTGAGAGCTCTCTCAGCTCAGAAAAAAGCAGCCACTGAGGGAGACATTGCACTATTCGTCCCCCCAAATCATCCTCCTCTTGGAAACAATTGCCGAGCTTTTTCCATTTGGAAAACATTAATGCATCTTCCAGGAGAAGATGAAGCCCTAAACACACACAGATGGGCAGCCTGGACTCTGGCCCCACCATGTCCTCGCAGGGAAGAGATGAGCATGGGTGTGTCCCAAATGCAATGAATGGAGAGGAATTTTTTGTAGGAAGAGAAGAGGGGCGCACTGACAAGTGGTTGCTGGAGGTCATTAATTCGTCTTTGAGCTCAGGAACCCTATGCAGTGTGAAATGCCACATCTTTTCTTGAAGGAGCTAAATGGTTAAGAGTTGCACACAACAGCCTACTTCCTACCCCACTCCTCCTACCCAACAACCCCCATCTTAGGCTCTACTGATTCCAGAAGTTAGAAGACCTCCTCCTTGGCACTGGCTGAATGCAACCATTTCTCCAGTTAAACTATAAAATTAGATGCCAAACACATGAGGACAAAGAGGAGAAAAGAAGGAAAAGACCACTTGGCTATTGCACGACTGTGGGGAATTAATTATCCTTCATGTGTTGCTTGTGTGTGTGTGTGTTTTTAAAGCCACCCTGACCGTAAATGGAAAATGAAGACTTCCCTCAATTTCCCACATCAAGACCATGGCACTATTACCTCTGTGGGGACTGTGACTCCAAGCAGCAAAGATGTGTAATGTCCCGCAGCCACAGTAGCTTCTCCGGAAAGTGGGGGAAACAATATCTACTTTATGGATCTGTTGTAAAGGCCCATGTGAAAATGCACATAAACAGTTGAGCACGGAGCTGGCATACAGTGGGGTGCAGCAATGCTTGGGGACTATATGCTTCATGCACATTAAAATATCAGAGTAGCAAGTACTAGGTCAGTACCCAGATTAATGCCTGCCATATTGCAGGCTCATGGTGCACGTGATACTGGAACTGAATGTTCACAGTTGCCCAGAGACCAGCCTTTCAAGAGTAATACATTTGCAGATGAGAGGTTCAGAGGGGCAACCTCGCTTTTGTGCAATGCTTTCTGGCTTTGGAGTCACAGGTCTGGGTTTAAACCACAGTCTCGTGAGGTACAGTGTGGATAGTCTCAGGCAAACAGCTCTCTTTTCAGGATTCCAGGTTTTACATTGCTAAAGTGGAGATAATAGCATATCCTACCTTGTAGTGCTGTACCTTAGTCTTGTGCTGTATAGAGCCCAGTAGAACAATAGCTGCCAAAGTCATCATTAGTAATGTAAAATCCATTTTGCAACAACCTAATTTTCAGGGTCGACAGCAATGCCCATGTGGATGTTTAAGCAGCATTGATGCAATCTGGTGCAAGATTCAAGAATAAGGAATATATGAGTAAAAGATTACTACCAGCTCTATGCTTTCATCCATTTAAAAGGCTGGGCACAGTGGCTCATGCCTGTAATCCTAGCACTTTTAGATGTCAAGGTGGGAGGATTGCTTTATGTCAGGAGTTTAAGATCAGCTTGGGCAACATAGTGAAACCCTACTGCTACAAAAAAATAAAATAAATTGGCCAGGTATGGTGGTGCCTGACAGTAGTCTCAGCTACTCAGGAGGCTGAGGCAGGAAGATCGCTGGAGCCTAAGAGTTAGAGGCTGCAGTGAGCTGTGACTGGGCCACTGGGCAACAGAGCAAGACCCTGTCTCATATATTTATATATTCCCCTACCATGTACCAAGCACTGTCCTGGGAGCCAGGGATACAGAAATAAACATGACAGACAAGGTCTCTGGTTCCATGGAGTGGTTTTGGAAAATGAGACAAACATTAATAGAAAAATCATGAAGGGTGTAAGTATTGAACATGTCAGTTCATGAAGATGAGTTCTATGAAGAAATACTATACATGGTAGGGAGAAAGAATGAAAGAATGACGACAGATAGATGAAGGAGTGACTTAAGGCGTGGTCAGGAGAGGTCTTTCTGATGGGATGACATTTGAGCAGTGACTTGGAGGAAGTAAGGGAGTGGCCACATAGATGTCTGCGGGGAAGAGCATCCATGGTAGAGGGAACAGCCAATGCAAATGCCCTGAGGCTGGGGAGAAACAAACAGGATGGAAACCTAGGTGTATCCCAGTAGAGCTGAGACTGTCTGGGGAAAGACCCTCACATGGCACAGTCTGTTGTCTTTTGGGGTCACTCTCAGAACCCTGCTTGGGAGCACCATCCATCTGAGCCATTGTGCTGAGAGGGCTCAGTTCTCATCTTTAAATAATTTAGAGATTCCAACCAGTGGCCTTCCAGTCTTTCTGGAAATCAGAGTCTTGGTGTCTGCTAGAAATGGTAATGTCAGGCTAGAAGGCGCCAGGGCCCCAGCCCCGGCCCCCGCCCCCACCACATCCTGGCTGAGAGGTATGCTAGGCAGACCCTTGGACGTGTTTCTGCCCTGTGGCTTCCCTGACTCTGTCAGGGAACTGACAGTTCCCTGTCAGCAACTCCCAGGGCTAACTCCCCGGGTTGCATCACCAGTGACGTCCAGGGCCAGAGCGCCCCAATTAGCAGCCCTCTGCTGCCCAGATGGTTGGGGAGCACAGGAAGACAGAGTGGTCAGCAGCTTGGGTGGCTTTCTGGAGCACAACCTCGCTCTCTGCTCAGCAGGCGGAGGCCACGGCTGGCCTGGGAGAAACTGCTTCCATCCCCAGAGCTGCAACCCACCACCTTCAGGAGGCTGGGAACTCCCCTGGAAGACCAAAGGTCGGAGGTGTGCAGAAAAGGATAATGTAACGGAATGTGTCCCTTTCTCATGTTAATTCTCGTTTGTGCGCCCAGAGGCAAGCTGGAATTGCAGGAATGTGCTCAACTGCATGCAGTCTGCCGCTCAGCTACTGAGAGCCTAAGTCCTGTCCAACCACAGGGACTCAAGGATGTCTTCACACAGTGCTGGAGCTAAGCGTCCCCAGCACTTGCAAAGTGCCAGCCCCTGTGCTGAGCTCTTTACACGCAGAGTTTCCCTGAATGCTCGCAGACCTCTTTGAGGGAGGAACTGTTACTCTGATGCCTCCTTTCTACAGAGGAGAACATTGAAGCTCAGAGAGATTGCGTGATTGCCTGCAAGTCACGTATTTACGACAGAGTCAGAATTTGTACTTAAGCAATTTGAATCCAGAGCCCATAACCCTTATGCACTCCAGTGCTGCTCCCATCTTCCTTTGTCCCAGTCGTGGTGACCAGGGAGTGGCACAACTTGGGCAAGTGACTTCTTCTGTAAAGGGCAGGATAATACATATTTTCAGCTTTGCCAGCCTTACAGCCTCTGACACAGCTACTCAAAAGGCACCTTTGTACTGTTATAGTGCAAAAGCAGCCATCGACAGTCTGTAAACGGATTTGTGTGGCTGTGTTCCAATAAAAATGTTTATGGAAACAGCGGGCTGGGCTTGGCCCACCCCTGATGTAGATGGTCATCCACTGTGCCATTCTTAGAATATTGCTCAGCCATTCTTAGTGCATTGGCTTACCATGATCATACTTGTTGCCTCATGGTCACAAGATGGCTGCAGAAGCATCAGGTATGACACCCACAAACTGCAAGAAGCAAGGGGCCACCCAACCATCTTACAAGGTTGTCTTTTATGTTAAAACTGGGAAGGAAAGCCTCTTATCTCCACCAGTCTTCATCTTTTGATTCATCAGCCAGCACTGAATTATATTGTTTACCCACAAATCAATCACCCACAAATGGGAGTAGGATTATATGAATCATAATATGAGCTGCTTACGCTCACCCCTCAGTCTCAGAAAAGGTTCCACTTTCCCTCCAAATCTATGGAGGGTTATTACAATATTGGGTTATTTTGGCATAGACAAAGGGAACATGAATCTTTTGGGTAAGTGATAACATCTTCCACACTCATAATCATTTTTAGAAGCGATTCAGAGTCAGGTCCAGGCTGCTGGAGCTCCTAAATCACCTTGGAACTTGCGCTAAGCCTCTCAGGTATGAGGCATGGGGGATAGCGGGGAGCTGGGGCCACATTTGACAGCCTGTCACTCATTCTTAAGACGCAGCTTTAGAGGAGCAGGCGTCAGCCCCAGAGCTGAGGCTGGAGGGGCCTTCGGGGAGGAGGAGACAGGTGTGAAAGGGAAGGAAAACTTAGGCAACAGGTGTGGCCACCTCCCAGGCTCCAGCAGCGAGATTCCTGTGGTTTGAAAACACTGCAGTCTCTCAGGCTGACATCTCGGAGGACGGCTGAGGCTTTTCAGAGCTTGCACTTAAAGTCATTCTCGGGCATAATCTGCCAGAATTCGAATCAACTGCCAGGGGTGGGGAACCTGCAGCCTCAAGGCCACACGTGGCCCCCCAGATCCCCAAATGTGGCCCTCAACTGAATCCAAACTACACAGAACAAATCCCTTTATTACAAGGATTTGTTCTGTAAACTGGATTCAGTCAAAAGGCCGCACTCAAAGATCCAGAAGGCCACATGTGGCCCCAAGGCCACAGGTTCCCCACCCACACTTGGATAAACGTGTTTTGAGATCTAGAGATGAAAGAAAATATGAGAGATTTAAGTTGGACACTTGCCACTCATTCATTCAGTGATTATTTGTTGAGTGCCTACTATGTGCCAGGCCCTATTCTAACTCAAGAGTTAAAAACTAACAGGTAAAAACCATATCATCATGAAGCCTACTTTGTGGTAGGAGAAATGGGCCGTAAAATAAGAAAAGTTAATCCTTGTTTCCTTAGCTACCCGTGTAATTTCTCTTAACCTGTTTCCCACTTATAAAATAGATCTCTGTTACTCACTATCCAACGTGTGCCAGGCTGCGAGGGTTAATTTTATGTGTCAAGTTGGCTGGGTCATGGTGCCCGGATATTTAGACAAGTATCATTCTCGATATTCCTGTGAGGGTGGTTTTGGGGGCAAGATTAACATTGAAGTCAGTAGACTTTGAGTAAAGCCGACTGCCCTCCGCCATGTGGTTATTTTCCCGACAGTGGGAAATCTCAGGGATTAGGCCACACGTCTCACAACGGTGCCATGCTTGGAGAGCGAGATTGCCATAAGCGCCATCTGTCGTCCTGGGCGTCGGTGGCCTCCTCTCTCTGGGCCCTGGAGCGGACAGCACCTGTGGTGGTCTCTCTCTCAACCCCCGGGGTCTCTCACCTGAGCCTCAGACAGGCTTCAAAGATAACTCCTGGAGGGACAGGGTGGGCCGGCGGCTGGGGGTTGGATGTTTTTAAGAGCTGGTTTCAATTCTGTGATATTGCTGTCTTGGGCAATGGAGGTGTGTCCTTTTCAATTGCATTCTCAACAAACAGTGAGACAGAGAAAAAAATAATAAAAGACAATGGAACAACACTTCCACTCTCACGTGCAAATGACGATTCATCGTTATATGTGATGATTTTCACTTTGGGATGTCGTCTTCCTCTCTCCTCATTTGACTCTCAGCACAGTTCTGTGGGGTGAACAGCCGTGCATTGTGGATGGGGCAGTTGAGGTCCACAGGGCTGAAGGGACATCCTTGGGCTGCACGGAGTGAGGAGCGGAGAAGACTCCACATCTCTCAATGTCTCGTCTTATACATTTTTCATTAAATCTCAGCAATTCTTGGGCTATCTGGATATTTTTAGCTCTATTTCACAGATGAGAAAATTGAGTCCCCCAAAAGTGAAATGGCTTGTTCAAGGATAACTTCAGTTATAACAACAACAACAAGAATAATTAGAGTTAGAATTAGGAACACAATTTAGCCCATAACATGTTCCAAGGAAATAGCATATCATAATCATATCATGCCATAATTCCAAATATAACCATAAATAGAAAAACACTCTCACTTGCCATAAATAGAAGCAACTAGAACAGTGCCTGGCACATAGTAGGTGCTCAGTATTTGTGGAATAAATGATTGAATGATGACAAAATAAGTACAATAGAGACAAAATTATTCTGCAATATGCTAAGTGGTTGCTTAGTAAATGCTCTAAGCTTGAAGTTCTTCTCTTTTTTAAAGTAGGAAGGTGACAAGTGCTAGAGGTGCATTTAGGACGTATTAGCACTGATCGAGACCTTCTGCTTTGCTCAATCAGAAAGACTAGGAGAGATGATAAAGAGAATAACTTTCTCTATATATCATTTTAAGTTATTTTATTATCTCCTAAAATCTTCCCACCTCCCACTGGTGGCTTATGGCTTACACTTGGGGAAAGGTCGGCCTGCCCACGGACAAAGTCACTCTCTTACTGGGAGCACACGATGTTCTCCTGATCTCTCTTCAGCCTCATGCTCTGCCTGTCTTCTCACCACCTTACACCCCAGTGGGCTTATCTGAAGCAACTCAAGCATGGCACATTGTCCCATACGTTCCTGTGTCCTCATACATCCCCCTACCTCTGGTAGGAACATCTGCCTCCATCCTGGGAGCTTAGTGATCTCCTCCTTATCCCTCGGAACCCATTCAAGAATGCCCCTAAAGAGAGAAGTAGGGGGAAAAAGTAGGCTGCAAGCTAGCATTGGCAGTATAATTCCATCTTAATGGGACAAAAATACAAATATAATTCTGGAAGCCACATTAAAGCATAATGGGAATATGATAGCTTCTTTTCTTTTTGCTCATCTGTAGCTTCTGATTTTTTGACAGCCAACATGTATTCTTCTGTAATAGTAATAAATAGTTACTTCTGATGTTTTCAAAGAGCAAGTTTCTACACGTTTTCTTTGGGGAACTCTTCCTGAATAATACCTTGCTCCACAAGACACAGGCACACGCCTACGAGCACATGCATGCCCCAGGCAGGAAAAGACAATAACAGTCCTTTCTGCTAACTTTGCATTTTGGACATAACTCTATTATTTCATTAATCGTGCTGTTTTGAAATTATCTACTAATATATCTCCTCCCCACCCTAGTCTGTGAGGCAGCATCGTGTAGATGTTAAGAGTATGGATCCCAGAGCAGCAGTGCCTGGGGTGGAAGCCTGGGTCCACCAATTCCTCCACTTGTTCACCGACTACTAAGCATCAGCCTGTGCCAGGCACTGTGCTTGGCAGCTCAGATGCACTTGGGTTCAGACCAGACACTGGAGCTGCCACTGCAATGATCAGATGGACCACCAAGACAGTCACGTGCGAGCATAATATATTAGCGAACTCAAAGGTAGTATACCAGAGGGTGCACGTGTTGTGCAAAAAATAAAAATGCAGGGCACAGAGAGAGAGATTGAGGGTGAGGAAAGAGGGGAGTGAGGGGAGGGATGGAAATTGAACTGGGATCAGTTCACAGGGACTGTGATCAGTCCCTTATACAGAAGGGGAACTTTGAGAAAGAACTTTGAGAAAGAACTTGCAAGAAGAGAGGGTGCCATCCACGCATATAACTGGTGGAGGAGCAGGAAAGACCACTGCAAAAGCACAAAGGCAGGAGCATCCTCACATTATGAACTGAACTGTGTCAAATCCATATCTTGAAGCCCTGCCCTTAATGTGACTGTACTAGGAGAGAGCGCCTTTGTGGAGGTAACAAGGTTAAATGAGGTCATCAGGGCAGGGCTGTATTCCAATAAGACAGGTGTCCTCCTCGTAAGAGGCGGCAGAGACACCAGGAGTGCTCGGGCACTGAGGAAAGGCCACGTGGGGACACAGCAAGGAGGCAGCTGTTTGCAAGCCGGGGAAAGAGCCCTCATCAGAAACTAATCCTGAGAGCACCTTGATCTTGGATTTCTAGCCTCTAGAACTGGAGGATATAAATTTCTATTGTTTAGAACACTCAGTTTGTGGTATTTCGTTATGGCTGCTTGAACTGACAAATATATCTGGTGTTTTGGAGAGATGGGAAGGAAACCAGTGTAACCCGGGGCAGATGGAGTGACGGGGAATGCAGTAGACGGGGTGGCCAGAGAGACGTCTCTCCAGGGGGTTAGTTACTCAGGTGCAGCAGCCCCCAATCTTTTCGGCACCAGGGACTGGTTTCATGGAAGACAGTTTTTCCATGGACGGGGTTGCAGGGAGGCAGAGTGGCTGTAAATGCAGATGAAGCTTTGCTGGCTCCCCACCTGCTGAGTCTGAGTGTCATATCATTGCTTCATTATTATAAAGGGACATAATGAAGGAACCTTTCTATTCCTTTATAAGAGCGGGACACCATTTCCATGCACACCCAAGAGACTTCCTCTCATGTTTCACTGGTCAGAACAGAGTCACACCCCTGGCCCATGTACCAATCACAGGACAGGAGGTTGGGCTGGCTGGGATCACCTTGAACTAATCAGGATTTTTAGTTTTTTAATCTTGAGAGAAAAATTATAAAAGGTTGCCATAAAGATTGTCCCACAGATTAAATCAGAACATACGTGTTACTCTATCGTGGTTTTGAGTTAGCCAATCACCAGCCAAGTTTCTTCCAATCTATAGGCGGGCTTACACTTCCAATTGCCATCCTGCAACTACATACACACACACAACACGCACACACACATGTGCACACATATTTAACTCTGAAATTGGATAGTCCTGAGTGCACACCCCAGCTCAGTGGCATCAGTGACCACACGTGTTTCTTTACCTCTCTGTGCGCCCCTCTTTGGCCTCATCCTGTTGACAATAAATTTTATACAGCTGCTACATGCCAGGTACTGGTAAGAGCCCAGAACAGAATGAGGAGGAAAAAATAAAACCAGAATTCTACCCAATGGGACAGAATTCAAAGACTCGCACAAATAAATTCAAAATCATAATTCTGATAAATTCCATGAAGACCAGTTACGTGCTGTGCGAGCACGTGTTGTGGGCTGCGTGGGGGCTTCCCTGGGAAGCGATGGATCTAGAATCTGGAGGAAGAATAGGCGTCAATCAGACAGTATCTACGGTGTGCTAGAGCCTGCCTATGTGCCTTGTGAGAACTGAGAGTTCAAACTTCAGGAATTTTTTGCAAGCTAGTTATTAAGTATAGCCATCATGAAGAATTAAATTATATACCAAGCACAGAAAGACAAATGCCACATGCTCTCACCTATGTGGGAGCTAAGAAACATTGATCTCATGGAAGTAGGGAGTAGGTTGACAGATACCAGAGGCTGGGGAGGGTGTGTGGATGGGAGGCGGGAAGGAAGAGAGGTTGGTCGATGGGTACAAGCATGCAGTTGGATACAAGACATAAGTTCTAATGTTCAATAGCTGAGTAGAGTGACTATAGTTGCAACAAGATATTATATATTTCAAGTAGCCAGAAGAGAGGACTTAAAATGTTCCCAACACTTAAAGATGTGAGGCAAGGGACACCCCAAATACCCTGAGACTTGATCATTACACATTCCATGCATGTAACAAAAATTCACACACACCCCATAAATATGTAAAATATTATGTACTGATAAAAAAGGAAAAAAAGAAATTACATAAACATAAAATTTAAAATGCTATATTAAAAACAAAGCGGTAAATTCTTAAAATTCATTACTTCCTAATTATCTTACTACATGTTACTATGATATTTTTTCTCTTGAGGTTATTTATAATGATTACCTGTATGGTAGAAATACTACACATCGAGGTGCCATGGTGCTCCTCTTCCCAATGTTGTTCTCAGTGACGTCAACTTAGTAGCTCAACATTTGGCCGTGGTGCAGTGTTTACACCACAGAAATTGGCAAGTGCTTTGGATCAGGTTTTTGGTTTTGCTGCACTCCCCCAACTGAAAGCCAATCATCAAACATATTAGCACACAAGTGGGCAAAGAGAGTCAAAGAATGACATTACAGATAGTAGGGACAGTTTATGACATATTTGAGAAATTGAAATAGGTCACTGAGAATGCTAAGAATTACTACCTCAAAGGGTTTTATGGACCAAATAGAACAATCCATGTAAACATTTTAACACAGTGCCTGGCACATACTAAGTCCTCAATCATGGTAGTTAGTTTTTTAAATTTGGTAGTGTCCAATTGCTTCCAATGGTAGCTGTGTATGTTTTAGGGTTAGTGGCATAGGTACCAGGGTGGCAGATACTACTGGCTGCCTTCCCAATATCCACTCTCTTCTTCCTCAATGTAACAGAACTTCAGTATTTTTCAGGGCAGCAAGGTGCTCAGTTAAAATATTTGTGATCCCAGGCTCCAGGGACCTATGGCACTCAATGCTGTCCAAGAAGACATAGCTAACAGTCCCAGAAAAGCCTTTTAAATAGCCCATCTCCCTGGATGCTCCTCATAATGGAATGTGGACACGGGGCTTGAAGTTGCAACAGGAGTTTTACATTCATGCATGTCTCAGTCTGTCTGGGCTGCTGTGACAAAATATCACAGGCGGAGAGGCTTGCAAACAACCATTTACTTCTCACAGTTCTGGAGGCTGGAAGTCTAAGATCAAGGTGCTGGCAGATTCTGCGTCTGAGGAGGAATCTGTCCGGTCTTCACAGACAGCCGTCTTCTCAGGGCAACCTCACACGGTGAAAGGGGCAAGTGAAGGGTCTTCCTCAGGCCTCTTTTACAAGGGCACTAATCTCATTCACGAGGCCTCGCCCTCATGTCCTAATCACTTCCCAAAGGTCTCCCCTCCTAATGCCATCACCTTGGCGATTAAGATTTTAACATGTGAATTTTGGGGGGACACAAACATTGGCTCTGTTGCAATGTTGTTACCAGCATGAGGACACATGGAGGAGTGGGAAAGTAGCATTCAGGTCACGGATGCTAACAGTGAGCTACTGGAATGGCCCTCCTCTGAATATTTTATGTTAGGTTCAAAATCCTCTAACTATATCCATGCATCCATTGATGGACACTTAGGTTGATTCCATCCATGTCTTGGCTATCATGAATAATGCTGCGATGAGCACGGAAGTGCAGATACCTCTTCAAGATTCTGATTGCAAACCCTTTGGCTATATACTCAGAAGTGGGATTTCTGGATCATATGCTAGTTCTATTTTTAATTTTTGGAGGAGCCTCCATTCTGTTTACCATATTGGCTACACCAATTTACATTCCCACTAACAGTGTACAAGAGTTCCCTTTTTTCCACACTCTTGCCCACTCTTATTTTGATAGATAATAGCCTTCCCAACAGGTGTGAAGTGACATCTCATTGTGGTTTTGATTTGCATTTCCCTGATGATTAGAGAGGTTGAGCATGTTTTTCATAAACCCGTCCGCCATGAGTATGTCTTCCTTTGAGAAATGTCTCTTCATGTCCTTTGCCCATTTTTTTAATCGGGTTATTTGTTTTC
Organism: Varecia variegata; assembly: GCA_028533085.1. Taxonomy (NCBI): domain Eukaryota; kingdom Metazoa; phylum Chordata; class Mammalia; order Primates; family Lemuridae; genus Varecia; species Varecia variegata. The sequence goes on from CM052452.1 coordinate 8,248,483, forward strand.
TTGACTTCTAGGAGTTTCTTATATAATTTTGGATATCGATCCATTATCAGATGTGTGGTTTGAAAATATTTCCTCCCATGCCACAGGTTGTCCCTTCACTCTGTGGCTGGTTCCCCTTTGCTGTGCGTGAGCTTTTTCATTTGATGTCATCCATTTGTCTGTTTTTGCCTTTGCTGCTAGTGCTTTTGGGGTCATGCAGACACAATGTAATACTATTAAGTATTAAAAAGAAGGAAACACTGTCATTTATGAAAACAGGGACAAACCTACAGGACAGTATCTAAGTGAAATAAGCCAGGCACAGAAAGACAAATACTGCAGGATCTCACTTAAATGCGGAATCTAAAAATGTTGAACTTGTAGAAGCAGAGAGAGTAGAATGGTGGCTGCCGAGGGCTGGCGAGAAGGGAGGCTATGGGGAGATGTTTGTCAAAGGATACAAAGTTTCACTTAGATAGGAGGGATAAGTTCAGGAGAGCTAATGGACACATAGCGCCAACAGTTAATAACAATGTATCGCACACCTGAAAGTTGCTAAGAGTAGATCTTAAATGTTCTAATCACACACACACACACACACACAAAAATGTTGTCACCACTTACAAAAATGTGAGGTAATGGACATGTTAATTAGATTGATTTACCCATCCCACAATGTATATAATTTTTTATTTGTCAATTTAAAATATTGATTAATTAATTAAAAAATCCCCTATATATTTAAGCCACTGAGGCTGGGTGTTGTGTGACTTGCTGCTGAAAATGAATGTATTCCTAACTGTCAGGAATGCATTTCCCAGCCCTGAAGTAAGCAATACAGCTGTAAGAAGCCAGTCAGAAGACTCTAGAAGCTTGCTGATGAAAGCATGGACCATGGACCAACAGCATCAGCACCATCTGGACGTTTGTTGGAAATGCAGGGTCTCAGATCCCACCCCAGACCCCCCCCCCAAAACTTACCTTTTAACAAGTTCTCTAGCTGTTCATTCCACGATGATGAAATTTGAGAAGCGCTCCTTTAGGAAATTCTCCTGGAACAGACTCTCTACAGGTCTACCCTTTGATTCGAGGACTCCTGCCTGAGGATGCCCTTAAGGATGCAAACCCAGAGCCTTGCCCACGCAAGCAGATTTTTTTGAAGTTGTGCTGGACGCCATCCTGGGCTTCCCTAAGGCGACCAGAATTTCCCCTTGCAGCTATCCAAAGTGACTGCAAGATTACCCAATGCCCAGAAATGAAGCCTAAACATCCATCCCTCGATAAACATACTTAGGCCCTTAAAAGTTCAAACTCCGTGTTGGGTCCTGACCTCTGAAATATTTATACACAGTGATGCACCTTCCAGATAACGTCTCCTGGAATCCGCTTAGCAGCCAGGCTGCAACCGGGAGGGAGTTAATAAATGCTCTTGTTCTCCATAATTCAGCAAGAAAGCTTTTGCTGAGCCCCCAGACGCAGCTAAGAATAGCCGGGATCCTTCTCGTCTTTGAGAGCTTCAAGATTAAAAAAAAAAAAAATGTTTCCCGCTCCTCTCCTGCCTCCTCTAGAGTGTTCTGCTGAAGCTCTCAGAGTTGGTGTCACCCTGGCCTATGCCCAAGAAATACCCTTGTTTGTTGGAATGGGTTCAGCTCTCGGCTGATTTCTTCCTTGTACCACTCCTTGCCAGACTAGTTCAATCTTGGGTCATCCCTGTTTGGGTTTGTTGGTTAACTCCAAGTCTCCTACGGAAAGGAAAAGAAAAAAAAATAAGCTTTGTTAGAGCGACAAGGCCCACGGGTCAAGCCAGCCTGGGCTTGTCTTCTCTGTCCCAAGCAGCCCATCTTGAAGAAATACCTTCTTTCCTCTGCTTTGAGAGTTCTCTCTTCTCCCTAAGTTCCAGAACTAGGTTTCCCTCCCTTCCCCCAGAATAAGGGAGTGTCTGAAGAGCAGGAACTTTAGAATGGAACGTACCAAAATCAAGTCCCTGCTTGGCCCCTCACCCGCTGTGGCACCAGGAGGAAGTGACTTCCTGAGTTTCAGTGTCCCGGTTTCTGACACCATAATAATGACATCGACCAAGAACCTTGTGCACATCCACTAGAATGTATGTCCTGCGAGGGCACCGTTGTTGCCTGTTTTGTCTATTGTGTCTGACTCATTGAAGTGACTTGGTAAACTTTTTTTTGGTGGGAGGGATTAACCAATTCTTGCAACTATTCTGTGAGGCAGGGACTGTAACTCTCCCCATTTTGCAGATGTTGAAACTGAGGTTCACATGGTTAAGTCAGTTGTCTGAGATTATATGGCCTGTATGGGACAGAGTCAAGATTAGGACACACACTTGCTGGGCTCCAGAGCCTGTGCCAGCCACCCCATGGAGCTATAGACCTTAGACAAGGGAGTTAATGTGCCTAAAACACGCCACACACTGTGCGTGGTCAAAAAATACTGGCTCCCTCTTCCTCTCGACCTCTCACGCCATTTCCCCTCACCAACACTGCTTTCTATTCTTCTAACTTTTCCCCAAGTCCTACTTCAAGTTGGAGAACAGCATCATGAACTGAGAAAACAAAAACAGAAACAAACGTCCTTGGTCTGCTCAGGGATCCACCAACTTTCAAACTCAAGGAAGAATGGCAAGAGGGCGTATTCATCTCCAGTGACACCCCCAGTGACAAGGACATTTCTGCTGGAGGCCTCAGCCTTCTCTTTTTAACCTCTTCTTTTCTATCGCAGGTGATCGGCTGTACATCAGCATGTTAGGATCGTTGCTAAAGTGTGGCTCTATACATGCGCTGCTTGTGAAAATTCAGATTCCTGGGCCCCGCCCCAGCCTACTGAATCCAAGTCTCTGGGGGCAGGGCCCTGGAGAGTGTGTATTTTTCACAACCCCCCTGACTGGCACACTAAAGTCTGGAAACCCTTGACATTGAACCTTGGCAAGTGAAGAGGGGAAAAGTAAGATCGTCCTCAACCTGGGCTCATAAAACTTTGCATGCCAAGCTGAGCTCGGGAAACTGAGTCACCAAGGAGGATGGCTTCCCACGTTGCTCATCCACGTGCTCGCTCAGCACTGCAGACAGACGCTGTGGCTCTGCTCTGCTGCTCCACGCCTGCCTCTCTCCATGTTCTGCCAGCACATTCAACTTGGTCCCGAGTCTCCCCAGGTGTTGCTCTGCCTTAGAGCCTACAGTGCTGCCTCTAGCTTTCAACAAGGAGAAAAAATTTCCACTGAGCAGGAGAATAGGAAAGCAGAGGGCAATGCATTAGTCAATGTGTGACTCACTAAGATAGATAAACAAATAATACAAAAAAGAAAGGAAGGAAGGCAGGCAGGCAGGGAGGGAGGGAATAAAAGGTGATCATGCACAGCCCCAAACATGCCATGAGCCATGAGGTTCCTAGGGAAGGAAACACACACATTACACACATGCACACACATGCTCATACATGTTCGTGTTGCTATTTCATTAATTTTCCCAAGTCCTTTCAGAATGAACCTAATCTCAGATTTCCTTTTGTGGCCCTGGGCATCTGTCCCTGGATCTCTCTCTCTGTGCCTCTGTAGCTATAAAAATGGGACAATAATTCTACCTTATCTGCCCCAGAGCGTGTTGCGACAATATGGGGGCAGCTGCTTTCTTTGAAAAGACTGGAGGGTTGTGCACATATCACAGGGTAGTACGATCATCACCAGTTTCCGGGGCCACTGAGACACCCATGCCAAAGTGTCCCAAGCCTCTCTGGTGTGCACACATGAACCCATTCCAGAGCTGCGCAAACTGACAAAGTCCCAGCTTTGGCAACGTCACCCAGTGATCGGCAGAACCAGTCAAATACATTGAGTAAGACTCCTTGTGCCTGTCCGCGGAGCCTGTTAAGTTCTGCATGTCAGTCAACACACTTTGGTGGAGGGAACAAAGGAAGGTGGGTCATAAGATTTCAGGACTTTTGCTCCCAGAATCTCTGAGCACTACTTTTTCTGGAAATACTTCTTCCAGAAAGATCCTTTGCTGCTTCTAGGCACTAATGGGATCCAGTGACCTTATGCTGATGGGTCCAGGATTTGGGGCTGTAACTGCCCACTGGATCTGGTAACATCGTGCCAAGGTTCTCCATGAGGGCAGAGACAATGTTTGCTGCTTTAAATGCCATATCCAGAGCTGTGCCTGGGGACCTGGTGCATAGTAGGTGCTCAATAAATGTTGGTTGAACAAATGGATAAGTGACGAAACCAATGAACAAACAAAAGAATGAATAAATGTCTCCATGGGATGCCAGATAAGCATCCCATGCTTGCCAGGGGTCAAGCATTGTCATTGTCATACAATGGGCACACATCACTCTCTGCATACACCCCATGGCTGATCCACTGCTAAGTCCTATACATTCAGGTCCTAATGGATTTCGAGTCTGGCCACTTCCCCTCATTGCCACCCTGAAGTCCAGAAAACACTATCGATGCTCACCGGGCTACTGCAGCCAACCTCCAACCTATTACTCACACAATGGCCTTAGCTCAGCACCTGACACATAACCGCTGCTTTTTGTGTTTTTGTTTTTACAGCAGAGGATCGATACAAGGTAGCCCGATACTACAGTTTCTGCAATTATGACTAAGACAAAGTACACAGAGAGGCTAAACACGGACTCTGGAGACAGATTTCCAACACCCACATATATCTCTGCCATTTACCCATTGTCAGCTTTTAACCTTAACCTCTCTGTCCCTCAGTTTCCTCATCCACAAAACAGAGATAAAAATTATACTTTATAGGCTGGTTGCAAAGTTTATGCACATTAATGTATGGAAAGGGTTTAGACTGGTAGGAAGGACATAGTAAACACTGTATATGATTTTTTATTCATTATTAATTTTTTAACCTGAAAGTATGTGAGGGCAACTAAGTAAGATACATAGCACCCATGTTTCTGAAAAAACACAATAGTTATTTTCCCTGGTCAGGCCATTTTGCATTTTTTAATGAATCACTCACATGCAGAACATTCTGAGTGTTCTACAGGACCAGGGGCAAATTCCATGAGGACATGATCCCCCAAATGCATTTCCCTCCTACTATCTATGTAGACAAACCAACACATATCCCTGGAGCTCTCTATTTTTTTTTTTTTTTTTTGAGACAGGACCTTATTCTGTCAGCCAGGCTGACGTGCAGTGTTGCAATCATAGCTCAAACTCCTAGGCTCAAGCCATTGCCCCTAGTAGCTGGGACTACAGGCGTGCACCACCACACCTGGCCAATTTTTTTTGTAAAGATGGGGTCTCACTATGTTGCCCAGGCTGGTCTCGAACTTCTGGCCTGAAGCAATCCTCCCACCTTGGCCTCCCAAAGTGCAGGGATTACAGGCTCTCTCCCTTTTAATCACAGGAAGGATGAAATGATAAAGTTGCTTCATGCTCACCCATGCCAAGCGTGTCAAATATTTAAATTCCCTCCCCGCATCCACAAGCATCACTGCTCCAACGATTCTCTGGTTACTGATCTTTCCCTGCAACTGCCAGTCGATGAATTCTGATTAACCACACGCCCCCCACACCCCCCAGCCGCCTCCCCACTTTCTAGTCCCAAGTTCTCTGTCAGTCTCTGTTAGATTTTCATTGAAGAAAAAAAAAAGTTACTTCCTAGAATGTTCAAAAGTCTTTCCTCAGTTTGTTATTAAAGCAATTATCTAGCATAACACACTGAAATCGCAAAAGGTATTCTAATGGGAAACAAATGCTACAGACAAGCGACCCGGCTGGCCGAGCTCAAAATCTTTATTGAAAAATGAAGGGAAGGTGATTAGTTGGGGAAAGGCAGGGGAGGAAAGATTTTCCACCTGGCCTTGGACAGTACATCAAAAGGCCGTCAAAAGGATGCTATTTATAACCATTATTGCTCTGTCCCTGGAGCCCTGTTGGTCTGCCTCCCCTTCCCGCTTTCCCCCACCCCCGACTCTGCATAGAGCCCACTGCACATGGCTGCCACCTTTGAGAGCCAGGCCACGCAGGGCCATGTCCTGGAGAAAGCTTGCACGGTTCGAGACCCATGTGTCGGCCAGACGGGTCCTCATGTGTCCTCCTGCAGCTCCTAACATCTTTACAACCTCATTTCAACTTCTCAATCGGTAATTGCCAACCATAAAATCAAACACCTAGAACAGACACTGAGCTGCCCAGATGCCCAGTGAAAACTCTGGTTTTTCTGGGAGTGTGGGCTGGAATAGAGCGAATGCTATGGGAAACGAGGCCAGGGGAGGATATAGTCATTCCACAAACATCTATCAGGCACCCAGGATCTGCCCATTGCTGTGCTCTACCCTGGGGAGACATGAGTTAAAAAAAAAACAAAACACCAGAGCTGTCCTCAAGTGATGACGCTAGTGTGGAAGGCGGGTTTAATCCTGGGCAAACTCTCATTGATTGGCTGGTGCTACCTGAAACTGTGACTTGAAAAGATTCTGAGCTCAGAAGAAAACAATTCTGTGATTGACTATTGATGCCTGCCATGGGCATAGTATTACGGAAATGGTAGCGTACTGCGTACCTGGCAAAGCTTGTCTGGTGCTGCTGTTCTCAAACTTCAACGTGCATGCTAATTAACTGGGATCTGGTTAAATTACAGATTCTGATGCAGTAGGCCTGAATTGGGGATGGAATCTGAGGTTCTGTCTTTCTAGAAAGGTCCCAGGTGGGGCTGATTCTGCTGGTCCAGGGACCACACTTTGAGTAGCAAGTGTCCAGGGGAACCTGTCAATAAAACCACCACATTCCCAGATCCATCACTTGCATAGGCAAATAACTCTGTCTAAATCACTGCACTGGAGAACAAGGGGTTGCAGAGTACATTTTGAATGGGCAATTCTTCACCCAGTCTCTGAGTTGCCCAAAATTGAATGCAGTGGTCCAGCCAGCTCAGATCTTGAACAAGTGGCTTCCGTTAATTGGCTGGGAGCAAATGAAGGCTCCCAGAGGGCCACAGCCTAGGCTCAGTGCCCCATCTAGAAGTTCAGATGTTTTTCCAGATCAATCCAAGGCTTTCACAAGTCTCTGGGGACCTACCAGGCACTCTGTCTAAAGCTCCAGAAGATTCCATTCCTGGTAAATCTTTGGGCAGCACCACTGCCTCAGTAGAACTGATGATCACTTCAAAGATCTCCTTGCTTGTGGTATTTTAGTACTTTTGATCTTGGCCTGAAACCATCAACCCAGAAGCATGTGAAAGTGAAAAAGAAAAGAAAAAATAAGACATCATTTACTGACTTCCCTACTCTCACCCAAACAAATTTTGTCCAAGTTCTTTGTCTGGATCAAGTTTGAGTTTGGGTGAAGACCTAGTGAGACCCTATAGAGTCTGTTAACAAAATAGGCATAGAGGGGACATACCTTAAAATTATCAAGGCCATATAGCATAAACAAAAAGCCAATATCATACCGAATGGGGAAAAATTGAAACCATTCCCACTTAGAACTGGAACCAGACAAGGTTGCCCACTATCTCCACTTCTATTCAACACAGTGCTGGGAGTCCTTGCTAGAGCAATTAGACAAGAGAGGGGAATTAAGGGCGTCCAAATGGGGGCAGAAGAGATCAAACTCTCACTCTTTGCTGATGATATGATGTTATATCTAGAAAACCCCAAGGCTTCAACCAAGAGACTCCTGGAATTGATAAATGAATTCAGTAAAGTCTCAGGATGACCAGACTATTTCTGATGAAAATATGCTTGCATTTGCCTGCATCTTAGAAGGGGTCACCACCAAAGAAAGCCTTGAACTATTATTTCAGAATATTTTTAGATCAGTCGTTTTTGAATGCCATAATTAATTGCCAAAGTGGCCAAATAAGAATTTTATTCAGAGAGATGGTTAAATGCAGAGATTGCAGGATTCCACCAGACACTCCTTAACTGAGAATTCAGCCATAGAGCTCGGAATCTGGATTGCAGGCAAGCAGAGCTACAACGTGGGAGCCACTCTTTTAGATCATGAGTCCTATTATTATTACTTAGTAAACAATTGCTGAGAACAGGCCAGCCGTGACCTACCCCGGGGTGGGCACTCTCCAAGAGGCTGTGCCTGTCTCCTCTCTCCTCCCAGTGTCTGCAGCTAAGCACAGTGGAAGATCAGCCAGAGACAGCTTCTCCCCGAGGTGGGTCCCCCCGGGACCATTTGCAGGGAGTCAGTGAGAGTTTTCTTCAGCTCCCACAAACCCTGTGATGTGGTGTTCGCTGTCAGGCGAGGCAGAGAGAACATATGCGGGGAATACACAGCACACGGAGCGATGGAATCCATAAATCTTGGGCACGTTGTCTGGTTTCTCAATTCCAGTTGCAGAACAACAGTGAGGATCAGAAATTACAGCCAGATCCTCGGGCCGCCCTGAGCTGCCTTCTGAAGGCCGCTTGCTGGTGAAACTAGCTCACGTTTGGAAAAAGGGTTTGTTGTTATTTACCATCTTTTTTTTTTTTTTTAATAAAAGAGGCAAAAAACTGAGACCCTAAAAAAGAGTGCCTAGCATTCTTGCCTATAGCCTTCGGAAGCACAGGTCTTGGGCCGTGCTGAGCATGTCTGTGAAAACCCCAAGTGTTTTCCAAGGCAAACTGTATTGAAGGGAAGCTATTTCCTGAATTCAGATGTTGCCTCCGTGTCGTAGGCATTTATTTGTTCCTGCCTTTTGCAGATCTGAACTAAGAGGAGAGTGGGACGTTTCTGGTACCCGCATCTCTAACTAATAAAGAAAAACTAAAGAAACACTGAGAAGGCGCTATGTTTCAGGAACAATAGAGACCTTTCATACCTTTAGTCTGTGTCATTCATTTGCATGCCAGGTCTCTGGAAGGTTTTGAGTTTGCAAAACCTGTTTGACTGTGTTTCAGGCACTGGGGCCTAAAGTGGGGCAGCAAGGGCTGGATTCAAACCCCAGCCTTAGGACTGGATTAAGTGAGTAGGCGCTGGTGCCGACTCACTGACTGAATCCTGGTTCCATCACTTCCTGGGTAACTGCACCTCAGTTTCCTAATCTGTAGAATGGGTACAGCGACCCTAGCCTCTGACTTTGGATGGCTGCAGGAATTGAAGGGCCGGCCTAGTATGCAATAGTTCTCAATGTATGTTAGTGGTATTATCTTTGGAAGTTTTCCTGATTTCTCCGAGGCTGTTTCTCAGCTAAACATGGGGCCAATTCTTCCTGATTTCCGGGAGGACAGCAAGGTGCTGATGAGACAGCACATGTTCTGCATGTAGCACAGAGTCCGGAATGCATAGCAAGTAATGAATCAAGGTCAGGTGTGTGTTTTCCTGTGAATGGACAGACTTCGCACTTGCGAATGCTTTTTGCAAGGAGCAGTGGTTACCACTGAATTGCTAATGAGTTAAAGAGAAAGGAATCCCATTACTGGGTAGAGAGACATTACATCCAATAACCAATGAGTCAGGGTGCTCCTATGGGTGTGATGGTTGGGGACCTACGTGAGAGAATGAATTCTACAGTGAGCCCAGCCATCCAGAGCCTCGGGCCATACTTCTCCACGCTGGGGTGCCGTCTCTCTGGCTGCAGGGACACAATAAGACGCTGTTCATGGTGCCAGATTGTGACACTTGTTGGGAGAGTCGGTCAGCTCCATGAACTTGTTCTCTCATAACAGGCTGTGCTTACTTAGCCTTCCCCAGTGATGAGTTCATGCTTCAAGCCTCTGAGACCAGGGCCAAAAATAAAATGGCGGGGAAATCAGACACAGAGCTAGACACCAGCAATTTATTGAGGGAACAGAAGCATTTGTTCTGCTCATTTGAAAGTTCTCTCTTGGTTTCTTTAGGGACTTTGCAGCAACAAGTGACTGAGAAATGAAAGCTTCTGAGAGTTTCCAACGTGGAATGAAGGTGTTTCCCTGAGTAACGCTGCAGATGGTTCATTTTGCTGTTGATCACTGGGAATATCACAGTTCAATAAAACAGATGAAATATCCCTGCCCTCTCCAAGCTGATATTCCAGTGGGGTGGAGGGATTTGGGCAGACTGACAAGAGATGAAATGGCATTTGTCCTCCTTCCACTCCTAGTTTTCCTCTAATGAGAGGCCCCAGGCAGAAGTTCTGTTGATGACTGAGCATTGCACAACCCCAGGGGGCGCCCACCACACTGTGGGCTGTGTTAGTTCCCAACCTGTTTGACCATAGCTGCAGCCCTTGGAGGACGGGGATGGGGACAGTGTTGTGTTCTATTTAGATGGATACCAAATGGTCAATGTGGGGGAAAAAACACACATACAACAAAAGATGCTGCCAGTGGGCCCTGCTCTGCTGCTGCTATTGGTCTGAATGTCCAACAATAACTGCAACATCTGCCATCTACCAGGAAGTGACCCTCTGTTAAGTCACACAGACAACAGGAATTGGGACTCAAACCCACGTCATTAAGCAACCGAAGGGACTCTTATTAAACGAAGACAAAGCTGAAATATTGAAACTGGGAAAAGTGCTTTTGCACCCATGACCTTAGGTACTACTATTGGCTCCCCAAGGGACTTTACTTCCTACCCTACCTTCCCCTCCCTCCTCTCTCTCTGTCTCTCTCTCAAATTCTCTCCATGCTCAAGTCTACCTCAAATGTTGTTTTCTCTCTGACGCAGAACACCTCGATGATCTTCACATGCCTGCCTCATCCCCAAAATTGCAAAAAGGGATGATCTGTATTTCACATTGGATTTCTGGAACATCCAGCACAGTACCTGATACCCAGTGGAGGCTCGAAGCTTCCTTTTAGTGTGAGATCACAACAAGTAGAACATCTTTTTGAACATATCTTATTCAACTATGTATCTTTTCAAAACCCATGACTTTGAATGATGATTCTAGATCCTAATAATTTTTTTTTCAAAACAGGTCCCAAGACTTCTGTATCATTTAGAAACAAGTTTAGTTGTGAGTAACAGAGTCTCAAACTAACAGTAGTTTACACAAAGTAGAAGTGCATTTCTCTCTCAACATATAAACCAGAAGGAAAAAAGTTCAGAGCTAATTGAAAGATTTTGCATCTCAGTGTCCTCAGAGGCCATGGATCTTTCCAGATTTTTGCTCCACGTGTTTGAGGATGTGGCCCCATATTCACATAACCCACGCTGACTGCTAGGACTGCAGCCATTGTGTTCACATTTCAACCATCACGAAGGAAAAAGGAACAAAACATGAAAGCAAAAAAAAATACACAAACTCACAAGGATCCAGGCTGTCTTTTTTTAAATATATAATTTAAATATTTTTTAAATTTCAAAACATTAAAGGGGTACAAATGTTTTTGTTACAGGAAGGTTCTTACAAAGCGTTGGCTAAAACTTACACATATGGCAAACTCTAGGGACAAGGGAAGCTATAGTCTTCTTTCCAGGGGGCCACATGTGCAATTTAAATGGTGTACACGCACTTTTTGTTTTCTGCTCTTACTCTTCCTTATCCAAGACCAGGAAGCACATCTGGTTGGGACTTGTCATAGGGGGTGTAGGAGCAGGAAGCCTCATTTATTTCCCAGGCAATGCCCAAGTCCAGCTCTGCCAGAGAGCTCAGTGTTTGGTGCCATTGAGAGCTGGCTAGGTTATTAGTGAGTATCCGTTATCAATAAAGCAGTGGACTGCTTCCTGCTTGGCCACTATTCCTTGTGCAAAGAGCTCCCTCTGTCCGGGACCTTTTAGGTAGCAGAGGTGAATGAATGGCAAAGCATTGTGGTCCCAGGCTTTGTACCATTAGCCCACCGTGGAAACCTCACCCTCACCCCTAGCAAGTCCCTGCAATGAGCGCTACGTAGAGCTGCTGTTACTCATTCATCACAAAGTCCCCGTGCAGTTTTTGTTATCCCCGCGACAGAAGAGGAAGCAGCGATGCAGAGAGGTGGACCATTTCTCACGCGCACAATGCTTTCCCGGAAGAGGCAAACCCAGGGCTCTCAATCCAGTGTCTTGACTCCAGCTGCTCATTTAACCCCTGGCTACAGTTTACCCCCATTTCTCTCACTTTCCCCTTGCTTCATCCTCTTCATGAATTTATACATTTTCTTTTTGTACTTAATTTAATCTCACTTTATTGTTGTTTTTATGACTTTTTATAATCCCATTAAATTCTTACCAGAACAATAAAAAAAATTAATTATTCCCTGTGATTGTGGCTGTTCATGTCTTTCTCCCACTGAACGTTGAGTTCTCCGAATTCCGTGACTGAGTCCTGATGTCTGCAACCTCAGGACCTCCTCCCAGCCTCGGCACATGGTCAGCCCTCCATCCATGCTGGAAAACAGGATAGAGTTCCATGCCCTCCTCCTTCTCCAGAGCTAACCAGCACATTGGAATTCCATTCCCTAGTGGGACAGTCACCAGCCTGTTGAGCAATCTCTGGCTGGTTGAGGATGGGTTTTCTTTGATCTGTCTGGGTGATCTTAAGGGACTAATGAAGGCAAGCTGGGCCAGTGGATTGGGTCAGCATCTGGGTCCGTGGTTCCATGTGGTATTTGGAACGTGATTCCAAAGGAACTGTGTCCACCGTGCTTGGGTCTATCATTTCATTATAGCAACTGAGCTTCCAGAATATTGCAGCCCTGACCTATCACACCATCCCTCTGTGTAGGATTCATCTTACATCCCATTTTCCCATAGTATCCAGTCTGAGCATCTGAAAATAACTTTCATTTATCCTTGACCTATATTAAATCACTGGATCCTCATAGTAACTCTTTGAGCCAGAAACTCATATTATCTTGCAAGTTACAGAGGAGAAAACCAACACACTTAACGAGGGTGGTTAAGTTTTCTCAAGGCCATACAATGGCAGACCTGTGGCTCAAATCCAGGAGTTCCAGCCCCCAAGGACATCCTCTTAACCGGTCCACCATATGGAGACAACCACAACATGGTGTGGAGCATCCCCCCTGACTGAGCATGCTTCTTGGCAATGTTGAATTGACCATACGGGAGGCACAAATAGTCAAAATTTCCTGGGCCAGTGTTGTGCTATTTGGAAGTGACATACTGTGAGAAGTTGGTTTTCCACTGCTGTGTGTTGAGTTAGGCACACTTTGGTCTGATTTTCTGCTCTGTCTATTGCTGAGTGAGGGAACGTCTTTCAGGCTCTCCATCTACCTCCTAATGGCCACTCAGAGTCCTTCACTCACAGTCATCAGCCCCCAGAAATCATATTATATAATATGAGATCACCCACCTTCAGCCCCTAATATTTGAGCAGAGTTGAACGCTTGATAGAAGCTAAGCCAATAGAAAGTTTGTCCCCAGGATTCTAGAGTTGGGGCTGAGAGGGGGAGTCATTCTATTTAGGTGTCTTAATCTCTAATATGAGAGTTTGGTAGTGGTCGTCTTTGATCACCATTTACAGAGGAAAAGAGAGCTGAGAAGCTAAGGGGCAGAGGAGAGAGAAAATCTAAGCCCCATTTTCCTAGCTTCTCATTCCCACCCCTTCCCAAAACCCACCTGCGTTTTTACCTTTGGGAGACTATACAACACTTTATTTTTCCTTGAGGTGGTTTCTGGATTCCACTACTTGTAACCCAAAAGACACATGCTCTGTTTCCTCCACCTGGAACATCATTTTTCCCAACGTTTTGCACTGCGAGCTCCTTATTTAATTCAGCTTTTAAAATGTTGCCTCCTATCCACCATTGCATGGAGTTCTTGGCACACCGTCCATACTTAATCGTATTTAATCAGTGAATGGATAAATAAAATATGACCACTACCTAGAGTCACTTTGAGAAATTTCATTCGCATCTCTGGACCTCAGTTTCCCCAACTGTGAAATGGAAGAATAGAAGGCCGACCTCCCACGGTGGCTGTGGAGACTAAGGACGTGGTGTGCAAGGTACCTGGCACAGAGGAACCACTCAGGGATCAGCAGAGGTGGTGCAGGCACCTGGCACTCCAGCATCTCCAGTGATAGGTGCTTGGTTTCTGCCTCAGGTAATGTCCCCTTTCCGTCTTGGCACAAGCCCACAACAGAATGAAGAAACTGTAGAAAAGGAATAATCTGAAATTAGATTTGCCCCTACGATTCCCAAATCAGAATCCATTTTCATTTGATGTCTCTCTGCCCTGAGCAGTGCAGCTGTGCCGAGGATTAAACAAGGAGGACAGATCTGTCTTCTAAAGGGAGGAGAATTTGCTGTCCTGGTCTGCTTTCCCACTGTTCGTCTGGGTAGGATCCCAGATTCCCTCTCCCACTGGCCTCCTCCCTCACGAAAACAGAGATCATGTTAAGCATCCACTCATGGCATTGAGAACAGAGATAGAAATGCATTAATGTCAAGATCTCTAGGGTGCATCCAAAACGAACATGATTCCTCTCTTCCCACTCCTACGCCACATGCTGGGGACACCCCGTGTTTATTTTCAGCTGCGCCAGCCAGTCTGGGAGAGGAGACCATGGAAGAAAACGGATCAGGGTGGGAAGAAAACGGATGACTTGGCGATGAGGGGGTGGGGATTTTAGGGCCCATCACTCAACAAATAACAAGTCAACAACTCCTGTCCTTTGGATATCCCCTGTGAGCGCCCCATCACCCTGCTTCACAGTAACCTTAATCCGACTGTGTAAATTCAAGACGTTCCCATAGCTTGTAAACGACTGGCACAAAAGGGCCTGTTAAAATAATTCAGGCATTCAGGCCCTTTACAAAGGAAAAAAAAGGGGGACAGCTTTAACATAAAACACATTAAGTAAGTCACTAATACATCGGATGCTGGTGGAAACCATCAAACTGAACTCCTTGTGAGCACGTCCACAATTTTTTCTTTAATCAGCCTGCTTTTCTCTCATGGGTGATTTGAGCTGAATCTCACAATGTGGTGGGAAAGGGACTAGACGGGCCTTAATTTGTAGCATGTTATTTAATTTTGGGCAGGTAACTCTTGTTTGGGATGCAGGTTGCCCATCTGGAAAATGAGACCATTGGACAATATGTAGGAGAGTGTCTGTCTGGCTTGCAAGTCCTAAGTCTCTATCGTCCTACCCACAGCAGACATCACTAATCGATCCTTTTATTTTTTTTCCTGTGGAGCCCAGATGTGGTCTCAGGATCTATCTCAACCCAGAGTTTTAGGGTGTCATCATTAATCTATCAAAGATAGACTTGGAGAAGAAACTTCTGTTGTTCCTACAGCACATGACTCTTAAATGTTCTTGGCATCGCGCAAACACCATGCCATATAGGCAATTGTACACATCACTACTGCCCTACGTAATAGGGTAATTTTATCTTCATATTTTCAGCTAAACCCTTTACACTCTGCCTTGAAAAGAATGCCATTAGGGTTGAGATTTCCGAATAATAATCTACATATGCTTTTTTTAAAATAAAAAATTGGGGCCGGGCGCAGTGGCTCACGCCTGTAATCCTAGCACTCTGGGAGGCCGAGGCGGGTGGATCGCTCAAGGTCAGGAGTTCGAGACCAGCCTGAGCAAGAGCAAGACCCCGTCTCTACTAAAAATAGAAAGAAATCATCTGGCCAACTAAAATATATATAGAAAAAATTAGCCGGGCATGGTGGCACATGCCTGTAGTCCCAGCTACTCGGGAGGCTGAGGCAGTAGGATCACTTAAGCCCAGGAGTTTGAGGTTGCTGTGAGCTAGGCTGACACCACGGCAATCACTCTAGCCTGGGCAACAGAGTGAGATTCTGTCTCAAAAAAATAAATAAATAAATAAAAAATAATAATAAAAAATTGGTTCAATCACCCATTCCCTAAAGGCTTCAGGAAGGGGTACAAGTAATTGCATAAGAAAACTAAATAGGGGTGACCTCAACATGGCCCAGAGGACAGTTCTGAATCGTCTGCCAATAAGATCCGCCTTAGATCTCCAAGACAAGGAAGCTTCACTGGATTCATAAGTGAGGTTTCCCCACAGACCCACGCTCAGTCCTACCCCTTTTTCCTTCAGATGGTTGATGCAAGCATTTGTCTGCCTTTCAGAAGTCCTCAGGAGGAATATATAAAACTGTGGCTAGGTCTGAGAAAAATTGCACACAGTGTTATGGGATTGATAAATCTGTCTTGGAACGGGCTCATCTGTCAAGACTGACATGTGGCAAAGTAATGCTTCCTTAAAGCAATTCCACTTTGATCAAAGAGCAACCCTGGTCCATATGAATAAAAAATATATGGGCCTGACCCAGGGCTCCACTCATGTGCTGTCATTACGGGGCTCAGTTGTCCCTGGCTTAGGGCATCTGTTACATCTGCGAGTTTTTCCTCCAACAGACCCCTTCTTAAAGGTGATGAAACTAGAATTTTTAGAACCCAGGATGGGGGATGGCACTATGCTTTGGGAAAGTAGGTTTCGAAACTCTCGGGGACCCAGCATCCAAGTTTCCGTGGTGCACAATCATCTCTGACTTGGGCAAATACCTTACAAAGTAGGAATATCAGAATAGGACTCATGGTGATAACAGAGGCGGATTTGTAGTTGGAACGGGTGAAAATACTTTGGATCCTGCTTGCTTTTTATTTTGTTTAATGCACACATAAGTCTCAGGGTGATGTCACCTGAGATATTGTACACATCAAGCACTTAGCACAGTGCCTGGCAGGTGGATGGAGCTCAGTAATGGGAGGCACTGAGTCGATAATTACAATAGCATCTTAAGTAAGGTCCCTGCCTCTAACTTTGATCTTCTCTGGTCCTCCCTCCACTCTAAGCAAGAGGGATGATGCTGACGGTGACAGTGACGATGATGACAATGACAATGATGATGATGATAAGGGTGGTAATGGTTTTCCCATTATCAAGCACCCACTGCATGCCAGTAAGCGTTTGCCTGCATGACTTCGGTCAATCCTTTCAATGGTTATAAATATTATTACGCCATTTTGAAAGTTGCTCAAGAAAAGGAGGCTCAAGAGATGTTGAATTAACTTGCTGAAGTCTTACAGGTTGTAACTACACAAGCCAGAATGTGAACCTCACCTCTTTCTCCTAGTCACTTTGCTATCCTGTCTCTCATCCAATTCACTCATCCAATTATTATTACTGAGGACTTACCTCTGTATTCCAAGCACACCACTCCCGGTCCTGGGGACACAGCAGGGAACAAGACAAAGAAGGTCTCCGCTTGCATAACACTTGCATTTTAGTCAAAGACAGACAAGACAGATGGGAAAATTAGATTATTTCAACAGCAGTAACGGCTCTCAAGTAAAGACAGCAGTGCGACATGATGTAGGGTAATGGAGGGAGGAAGAACAATCAAAGGTCCTGCTGAACAGGACACGTTAAGATTAAAACACAAGAAGTTCTTTTGCAAGGATCTCAGGGCCAATTATATCAGACATATGCAAAGGCCCTGTGGCAGAAACGAGCTTGGCATGTTTAGGCAAACTCAAGGCAACGAGAGTGGCTGGAGATGATAGCAGTGACGGTTTGAGCTGCAGATGAGTTTGAAGAGGGAAGCTGTCCCTAGCATTGACACAGAACTTGGTACATATGAGATGATCGATAAATGATACCGAATGGATAACTTCTCCTTTTCACTAAACCAGTTCCTGATCAGGCTTTCTTTTCTCTTAACCATGGGGATACTTCTTACATACTTCCCTCTTACTCAAAAAGTAGTTGATACTGGGGGAAAAAGTGTTTATGGTTAAGCAGAAAGGACAGGAAACAACTTTCCAAGCTGAGCTCGACTGGGCTCATTCACACAGCAAACATTTATTAAACGCCTACTCAGGACCCTGTTTCTGCTCCAGGTCACCACAGCTCTTTGCTCTTATTAGGAAAGTAACATTGTCCTGTTATTCCCCGGAGATGGAGAAGCTGCGTCCCAGACATGGGTCACCCTGGGCTTAGACAACAGGGTTCAAAGCTCCAAATGCATTACACACATACATGAGCCAGAAGTCCTTGGAGTCACTAGTTTAGTAGTTAAAAGGTCAGCTTGAGAGTCTCCCAGGCATGGATTTGAATCCCGAGTCTGCTGCTGTGTAGCTAAATTATCCTGAGTTAGCTACTTCCCCCTCTGAGCTTCAATTTCCTCATCTATGTTATGGGGATCATAGTATCTTACTCGTGTGAGGATATAACGTGCTCTTAGTCTATGGTCTACCCTGTCTCTAAGCCTATTATATAGTGAGTGCTGATAAGATGGTAGAAATTATTTATTATATTATTTTTATTATTATTTAGGTAATTTTGCTTCATACGGGAGCCTTAAATATTTGTCCTGAAAACTATACACGGATTGTATAATATCAAAGGAAGAACATTGCATTGGGAACCATGAGTCCTGGCTTCTAGTTCCAGCTCTGATCCTTTCTTGCTGTTATCTTAGGCAGGTCATTTCCCCAGTCCAGGCTCTGGGTACCATGGTTTTCCTCTCAACTCTGCTGTTACAGATCCCCTTGCACCTAAAGGAGAGTATTGAAGCCAGGAAAGATTAAACTTCTCTAAACCTGTAGTGACTTTCCTTTTGGAGTCAAAATTCAAGTAGCAAACCTAACACCTGGATTCTGTGTATATTGCTACATATACAACTTCCACGTGGTGACAATTATGTCAAAACAAGCTGCTGTCTGCCCCACGGGGTCAGCCTCACCTCTGAAAATCGAGCAGATGACCAAGTCCAGGTCCAAGTGTCGGTGGGAGTTAGAGCCCAGAGCTAAGTGTGCACACGCACATTCCATGATGATTATGCCCAGTGAATTACGAACCAGATCCTTGACAGGGAGGAAGTTCCTACAGGTTGGGGTGACCCTCCTAGCAATGTGTTTATTTGACAGCCTCAGGCAGCAAAAATTCACAGGGAAGAGGAAAGAGGGGAGGAAGGGATGTAAAAGAAAGGCTATTTAAGAACAGCATTCTCTCTGCTCTGCCAAAAACTCATAAAACTACATCAGCAGCAGATCATATAAACACGTTAAGAAAAAAAAAGAAGGTAATCAAAGACTCAAAGGTCTTAGAGACATATTAAGGCTGGGAAACACTGCTTTCTCTATCTTAACAATTAGGCTCATCAATTATGATTGAATTGCTTGGCAAGTAATAAATACTCGAGAAACATTTGTGAAATGAATAAATGGCAGGAAGAAATCATTGCTGACTGGGGCTACCTGTGGAGGTGTCACAGGTTGAAGGTATTGTGGGAGATGGGTAGGATTTGGATTGCTAGCAGTGGAAAATAATGCAAGAAGGCCATCAACTTTAACAAGTTGAGAGTGAGCTTGGCTTGTTCCATTGGGAGATGAATTATTCAGATGAGACTAGGCTATGCTGCAGTCAATTTCCCTGGAATTTTAGTGACTCAATATAATAAAGGTTGATTTTTTTACTCATGTTGTATGTTTAATGAAGGACGTCAGGGGGTTGTGCTCCATACAGCCATTCAGGGGCCCAGGCCAATGGCAGCACTGACAACTGTTAGCTGCATCATCTGCGCTATTAGTACCACGGTAGGGGAACAGAGCTCAGGGAGAACTCACGTCTACTTCTGTGTGCGTTAGTGTGGAAGTCACCTGCAGTCCCCATTGGACAGAACTGGAGACGTGGCTCCCCTGACCCCAACTCTAGGGGGGCTCTGCTTCATGGCAATAGTTAGGAGAACAACCTACTAGAGATTGGTAAACACATTTTAGGTAAGGTAGAGAAGTGAGGCTCGGAGAGATAAAATGATCGGCCCTACTTAGACAGCTAGAAAGCGAAGCCTAGGATTCACAACACAACTTCTGGATTTAAAGACTGTGCCGTCAACAGCTACACAGCACTGCCTCCTACATGCCTAGTACAGCCCTTGGCCCATGTAAGAGCCCGCGGTAAACACTGGCTGATTGAATAAATGACTGCTGCAATAACGTCAGCATGGGCACTCTGGGAGACCTGGGAGGGGCGTTATCTAAGCAGTCTAGGCAGGTGGTTCTCAAAGTGCGGTCCCTGGACCAGCAGCAAAAGTATCACACCTGGGAAATTGTTAGAAATGCAAATTCTGGGGCCTGTCCTCCAGACCTACTGAAGCAGACTCTCTGAGAATGGGAGCCAGGAATGTGTGTTTTGGCAAACTTTGCAGGCAATTCTGATGCACAACAAGGTTTGAGAACCATTGGTCTAGGACTTTGCTTCTCAACGTGCGGCCCGTGAACCAGCAGCATTGATTGTCCCGGGAGCAAAAAAGAAACGCAGACCCTCAGATCCCACCTCGGACCTACTGAATCAGAGTCTTTGTTTTAACAATAGCCTCAACCCAGAGGATTTATTTGCAACTTAAAGCTTAAGAAGCAGAGGTTTAGGGCATTTGTTTTCAAAGTTAGCTGCTCCTTAGAATCACGTGGACAGAAACCACTGCTGCGTGGGCCCTAGCTCGAGAGATTCTAGTGTGGTTGGTCAGGGTGTGTCCTAGGCATCAGGATTTGTAGAAGTTCCCAGAGCCGATTCTAATGTGCAGCAAAGGGTGAGAACCACAGGTGTCCAGGACTCTAAGAAGGCGTCCCAAAGGAGAAAGCCTGTGAGCTCAGCGCAGGCCCCCGAGGCTGGGTGTTTCCCAGAGAGGGAGAGAGAAAGCCAGACTGTTTTAGGTGCTGCTGCTGCTGCCACTGTCTCTACCTGTCTTCAGTCAAAGAGGAGGCCTCCCGAATCAAGGGTTGTCAATCCACCCCGTCAACAGCCTCAAATTCACTAAAATGCTCAAGGCGCGGGTTCAGAGCGAGGGCAGAGCGAGGGAGAGGTTTTATTACATAAAGCCTGCATTCTCCCGGCTGTGCATTAATTAATTTTGAAGTAGGCTGAGTGATGGGGGAGGGCTTGGGCCGGACTTTCAGAAAGTCCCCCCGTTCTGAAATGTCTTCCACTCCGACCGACCCCATCGCAATCGCAGGGAGAGAAAGTCCAGGCCCGGAGCATCACGCCCTCGCTGAGGCTGGTGAGGGATGCTGGGGAGAATGAGATACAGGGCTGTCTGTGTTGTTTGGAAAAAAGATCTTGGGGTAGCAAAAACATACTACTCAAGCGGAGAGGTAATCAGGAGGGCCTGGGATAGAGGGGCAGGGGGTTTGGAAGGGGCGGTGGAGAGGACAAGAACAGTCCAGATTCTTCAAGGTCGTCTTCCTTGTCTCCCGCACTGGAACTGCTCCTGCCGCACCCGCTCCCCCGCCCCCGCCCCTCCTCCTCCTCCCTCCTCTTCCTCATAGCATCTCCTATGACTAACGATCCTGACCCTTCCCCAACCCGGTCTGCAATATCTCAGGCGTCTGTCATAGCCGGCTTCCGGCCATCTGAGGTCAGATGGCTCTAAGCACACCAGAGCCAGCACTGCCCTTGGCCAGAGGCAGGTTTCTCGAAATATCCCCCAGGGTCCAATGTTTGCTTTCTTTCCTTCCTTTCCCGTTCCCCTAAAATAACTTTTATCTTAATTACAGAATCTTCTCTGGCTCTTAGATCTCTCTTTTCTAGGCACTAGCTAAGGGGGAAATAGGAGACAGTGATAAAATGACCACATAGGTTTCCAGTCACCTCACCTGAATGAGGTCATCACAGGGTGGCTTTTCAAGAGACTCTAAGAGTACTTCTCAGAACAAATACGATGTCATCACCCCAAGTGTTCTTGGAGTTCCTTTTTGAACATGGCCTTTGGAAATGTCTAAATGGACATTCAGAAGGGATGTACAAAAAGCACTATTATTATGCTATTCATTTATTTTAGCTTAAAAAAAATTCCTGGTTCCATCTTAGTCGTTTGACCCCACGTTCGTATAACCAAGTGGATTTACCCATTCTCAAAGTTAAATCTACCCTCAAAGTTTGCAGATCTGGCTACCAATGAAGAAATTGTGCAAAATAATCAAGCAAGTGTCTTCATATTTCACTCCTCTTCCCCCTTCCCCACAAAAAAAAAAAAGAACTTCTATGAATACTCCAAATAATGGCAAAGTATTTAAGAGAAGTGTCCAGTCTCTGAAAAGTAACTATTAGCAGGGCAATACAATCTGAAAGAAGCATTAAGGGTTTTCTTAGTCACTTTTAACAAACGAACTCAACTGCACTTCCTCTTTTATCTTCATAATAGTATTTGGGACAATCCCAGCTCTCGGCAACTCAAATTTTCCAGCCATCTGTTCTCATCAGGATAAGCAACGAAAGGAACAAGCACATACTTGACTCAATATTATAGTGTGCGTTTTTCTCCCCTGTTTTATTTTTCCTCTTTGACTCCTCTCCTTCCTTGAAAGAAAAGACACTTTTAACACCAAGTTAAATTAATTCTGCAAGTATTTTCTTTGCATAAGGCCCGTTTCACGCGGTGTGTGGGGATGCCTGGCCACCTAAGATGCGCTTTCTCATTTGTTTTCCTCTAGCATGCCCACAGGGACAAATGGGCTGGGGTTGCCCAGGATGCTGTGTTGAGAAGGATTCAGAGGTCCGTACTCAGTGGGAACATGCACACATGGCTCCTTTCTCCTTATGCTCAGTAGACACTCAAATATTTCCTGAATGTATAGAGGGAAAAAGAAAAGAAAAGAAAAGAAAAGAAAAGAAAGAGGGGGGGAGGGAGGGAGAAGAAAAGAAAAGAAAGAGAGAGAAAGAGAAGAAAGAAAAAAAGAAAAGGAAAAGAAAAGGAAAAGAAAAGCAAAGAAAAGAAAGAAAGAGCGGAAGAAAAGAAAAACTAACATGGTGAGTGAATGAATCCATGAGCAGTGAGACCTACCACTTGGACAACGGGAAATGAATCACATCATGACCACGGATTTCAACTAAACTTTTCGAGTTCACTTTTGGAGTTCCCAGATGGTTGCCAGAACATGCTCACTTCCTATTTCCATCCCATTTTGAAAGTCACAGTGTAGGTGGGATCCCCACTGATATTGTTTATTTTTAAATATATTTTGCCTCATTCTGCTGAAATACATTGGCCACACATGAAAGTCAAGGAAAGACTGAGGAATTGCTCCAGACTGAAGGAACCTGAAAGAGACGTGAAAACCAAATATAACACATGGTTCTGAACTGGATCCTTTGGCTACAAACACATCATGGAGACAATAGTCAAGACTTGAATGGGATCTGAGAACTGTAGGGTAACAATGTATCAGTGTTAGCTTCCTGATTGCGATGGTTACATTTTTGTTATAGAAGGAAATACTCTTGATTTTGGGAAATAAATGTTAAGTAGTTGGGGCTGAAAGAAAAGGAAAAAGAAAAAAAAAACAAACTTTGATGTCAAATATAAATGTGCATCTTCTCCTATTGCTTCCAATATGAGGATAGATTTATACCAACAAATATACTGTTTCCTAATAGCCACTTTTGCCCTAAAAAATAGTAGACAGAAATATGCAGAAGAGCTGAATTAATCTATTTATGTCCAGCTCAGTGTGCTAAGGAGAAATTTTCCAACTGCCATGGAATATACTCCAAAGGGGGTGTGTACTTTTTAGATACTGTCAAACTTTGTGGCAAAGGAATGAACTTAGAACATTATGAGGTCTCAGGTCTTGGAATATTATGAGTTGTCACATCCTGGGGCAGTCATAGAGATTTCACGGCTTTTACCCTAGAACAGCAAGAATTCCAGGCACGTTTCTAAAATAGTATCTTACCGCAGAATACACCTGTTGAAGTTTCTGATTCTTTGAAAGATGTCTTTTAAAAAAAATACCCCAATGGAAGAAATGTCCTCACTTCGTAGTTCTCAGGGTCAGGTTTTTGTAAGGAAGTTTTGGTGAAAAAATAACTGAACAGATGCTGGAAAACCTAAGACTTGCATTTGAGTAGAGGAGAGGGATTTATTAGACCACTAGATTAAAATTCCTGTATTTAAGACATATTTCACAAACACTTAATAGGGTTTTCCCACCCGTTAAGAGCAAACTAAGGGCACAATGTTCCGTTTTAATAGGGGCAGTAACTTCATTTCATTTATAGACTAAACTGACAGAAAAAAAAAAAATACAAGGGCAGTTCTCGCCAGAGAAAACATGACTTAATACAAGTGCTCAGGCAAAGTATTAGAAATAAAGGTCTGTCTGTAGCCTTGGCAATTTCTTTTCCTTTTTTCTATTTTTGGGAGGTGGTGGTGATTTGGAAGAAAAAAGAAATCCTGTGGTTGGTATGCAATGAAGTTAACACTTCTGGGGCAAGACCTCTATTACATGCAAACATCATGAATTATAATTAGAGAACAGCCTATTTACACATGAAGGTATACCGGGTCAAACCGAAAACCCTGCCAAGAACCTCAACTTCTGGCTGAGAAATATTGGCCATTGGTATAAAGCAAATGGTCCTGGAATGGGGCAAAGCCAGGAGAAGCAATGAGATCTGGTTTTCAATTCATGTGACGTTTAGCAACAGCACAGAAGGAGATTTGTAATGAAGAACCAACAAATCACAGAATGAGACACACTTAAGCTGGGCGTACAGGTATGAAGCAGGTATTACATAACACTTTTTCGGGGAAATTTGAAAATAAAAATCTGTTTTAAAACCTTAAAAAAATGTGAATACCCATCTCTAGTCACACTTCCTAAGGAAATCATTAAACAGCATTCCAAAACAATATATATTTAAGGATGTTTGTGGTAGTGCTGTCTAGCTGGCACAAAATATTGGAAATTATCTAAATAACCATTTTATAGGAAATTGGTTAAATACATTAAATTCATACACAGCATACTGTGCAGGCTTTGAGAAGAAGGAAATATATTTACATCTATTGACATGGAAACATGTCCCCAACATATGAAGTTAAAAATAGCGGGATATAAAAAAATGCAAAGTATGATTGCATTTATTAGGAAAAAAATAATGAGCGTGTGTGTGTTTGTATGTGCATTTAAAAAAAAAGATCAGATTAATATGTATTAGACTACCACAGCACTTATTCTTGGTGGGTAGAGTTACCAGAAAATGCCCACTTGCTACATATGTTGCATTACTATATTGTTTGATTTTTTTAAATAAATATAGGTCATGTTATAATTAGCAAAGGCCACCCAAGTCATTCCAGTAAAGGAAAAGACAGTCTATCTTAGAGACTTCATCTCTTCTTCCCTAGAGGAAACCTAGAAGTTGAATGAGACACGCCTGATTCCTAAGCCCGGCTCTACCATTTACCAGCTGTTGGCACCAGGGAAGCCACCGAGCGTCTCTAAGTCTGGTCTCTGCTCTGTGACATAAGGGCATTCCTTTCTTCCTAGCCTGGTGATGAGGATTATATTAGGTAATGTTTGTACAGGGCCTGGCCTAGTGCCTGGCACACACAAGGTGTTCAGTGAAAGAAAAGAAGAAGTGAGAGCCTTGTTTTTATTAACAGGTGCCATGGACAAGATCTAAACGTTAGCCAGGAATGGGAAACTGTAACCAAGGGCACCTAGCCTGCTTCTTGGCACTGTCTAAAAGAAAAGCAAACTAGAGGACACGTTTTCTCTACCTAAAGCACTTGCTTTCCAGGTGGGAGACTGATAACTGTGATTAGTAACATAGCTTGAGCACCTACTATGTGCCAGGTACTGTTTGGGCTCTTTAACATGATAACTCATTTAATCATGACAACCACTATTGTAAGTAGGCACTATTATTAGTATTCCCCCTTTACAGGTAAATAAACCAAAATACAAATAGACTGGCTTGTCTGTGGTCATCCAGATGGTTAGGGGCAGAGCTAAAACTGGAACCCAGAATCTAGCTTCTAAGTCTGAGCTCTTAACCATGAAGGCACACCTGTGCTGAATAGTTAAGGGGGAGGTCAGGGTTAGAGAGGGGAATTCAGGGAAAAGGGGGAGATTCAGTCACAGAGGGCCAGGCACTAAAGCCTTGGAAAAGGCCAATAGAGCTCAAACTTGAGTGACCATCAGGATGTCATGGAGAACTCGTTATAGCACAGAGAGCTGGCCCACACCCATTGCTTCTGATTCAGCAGGTTCTAGGACGGGGCTCCAGGGGGTGCTGACACTGCTAGTCCACAGATCCCACTTTGAGCATCACTGTCCTGAGCCCTGTGGGCTGCACGGGATTCAGACCGAACGGGAGCAAGGGAAAGGCCGCCCAGGAACAGAGCACCACCTAAATATGCGACTCCTCCCTATTTTCTGCTTATGGCATAGGCCAGTCTGATTCAACAAAATGTCAAGCCATAAGAGCATTTTTAAAGAGACATAATAAAAACACCGGTTTACAAATAAAACCCTTTGATTTCCACTTCTGAGCAAGGCAGCATTCAAGAATTGTCCTTCAATAGCCAATCAACGCAACAAAAAGGAATTTCTTTATCTAGTCTAATGAAGGACATCGTTGAGGACATATTTCATCACTCACCTGATATCACTTCCGGCAAACCCTTTACCATCCTCAGTTTTCCTCCATGGGCTCAGGCATTTCCCTCCTCCAAACTCCTTTCAAACAGTCTCTCTTCAACCCTGGTGGAAACAATCATGGTGGAGAACAGGATTTTTTTTTTTTCTATTTCTATAAAAAAGTATCATATCACTGAGATATTGGTGGGGACAATGTTGAATCGGCAGATTGCTTTCAGTAGTATGTTACATTTTAACAATATTAAGTCTTCCAATCCCTGAACATGGAAAGTCTTCTCACTTATTTGTGTGTTAATTATTTTCATCAATGTTTTGTAGTTTTCAGTGTACCAGTCATTCACCTCCTTGGTTTATTACTAAATATTTCATTCTTTTTGATGCTATTGTAAATGAAATTGCTTTCTTGATTTCTTTTTCCAATAGTTCATTGTTAGTGTATAGAAATGCAACTGTTTTTTTGCTGATTTTATATCCTGCCACTTTGCTGAATCTGTTGATTTGTTCTAACAATTTTTTGGTGGAATCTTTAGATTATGCAAATACAGATAACTTTACTTCTTCCTTTCCCATTTGGATGATTTTTTTTGGGGGGGGCTTAATTGCTCTGGCTGGGACTTCCAGTACTATGTTGAATAGATGTGGCTAGAATGGGCATCCTTGTCTTGTTCCTGATCTTAAAGGTAAAGCTTTCAGTTTTTCATAATTATGATATTAGCTATGGGATGTTTATATATGACTTTCATTGTTTTAAGGTAAATTCCTTCTACACTTACTTTGTTGAGAGTTTTTATAGTAAAAGGGTTTGAATTTTGTCAATTGATTTTTCCGCATTTACTTAGATGATCATATGCTTTTTAATCATTCATTCTGTTAATGTGGTGTATCATATTTATTGATCTATGTATGTTCAACTATTCTTGTGTCTCAGGGATAAATCCTACTTGATCACAGTATATGATACTTTTAATGTGCTGTTGAATTCAATTTTCTGGTATTTTTGTCCAGGAGTTTTGCATCTATGTGCAAAGACATTGGCCTGTAATTTTCTTAAAGTATCTTTGTCTGGCTTTTCTAACAGGGTAATGCTGGCCTCATAAAATATGTTTGGAAGTGTTCCTTCTTCTTCAATTTTTTTGGAAGAGTTTGAGAAGTATTGGCATTAATTCTTCTTTAAATGACTTGTAGAATTCACAAGTGAAGCCATGTGGTGCTGGGCTTTTTTATGATAGGAGGTTTCAGGACAGGCAATGATTTCTTGCATATGACACCAAAAGCACAGGCAACAAAAGCAAAAATTAACGAGTGGGACTACATCAAACTGAGAAGATTAAAGGAAACAATCAAGAAAATGGAAAAGCAACCTATGGAATAGGAGAAAATATATGCAAACTGTTTATTTGATAAGGAGCTAACATATGAAATATATAAGAAACTCCTATAACTCAATAGCAAAAATACAAATAACCCAATTTACAAATGGGCAAATGACTTGAATAGACATTTCTCCAAAGAAGACTTACAAATGGCCAACGAGGACAAAAAAGACTTCATGGAAAACACATATTAGGAAAAAATGTGCATGGATTTCCATTTTTTTGCACTAAAATAAATTCATACTAACTTATTATGATGTGTCTGAACAGGATCTAATTTGAGTCACTAAGAAGGATAAGACATTGGTTTAAAAAGAGTTATACCAGAGTAACACAAATCCTGCTAAAATCAAAGCAAGAACAAGTATCAAATTTATGGTGAAGCTTATGTGGAAGAATTGTGAAATCATCAATGCCGTATGAAAAGTTTATGAGGACAATTCCCCCAAAGAAATCAGCAGTTTGCAAATACGTAGGTCATTTTAAGAAGGGATGAAATAATATTGGAGATGAAGTCTGCAGCAGCAGACCATCCACCTCAATTTGCAAAGAAAAAAATTAATTTCATTCATTCCCTAATTGAAGAATACTGACAATTAACAGCAGAAACAATAGTGAACACCATGGACATTTCAATTGGTTCAGCTTACACAATTCTGACTGAAAAATTAAAGTTGAGCAAACTTTCCACTCGATGGGTGGCCAAAACCATTGCACCCAGATCAGCTGCAGAGAAGAGCAGAGCTTTCAATGAAAATTTTAAAGAAGTGAGATCAAGATTTTGAGGCTTTTCTTCAAAGAATTGTACAGGAGCTGAAACATGGCCTTACCAGTATCATCCTCAAAACAAAACACAATCAAAGCAATGGCTACCAAGAGATGGAAGTGGTCCAGTCAAAGCAAAAGTGAACCAATCAAGAGCAAGGGTGATGGTGACAGTTTTGGGGGATGCTCAAGGCATTTTGCTTGTTGGCATTCTTCTGGAGGGTCACAAACCTGTAACATCTGCTTATTATGAGAGTGTTTTGAGAAAGTTAGTCAAAGCTTTAGCAGAAAAATGCCCAGGAAAGCTTTACCAGAAAGCCCTTCTCCACCACAACACAGCTCCTTCTCATTCCTCCCATCAAACAAAGGCAATTTTATGAGAGTTTCAATGGGAAATCATTAAGCATCCACATTCCAGTCCTTAAAGGGAACCCATTTTCCTTCAATTAATTACGTAAAAGAGACTGCATTGACATGGTTAAATTCTCAGAGCCCTCAGTTCTTTGGGGATGAACTAAATGGCTAGTATCATCACTTACCAAAGTGTCTTTAACATGAGGGAGATTATGTTGGGAAATGAAGTTCATTCTTTTTCTTTTTATCTTTTAATTCCATTTTCCATGAAATTTTTGAAGTCCTCCCATATATGCAAAGGTGCTCAACATCACTAATCATCAGGGAAATGCAGATCAAAGCCACCATGAGATACCACCTCACACCTGTTACACCAAAAGAAAAAAAAAAACAGGTAAGTGTGGGCAAGGACGTGGAAGGAAGAGAACACTTGTTCCCACTATTGGTGGGAATGTAAATTGGTATACCCAATATGGAAAACAGAATGGAGGTTCCTCCAAAAATTAAAAATAGAACCACCATATGATCCAGCAATTCCACTTCTGGGTATATATCCAAAGGAATTGGAATCAGGATCTTGAAGAGATGTCTGCACTCACAAGTAACACTCACAAGTAGCCAAATCATGGTAGCAAACTCAATGAAATATTATTCAGCCTTGAAAATATAAGGAAGTCCTTCCATTTACAACACCACAGATGAACCTGGAGGACGTAATGCTAAGTGACATAAGCCAGTCATAGAAGGATAAGCACAGCATGATCCAACTTATATAAAGGAATCTAAAATAGACAAACTCATAGAACCAAAGAATAGCATGGTGGTTGCCATGGGTTGGGGAGAGAGGGAAATGAGGAGCTGTTACTCTGCAGGTATAAAATTTTAATTATGCAACATGAATAAGTTCTAGAGATCTGCTGTACAACACAGTGCCTATAGTTAACAATATAATAATGTACACTTAAAACTTTGTTAAAAGGGTGGGTCTCATGTTAAGTGTTCTTATCTCTTTTCTCTCTCACACACACACACACACACACAGACACACACACAAACCCACAAAGGGACACAAGGAAATCTCTGGAGATGATAGATGTGTTTATTACCTTGATTGTGATGATGGTTGCACAGGTGTTTACATACAGCCAAACTCATCAAATTGCACATGTTAAATGTGTGGAGGTTTGTGTTTGGCATATCAACTATGCCTCAATAAAGTTCTTGATAAATAATCAATCAATCGAACTCAAAGGATCAGAGTGGTAAGGAATACATGCAGGATGTCTCAGTCCAAGTTATTTAGTCTATTATTGCCACTAAAATACTACTAGTAAGAAAGCCACGTGGTACCTTTTTTTTCCATTTTTCTCAGTTGCTTTCATCAGATAATTCTGCCCCCAATACTCCTGCAAGAATAAAAACAGAATACATTAACTCTATTTTCTTGTTGTTGTGGTTGTTGCTGTGGTCTTTTGGAGTGAGACAATAGAGACCTCAACTCTGTCAAATTCCAGATTTAAAAACATCAACAACAAAAAAACTGTCTCCATAGACGCTTAAATGATGTGAATTCTAAGAATTAAAGAGAATTTTAAAATGCAATTTTTATTCATCTCAACCCATTAAAATAAATGTAGTCCAAGATTTGATATCATGTTAAAAAATTTGAAAGCTGCCATCATATGGTGACTTCTCAAATATTCTTGGGTAATAACATTTTGGAGCAGGGAGAAAAGTGCTGATTTTCTCATTGACTAGGGTCAGGGAGGGGGCATCCAGGGAGTAGGGTATAAGTTTTCCATTCTTATTCCCAGAAAATGCCTCCATGGCCTCCAAAACTCAATGAGAAAACAGCCCACCTATTTAGTCTTCCAGTCTCCCATCGACTCTTCAAGCAGTGCAACCTTATTCATGTATGTTGTACGATGGAGTCTGCATATAAGGCTTCCCTTGAGAAATAATTTCTGCTGCTAATAGGAGAAAAGATTTCTGCTGCTAATAGGAGGTTGAAGACCACTGAGATAGATCATCTCAATGGTAAAAACACATTTCCCCCTCGTGGGACTTAATACAACCATTTTCAAGTTTAATGGAAAAAAAATTGGCTGTAAATTTTTTTTTCCTGAATTTTCCCTTCTAAAGGAAAAAAAGAGGATGACTTGTCACTGAACTAAAGCATACTTTTATATGTTTTCGGTTTATAGGGAAATAAGCAGCTCTCTCTCTTTCCCCACCTCCATGTCACCACCCCCAGGCAAACCCACAGTCCATTTTCCCCTGTTGAAGGCCCCAAGGGGGATGTTATAGAAGGGATCGGGCTGTCTCCCCTATGTCTATTTCAGAGGTTGTAGACAGAGCCCTGGTTTCTACATTTCCTTGAATATACCACCACTTAAACACCACACATGGGTTCATATAAACCAGGGGCTCTCAGCCTTCATTGCACATCCAAAACTCCTGGGAGTTTATCACAAAATCTAGACTCCCAGGCTTTATGCCAGATCTACTGAATCTGAATCTCCAGGCGTCCGTTCTGGACGTCTTTACGAAACAGCAACTTGAGGGGCTACTTTCTTATCCTTTACCCTGAAATCACAGTCATTGTCGTGGAGGGAAGTTGGCTTCACAGCCTGAGCATGAAAGGCTGTTCCTCACCCACTTAGACACTCGCTGCTTAGTGCTGAGTGCATGTGGTGTTTGTTTTTCCATTCTTGCGATACTTTTACCATCCTGGATGGAGCTGGAGCCCATTCTTCTAAGTATCACAAGAATGGAAAAACAAGCACATGTTCTCACCCTCAAGTTGGTACTAACTGATAACACCGATGGAAGTAACATTCACAGGGCATCGGGCAGGTGGGAAGGAGGAAGAGGGAATGGGTAAATTCACACCTAATGGGCGCAGTGCGTGATGTCTGAGGGTTAATCACGCTTGTAGCTCCGACTTGGGTGGTACAAAGGCAATATATGTAACCAAAGCATTTGTACCCGGAAGGAAGGAAGGAAGATCTCCATTTCCATCTAGGTTGTTACAAGAGGTATTAGTTCCCCATTTTTTTTTTTTTTTATGGCTGAGTAGTACTCTATGGTATACATATACCACATTTTATTAATCCACTCATGTATTGATGGGCACTGGGTTGATTACACATCTTTGCAATTGTGAACTGTGCTGCGATAAACATTCGACTGCACGTGTCTTTTTGATAAAATGATTTTTGTTCCTTTGGGTAAATACCCAAGAGTGGGATTGCTGGGAGGCGTGTCAAGAGGCCCAGGGGCTATGGAGCACACCCTTTCCCTTCAAGCACAGGCCCTTTCAGGGTCAAGATACTCCACTGAGTACCATCTTGGCTCCTTCCTTCCACCCCATATGCTGCCAATGACAGGCGACGCTCCTGGGGAGAGAGGTCACGATCCCCTGAATCAGCATCCTCCAAATGTGTGTATCCCGTGCCATGACTGGTGGAAAATGGGAGCTCCGTGGTCAAGGTTCAGGACATGCTACTAGCGCTGACCCCAACTTTAAGAGCCACCAACACACTTGGGCTCTGGAAAGTCCTGCAATAGAGATATCTGTTTATTTGGCATTCTGCACCCGTATTTGACCACGGCACCCTTTTCCTACGCTAATATCCATATCAGTATCTGAGGGACACGTCTTGGCAAGTGCTGATCCAGACTGTGAGCTGGATCCATGTCACCCTGATCTCTGCACTCCTTAAAGCGACCGGAGGAGGAGAGGCAGCCAGGCAGAACGCGGGGACAGGAAAGACGTAGGTTGGCCGAAGGGATTTAGCAGCCCGATAGTAATCAGAGAACTTGAGCGTAATTGCTTGTGTTGTTTCTGAAAGCATCTCAGCCAGCCTGGTGGTCTGACGTCCTAATCAGCTAATGGGTTCAGGAGGGTTTTGCATGTTTAGAAACGAGGGCTTACCGGATCAGCACTCGACAGTGCTCAAATTCATTTTAATTGCCATTTTCCTCTAAGATCGTGATTCTCAAACTTCAGCGAGCACTGAACCCCCCCAACGGCTTACTAAAACGCAGATTGCTGGGCCCCCCTGTCCAATGCAGCAGGTCTGGAGTCGGGGGTTAGAGAATTTGCATTTCTAGCGAGTTCCCAAGTGATGCTGACGGTGCAGGTCCGGGGACTACACATTGAGAATCATGTTCTAGGGGGAGAAGAACAATGGAACAGGGAAAAGGAAGGGGAAGTGACAGAGGAGGGAAGCGAACACAGAGAAGAGTGAAAATATGAAAGAGGAAGAGAGAGAGTGAAGACAGGGAGAAAGTGAGAACAGAGGTGAATGAGAAGAGGAGGAGAGAGGAAGATGGAAAGGAAGAGGAGAGCTGGGAGAAGAGATGCCCCCTAGAAGGGAGATGCGAGAAAGAGGGAGAGACAGAGAGACCGAGCTGCTTGCAGACCTGCATACCGGTCGCCAGGTGTCAACATGGGCTTCCAGGGTAAAGACCCAGCGGGAGGCAAATCTCAGGCCACCTGCTGTATACACAGCCAGAAGTTTCCCACCTGTATTGTTTGTGGATATGCCAGGGTTTCCAGTTCTCCGGCCTCAGCATGGTCACATCAGCTGCTCTGGAGGGAAGTCTGGCTCCAGCTGAAGGAGAAAGCCATGAGGAAGGAGGACAGAGCTGTGCAGAGGCCATTGTCCCCATCCTGACCTCCTCCCCTCCTGGGTCTGTGGGACCCTGGATCCCCTTCTCACCTCTCCATCGGACCCGGAAGGACGGCCAGCTCAAGCCGGAGCCAACTCTGCCCCTGTCCCCAACTGCTCCGCTCCCTACTGCGGGTCTGGGCACGTCCTCCCCCATCCCAAGACTTCCCTGAGCTCTACCTGGGAAGCTGTGCAGGTTCCCACACCCTCGTCAGGCAAACAAATGGGACCCTGGGAGGAGTTCCCACAGGGGGTTGCAGATGAAATTCATGTGCTGTCCCTGGGGCCGCCTTCCCAGCTAGGACACGTGCATCATCGTAACCCAAGGAGCCAGGGCTTGGCTATGCCACCTCACTCAGAAAAGGCACATGATGGCCCCTGGAGATAGACTCTGTTGTAGCGACAGGGGGATAAACAGGCCAAGGAATTGCGGGCTCAGCCTGGGACACGGGCTGAGATGGCAGTGCCTCTCTCCCCTGGAGGTGCGAGAAATCCTTGCTATAAATCAAGGAAATTAAATAGAGTGCAGGCTTAGGAGCATTGCTCAAACTCCTAATCTGGATGCCAGGGTTGCTGAAAGGGCCACCACGCCCGGCAGCCCAGGAGGCGGGCAGCTCTATTTCTCGGGCTTTCCCTCCCTGGAGTCCTGCAAAGAGGTTGGACATGGTGGGAACTTCAACTGCGTCAGCTGCTTCGCAATCCCAGGGCCGAGCGACGTGAGAGCTGGAAAGGGGCTCAGAGACCAAATCCTGCTGTTGCTGGCTTTTTAAGGACAGAGAAACCGAGACCAGAAGACGACGAGGAACTTCTGCAAAGGCACGGGGGCGCTCCGTATCAACGGAATCCACAGGCAAATAAAATCACAGGGGGCAGCTGGACGGTGTCAGGAAGCAGTTCCCAGGTGCTGCGCTTTGAGAATCACGAGATTCTGCAGAACAATGATTGGGGGTAGCGGGAAGTTCCCTGTTGAGGCAGAACCCATCCTAGACAACAAACAAGCAAACAACAAACTGTAGTTCCACGAGCGCACATATGACTTTTTGTAAAATGTTGTCAAACATTTAGAATAAGCAGGCAAGCAATGTGGAGACTGACAACCCCACCTGCCATGCAGACAAGAAGAACGGCTGCGGATTTTATAAGCGTTTATGATGTGTCAGCACGGGACCAAGCCCTTTGCTTTGGTCCTCTCACTGAAGCCTCACAAATGCTCGAAGAAACTACTCTTGTTGCTGCCACTTTTCAAGTAAGGAAAGTGAGGTGCAGAGTGATCATTGCACAAGATTGAAATCTGGCCTCTGTTTTGCACAACTCTCTAATGTGAGCATTTCTCAGTAGCAGAAATTATTACTACAATTCCACAGTAGAGTGGACACAGTATCTCTGAGGGCAGAGACCGCGGCATCCCTGTGGCAGAAATCTGCAATATTTTTTTTTCTTAAAAGGACAGAGAGAACATACTCTACTTTGCTGGCCCTACGATCCTGTTGCAGCTACTCAACTGTCCCATTGCAGCACGAGAATATAGCCATAGACAATGCAGGAACCAATAAAACTTCATTTACAAAAAACAGGAGGTGAGCTGGACTTGGCCTGTGGGCTGTAATTTGCTGACCCTTGCCCTAAATTGATGCCAGCGCCTCACACATACTAAGTGTTCAATAAATCACAGTCATTGTTATTGTTATGTATCAAAGTAGCTTTCACAAAATATATCTGAGTTAACTTCTCAGGTACAGACAAAAACTC
Organism: Varecia variegata; assembly: GCA_028533085.1. NCBI lineage: Eukaryota > Metazoa > Chordata > Mammalia > Primates > Lemuridae > Varecia > Varecia variegata. The sequence goes on from CM052452.1 coordinate 8,283,664, forward strand.
CTGGAGAGCCGTGATTCTCCAACTTTGCTGTGTATGAAAATCCATGGAACTTGCTTTAAAAATGCAGACATGGCCCCATCCCCAAAGAACCTGATGCCGACCATCTGAGTTACAGCCCAAAATCCAGCCTGTTTTCTTTTTTTAAGAATCTGCAATTTAAATGAGCACTCTCAGGTGGCCCCCACGTGGGGCTGGGCGACCATGCTTAGAAAAACACTAAGCATTTGCTTAGATGAATCGTGGGCTGAAAAGGAAATCGTCGTGGGGCAGGCTAGCAGGAGTTTCATGAGTAGGGAAGAGCAAGATGGGTGTGCCTTGCAAGACAGTCCTGGACAGCCCTTGGAAGGGACAGGGACCGGATAAGCATGGTTGAATTTTGAGAACAACGGATCTCATTAGGAAAGCACCTACTATGTGCCAGGTGATTCCCCTGGGTTAATTCTCAATTCTCCCAACAACTCTTAAATTGCTCCCCCTACGTTAGAATGGAAAGGGAGGGGCAGAACTGGCCTACCAGTGGGCAGGATGCTGACATCAGGGTTTGTCATCATGCTGCTTAATGACTGAACCTGAACAAAGACCTGGGGAGTTTGAGGATTTGGAAAACTGGGACCCAGAGGGCGACCTGGATTCAGAATGGAGGAGGCACTCATGGATGTTCAAGACTCAAACAGGTCTGTAGGCAAAAAGCCTGGCTTCCAAGCCAGCTCTTGATCATGTTGACTGGCTGATCTCTCAACAGCCCAAGGGCAAGTTCTAGGACTTTCAGTTCCAGGCAAGGGAATGATGGTTCTTAGAATCAGGGTCACATGACCCCGTCTACCCACAATGCACCTGCACCAGGACTATGGCTTCCGATGCTGTGCTCCTGCTGTGGTTTGGCAAAGACATCCCTGCCACCTCAGGTCCCACTGGGTGGCCCCTCCTGGCATGCAGTGAGCCCTAGATGAATGCCTTCTGAGATCCCCTGGTGCCTGAATCATTTTCCTTTCTCCATTACAGTAAAAAGCACTAACAGTAATAAAAGCAAAGATTTACTATAAGCTTACCACACGTGGACATTTTCTCCATTGAAAATCATTTAATATTCACAGCATCCCCATGGTAACCATGAAATAACTCCTATATGTTTCACAGAAGTTCCACATCTGCAAATGTTATACCCATTTTAGAGACATGGAAACTAAGACTCAGGAAAGGTTAAGTGATATTTTCCCCCAAAATCACAGAGAGTTTTTTAAGTAGAGGAGGCAGAATTTGAATGATACATGTAACCACCAGGCCACAAACCTCGTTAGTTTCAAAACACTGGCTCATGTATGATTACTTTTGCTCCTGTGGCTTGTTAGGGTAAGGTGGCGGTTCTCCAAAAGGAGTTTCTAGACCAAGAAGCATCTGTAGCACTTGAACTTGTTAGAATGCAAATTCCCAGGCTCTCCTCCAGACCCAATGACCCAGAAACTCGTGGGAAGAGAGACGCCCAGCAACCTGTGTCTTAACAAATACTCCAGGCTATTCTAACACATACTCAAGTTGGAGAACGAGTGTGTAAGGGATTCTTTTTCTCCATTGATAGATGAACAAAGGAACAGACACATCAAGCAACTTGTCCAAGGATGCACAGAGACTGGTTGCAGGGATGGGCCTTAAACCCCATTATTCTGGGTTTCTCATCAGAATCACCTGGGAGATGCATTAGAATGCAGTTTCCCTGGCTCCCCCTGGACCAGCTGACTCAACATCCCCAGGGCTGGAGCCCCAGCATTTGCCTTCTAACAAATTCCCACGTGAGTCTAGAGTTTGACAATTCTCCCATAGCTCCTGGTGGACTAGAATCACATAACTCCTTCCTCTTTCCACTGTCCAGTTTTCTTCCTTCCTTTCTCCCCACAACCCTTCATTTTCTTCCCTTTCTCCTGTGCTTTAAGGCCTCGCTCCACAACTCGTTAGTTGTATGTAACTCGTTTGTTGCAGAGAAACCAGAAGAACCCAGAGTACCCTGCTTTAATACCTCTCTGTTTTTAAGCTGTTTAATGAAAAGTAATTACAAGTCGTCCACAAACATGTTTATTGGAAGCACTTCAAACACTGCAAAATTTTATAGATTTTTAAAAAGTAGAAGCTGTTTTTCTTCTGATCCTTCCCAAAGCCAGGCCACCCCCAATTCCTGTTAACAGTTTAGCGTATAACTTTCCAGACATCTAAAATTCTTAAATACATACATGCATATATACACCCAGATGATAATTCAAAACAGAAAGGGGACTATATTATTCCTATTATCCTGTGACATGGCTCACTTAATAGGATATTGTGTACGTCTCTGTGTGTGGTGTGTTTTTCAGTACACATCAATATAGCCTATTCTTGCTATGTTCCTACTCTTGTTGTTACAGAGTGTTCCACTTCTGGAAGTCTCTGAATTGATTGAATTAATCATCCATTGATGGTCATTTTTGTAGCTTCCTATTTTTCACTATTATAAACAGTGTGACCCTAAGTATGCTCATACGTGCACTTTTCTGAATGCATGTATTTCTGAAAAGTAGATGGCTTTGGGGAGGAAATGCTGGAATCCTACACCTTCTGTCCACTTGACAATTTTATTCTCTTCTTATCCAGCCAGACTTTTCTATGCCTAAGAGGGCAATTGACATCAAATGACAGTTTGGTGTTTTCATTGCCATTTCTCCTTTGTATCTGCTTCCGGGGGGTAAGGGAGAGTTGCACACTGACATGGACATACTTTTTTTTTTTTAGCAAATTAGGAACATTGCCATGAGTGCCAATTCGAGCTTCAAGATGAAAACTATCGGATAGTGCTCTCCACACTGTTTCTAGAGAGGAAGAAGGTGCTCTTCCTGATTGAAAACCTCGGCAGTTTTCAGCAGCAGGGAAAGTTGGTGAATTTTCCCAGGTTAAGCGTGAAACAGGATAGAGCCTGGGTTAGCTGTGCTCTCTGTCTCTCTGTTTCTTGGTGCTATGTTCTCTGAGGCTCCCAACCCCGTGTGATCTCAGTGTAAACACCACACTGCCACCCGCATCCCACCTGGCTCCCTGTGACTCAGTCACATGCTCTCCCCGAGTCATCAGAGAAAGGAAATTGTGAGCAAAGCCTGGCTCGCGCCCAGGGAGTGACAGAGCATGTCCAGAAAATCAGGGATTCCCGTTCTGCCAAGGACCTGCCGATCGATTCTCCATGCTCAGGAGGGAGAAGTTTCAAAGCTCCAGGCCTCTGGGGTTGGCAGAAGTGCTTACTGTTTTGGGAAACCGTGTAGTACAGCAATTGTGAGAGCACAGGACTGTCTTCAAGACAAGAGAAATAACAAAGCCGAAATACACCGTGCAATAACGGTGAGCTGTTACCTTAAGTCTCACTGGGGCCATCCTCTTCACCATAAATAACCCCTTTCTCTCCCTTATTAATGAAAACAGCTAAATTTGTTGAATAGTTACTCTGTTTCAGGCACTGTCCTAGGGACCTAGAACGCTTTATCCCATCTAATCCTAAGAACAACATTTTGGATAGGTGTTACTGTGATCTTCATTGTAAATTGAAGGAACTGGGTTTCAGAGAGGCTAGGCAAGCACTTCATTCCTCAGTTAAGAGTGTATGAACCCCAGGCTTTGTGAATGATTGTAATAAGCACAAACTAAAAGGTGCCAACACACATTAACAATCATTACGGAAAAGAAGATGTGTCTGGCCTTAAAGTTTGTATTAGTTAATTGCTGCTGTCTTATAAATTGAAACCCCCCCCCACACAAAGTAATGGCTTAAAACTGCAAACATCTATTATCTCACAGTCTCTGAAAGTCAAGAACCTGGGAGCAGCTCATTTAGACGGTTGTGGCTCTGAGTCTCTCATGAAATTGCAGACAAGTCGTCAGATGGGCTGCAGCCTCATCTGATGGCTTGACTGGAGGAAAATCCATTTCCAAGTTTATTCATGTGGCTGTTGGCAAGAAGCCTCAGATCCTCACTATGTGGGTCTCTTTGTAGGGCTGCTCCCAAAATAGCTTCCCCCAGGTCAAGTTGAAAGATGGACAGAGAGGAGAGAGGAACAGAAAGAGAACCTGCAATCTCTTTTGTTACCTAATTCAGAAGTGACACACACCATCACTAATGCTGTCTGCCATTAGTCACACAGACCAACCCTGGTATAGTGCGGGATGGGACCACATGAGGATAGGATCATTGGAGGTCATCTCGGAGGCTGGTTACCATAAGGATGCATCTTTCAGCTAGAAAATCTTTTCACTCTTCATGTAATACAACACACCGAGGACCAGTGTCCTTTATTTTTCCTCTCCATCTACTACTCAGACCAAAGTTGAACGTGCAAAATAGAAAGGGATATTTCTCATCAAAGTGTGGGAAGCTTCTATCTCGATTCTGCACAAAAATATCATGCAATAAGCTTTGTTCCCATCAACCCGGTCTCCTCAGCAAAGGGGCAAGTTGCATCATCCTGTCTCTTACCATCTTGGATCAAGGATGCTGGTTATACTAACTCCCCCTGCTGTCTTGAAATCCATTCTCACCCTGCTCTGCCCTCCCTGTGACCTGTGCAGACTGTAAGACCCATGTTCCCTTACCACTGGCTTTCAGTTGGGTTTGGCCAATGGGAAACACCAGCAGGAAACTGGAGGGTGGCAAGAGAGAGGGTTTGGGGTATTAATACCCCAACTCCTTCTTTGCTTCTGAATCGATGTTCTGAGAGTGCATGTGGCCCTCCATGTCCGCAGCCCTCACTGGGTGGGCTCACCTGTATGGCTTCAACTCTCCACGGACCCCAAGAACTCTGTTGCCTTTTACATCCCACGGGTTGGTAATAACTTCCTGCTGTCAGAAGTCTCCGAATGCTTCACCACCCATGTCTGGTTCTCCTAACCCAGCTCACACCTCTGTAAATAAGCCCTCTGGAAATGTTTCTCAGTGTAACCATCTGAACAGATTTTTTTTTTTCCTGCTGGGATCCAGACTCCACAGAGAATGAAATGAGCTCTGACTCCCACACCTTTGCTTCTTCACACTTCAAGACGATTCTTTAAACACGCGTAAGTGTAGAGAAGAGCAGAGCATGATTCTCACTTTTGTAAACTCAGGATTTGAGAAACTCCTGGAGGAATATTATGTAGTGTGAGGACCTTGGATTTATATGGCTATGACTAGCACATCACCTCACCAGCGTCCTTTTGAATCATCAAACATCATATGCATTTTTAACATGGAATGCATGAATGTGGGCTTTAAAAGCATTCCCAGTGGATGATTACCTAGGGCACTGAGATGCAAGGAGCTTGAGTAAGTTCTCCCTCATCCCCCAAATCCTACCTCCCACCCCAAATCAATCCCAGTTTGCTCTCTGGGTTATGTCATGCTGGGTGTGGCCTCCTCTTTAGTATTACACAATTTCTTTAGAAGAATCATCATTGATTTTTCTTTCTGGGGAAAGAAGGTACAGTAAACCCAGGTTTTAAAACTTCCTTTCCTCAAATGAATGAAAGGTAGTAGTCATGTAGTACTGACAGTGTGTAAGAGACAAGAGAGAGAGCAAAGTTGGGAACAATTTTACAAATCACTGCTTCAGACATTCACTGTTCATTCTGAGGTCCTCATCTTGTGTGACAGGTTCTGAGGGTGCAGAAATAGTTCTGGCAGAATCTCGTCCCTCGAGGAGCCCACAATTTAGAGAACTTAAGCAAATGAGAGCTCAAAGGAAAGAGAGTTTTTGTTATGTGTTTTTTTAAACATAGATTTTATCGCTTTTTCTCTACCATGAAAGGTCAAACTGATGGAGCATTTTCTCATGTGCTGTTTTCATAGAGAATAGATTGAACAATTAGGATGACTTTGTTCATATTTAAGAAGCCATTTCTCAGGCAGGCTCTTTCAAGCAGAGGTAGAGAATGAAGCAAAAAAAGCCAAAATGTCTGTATGTTATTGTTGAATAAAAAAAGTTGGTTACCAAAAAGTATATACAATTTCATCTTACTTTCATGGACACAGGTGTGCATGTGTTTGTGTGTATGTGTATGTCATATATATATGTATAGAAAACGTGTAAGGATATAAATTAAAAGTTAAATAGTTTTTCATTCTAAGTCATAAAATTATATAGGTTGTTTTTACTTTGCTATTTGTGTTTAATATATATTTTTTCAAATTTTTAACCATTTATTTTTGCTATCATTTGTGGAACACTTTCCATGTGCTTTTGTAAGAGCGCTTTGCATCTTCTACCTTATATAGTCCTTCCAGTCACCCCACAAAGAGGGTCCCATCCCTGCTCCTATTTTGCAAATTAATAAAATGAGGTCCAGAAAGGTTAAGACTCTTGATTGAGGTTACATAACTAGTAAGTTGTGAATCCAAGAGTTCATCACGTTTTGTGTGTGTGTGTGTGTGTGTGTGTGTATTAATATTATCTAGAAAAAGGACTGTGGAATTAATCCCCCAAAAAAAACTAATTTGGAGGGTTAAAGGGAAGGCAAAACTCACAATTTGAAAACTAACTACCACATCTTAAAGAAGCCAAGATATTTGGCCAAAGCTCCAGATCTTGGTGTGGTTAAAACGAAATGAAAAAAGTCAAACCAGCAAAGAGCATGGCGGTATTTTTGTAAGTGTGAGTGTGTGTATATGTGTGTTATATTTTTTAAAATCTAAGATGATTGTCATTCTAAGAGTCAATATTAATTTGATGTCCTCTTTTATTTAGTGGGGTATGGGATGGGTGGTGTGAAATATTAAATACGTGCACCTATCCTTTATTTTAAGATGGACCTTGATCTCAAAAATCAGGAGTGTGTGTACCTTAGAATCAAGGAAATACTTATGGCAGATAATCTTTGCAGAAGTCAGGAGTGAAATAGCCCTTATTTTCTCTGCATTTCCCATGTTTTCTACATCGAATGCATATCACTTTTGTCACAATTAAAAAGAAAATTAACAAATTTTATCTTAGAAATGAAGTGATTTTACTCAAAAATTTCTATATCAGACCCTTTCTCTCATGACACCCTGTGCGAACCCACAGGAGCAAAGATCTGGAGAACTTCATTCCTCGAGGGGTTAAGTTGTGCTTCCGGAGGCCACTAGCATTTCACCCACAGCTGACCCATTTTACAGACGAGCAAAAGAAGAATCGAGTCAAAAACACTTTAGATTCCTCCACCCCAAAGTGTCGTCATAGCAAGGATCTTCTAGTTGTCTAACAACCTACTCTGTGACGCCAAGGAGGTGGCAGATAGAGAAAGAGAGAAATGGAAGAGAGAATCCCATGGAACTCTCCAGACAAGCACAAGGTGGGACAAAACCTCCCGGAAGGTGATGGCGGCGACAAGGCAGCTTGCGGAAGTGTCCAGAGCCTGGCATTTGGGGACCTTCACTCTCTTCTTAACCTATCAGCTCCATTCGCTTTTCACGCTCCAGTGTTTTCCTCACTTTCTCGCCCGTGTGTCGTCTCCCTCCCTTATAGCATCTTCTTCCTCGCAATGTCACCCTGTCAGGTCTCCTCCCGCCTCAGCTTTGCCTCACGCGCCCGTCCCTCAGTATAACCTCTTGGCGCGCGAGCTTCTCTGTCACGTCTGAACAACGGTCCCCCATCTAAGTGCGAGAGAGAGTCACATCGATGGCTCACCTTCATCTGCACAAAGTCACACCACAGGCACATGACCCTTCTGAGATTGTTCCTGCACCCCTGGGATACTGCTCTATCCCAGAGGAAACGGGACCCCAGTACAGGGCATAGTGGCACAGGAGGGGGTTGGGGGCTGGCCAGTCCCCGCCACGACGGCTGCCTCACTGACTGACATATCTACACCCTGAATCCTCAGCTCAGCGTAAAGGCAACCAGCAAATGCCTTCTCCTGAGTCCGTAATGATCCTCACTTCCTTGTATATTGATACCACTCATTCGCTTGTGTGTTCATTCATTTATTCATTCAACGATCATTTGGTGAGCAACAATTCTCTGGTGTTCCTAAGCCCTGGGGACATAGCAGTAGGCAAAACAGGCAACAATGACATCATAGCATGTGTCAGGGGCCAGATACTGAATATAATACATACGTCAATTATGTAGTATGTTTCATAGGAATGACTAAGGCAGGGTGAAATGGAAGGGAAGGTCGTGATTTTAAATAGGATGGTCAGAATAGGTCTCCCTGAGGTGATATTTGAACAAACAGAGAAGTAAGGGAGCATCCTATGCTGCTGTCCCAGGAAAAGAGAGTGTCAGGCAGAGAAGCAGCCAGTGCAAAGGTCCTGGGGTGAGAATCAGACCCAGGCGTGTTTGAGGAACATCAAGGAAGCCATATGTCTGGAGGGTAGTGAGGGAAAGGGCTATGTAGGAGATGAAATCAGAGCCCCAACAGCACATGGAGAGGGGGTGGCGATGTAAAGCCTTCAGGTCATAGAAAGCAATTCGGGTTTTACCCCCCTTAGTCAAATGAAAAAGAATATTTCACCAAAACGCTTTCAGAACCCCTTTTTGCACATGTATGGATGTGCTGAACACAGAAAGGGGCTATAGCAACCTGTCTTTGGAGAAAGAAAAGCTAAAATAATTAGGCAAATAAAGCAAATAGAAGTCTCAGTTGTGTGCATGCACATATACACACGTAGGCACGCATTGTCACACTGTCACAAACACACTGTCCTCTCCTGGAAGCAGGAGTGATATAAATAGAGAAATGGTGACGGTGGCTGCCTCGAGCCTTGGGCTGATGTCGAATGAAGCCGCAGCACTAATGCTAATGAATTCTGATGATGCGGAGCGGTCATTAAACTAATAAGCCCATCTCGAAATTAGCACACTGGCTGCAGCCAGTGAACATTTAATCAAGCCGCCCTCATCATTTCAGACACGGCACACTCGGTGGAAGCAACCGTGGGAGACAGGGACCCTCATCTGATAATTTTATCACTTGCCCACCAGAGCGTGAAGGAATCGGTGTGATGAAGTTGCTCTGTTGGCTTTTTCCCTGCCAGAAGCAAATGCCAGGCAAGAGCAAGCCTCCTGTTCCTCTCTAATCACGTGATGTTTGTCTTTTTCAGCACTATCATCGAATTCGTTCATAACTTACTATTTTGAATGTATTCTTTAAGTTTTATCAGTTGACACCCATCTTCTAAAGAGCTTCTGTGCCGTGGTTCCCTCTGTTCTCTCCCCACCTCCCTGTCTCACCAAAAACTGACCCACCCCTTCCTCAGCAACCCTGTCCTCAAAAACCTCAGCTCAGACAATTCGGTGCAGGAGGGGGGAGGGTGGTGGGTGCCCACAGAGGGTCCCGATTCCTCTCTTGAAACTTCCAGGCAAGTCCTTACATGTCACCTGCCACATTGTCCCTCAAAGTGCCACCCTTTCTGCCCACTGTATGATTCCCTGTGGCCCAGAGATGAGAGTGACCAACTCATCCTGGGTTTCTGGGGACTTTCCTCATTTTAGCTCTGAAAGCCCCATGTCCTAGGTATTCCTCAGTTTCTGGAAAACTGGGACAGTTGGTCACCATGTCACAGGTGCACCATCTTTTGTGTCATGTCGGGTTTCTGTTTCTCAGGTATAATTTGGCTTTATATAGTTGTCACTGGTAAAGAATAAAATGCTAACCGTTCCCCATAAGGAGCTAGGGTGTTCTCTCTCTCTCTGCCTCCCCTCCTCCTCCCTCCCCTCCCTTTATCTTCTCTTTGATTCTGTCTCCATTTCTTCCTCTCATCAAGAGGATTAAATGAGTTAATTCTCCATGCCATGGAAACTTCTGTAAAGATAATTGCATTCAAACCCCTGATTTTAAAAAAAAGACTCAAAATTGACTTCCTGGAGTGCATGGGTGGGTTCCCATCCAGGAGGAGCTGAACATGGAAACTGAGGCTTAGAGAAGTTCCAACGCTGCATTCAAGATGCCCCAGGGTTCGTCCTCGGTGGTCCCCGGCCTCATCCCCAGGCCTGCCTGGCTCCGAATGCTTCCTTCGTAGGCACTGCCCTTTGTGGTCTTAAGGCAGTCACTTAACTTCGGTTTTTCCATATTACACAAAGACGAATAATCCCTGCATTTTCTTTCTCACAAGAAGAATTAGGGTGGAATGAACAAACATACTACGGAGCGTCCTCTTGAGGGGAGGAAAGTGGTGAACAGTCTAATCATCGCTCTGTTTACCCAGGTACTTTCCCCCTCAGGTGTTTCCTTGGAAAGAGAAATGGAAAGAGAGAGAGAGAGAGAGAGAGAGAGGCGGGTTTCCATCTGCTGAACAATTTCTCCATCATTCTCAGAGGAAGTGGCCCTCTGCAGGCATGAATAAGGGAGACATTGATCCTACAAAAACAATGTGACGCTAACAGCTGGTTTTTACCTTTGCAAACACTTCTGTCAGGCCTGGGGAGGTCTCCTGGTTAGAGGATCAGGGAATTATGCCACGAAGCCACAGAAACAGGGCAGAGGAGGAATTAAGTAAATACACACACCATTTGGAGGTGATTAAGCGGTTGACAGGCACCTCATTGTGGGTGAGTTAATTGATCAACATTTACTGAATCTTTCTATGAGATGCCATTCTGAGTCTTTAGAAGATGTCGTTCTTACCGCATAGGTAATGGAAAAGATCTTTAGACAGCCAAGATTCCAGTCCATACAGGTAGCAATTTGTTCCCTTTCCGACATGATAACACCAGCAATGATTTACTGAGCACTTACTAGGACCCAGGCATGGAACGTACATTATCTCGTTGGATTCTCACATCAATCCCGATGACGATGCTGAGACTCAGAGAAGATGGGGATCTCACCTGCTGGAATTCAGGCTCCTGTGTACACATTCTTGACCTCTGTGTATTCCACCTTCCTTCAGCTGAGTGTCAGTCAGGATGGGCTAGGACAGAACTCTGCGATCTTTAATGTATGCACAGATCACCTGAAAACCGTGTTGTGTCGAAAAGCAAATTCTGATTCTCTAGGGATACAACAGAATGCCTCTAGGTCTGAGAGGGCATCCAAGATTCTGAATTTCTAACAAACTCCCAGATGAGTCCAATGCAGCTGGTCTTGTAGGTCGCCTTTTGAGTGTGAAGGGGCTAGGTTTTACTGCAGTAACAAACACACCCCAATCTCAGTGGGGACTCATTTCTTACGCGTGCTATGTTCAACACGGGTTACCCAAGGGCTCTGCTCCACACCATCCTCACTTTAAGGGTGAGGATAACAGAGGAACAATCCTTTGGAAGACTGCTGTCTACACGGGCAGAGGAGAAAGGTCTCTGGGGCATCTCACACCAACAATTAAATGCCCTAGTCAGGAAGTTCAGGATTCATTGGCTAGAATCAGTCACATGATCCCAACTAGTCACAAGGAGGTCGGAGGTCGCCTACCACATTTGGGGAAGATAAAAAGCCAGAAATATTTGGTAAGCACCAGTAAAACTATCACAACCTCCCTACAATATAAATCCATCAAGTATTTGCCAAGCATTTCTTAAGCAACCAATAACGAGTGAGGCACTGCAGGGATATTCCAAAACTCTCCACTCCCTTTTGTGTGAACCCTGGCAGCTTCAATAAAAAGGAAAAACATTTGAGCGACAGTTCATACACACACAAAAGGCGCAGCAAAAGTTTTGCAACTTTAAAACATGCAGGAACTCCAAAGGATCTTTTTTGACTTATGCAAAATTTGAATTGCACAAGACTTTCCAAAATAAAAACTATTGCATAAGCTGGGAGTGACTCTGTTTTAAATGGAGATCACTCTGTACGCACAGTTTTGCATATTGTCTTCTGTATCTCGGGTTTTACAGACTGCGTGGTCTTCTCGGGCTATATCATCCTATGATATATTTAACCAATCATTTTTGTTGAATATTTCATTTGATTCCGACTTTCTCTTTAGACATTATTTTCTTTCTTTTCAAGAATACCATACACTATTAACTATAGTCAGCATGTTGTACGATAGATCTTTTAAACTTACTCTGCCTAACTGAAAGCTTGTACCCTTTGACCTAAACCTTCTCAATGGCCACCTTCTGCCCCCCAGCCCCTGGCAACCACCACTCTACCTGTTTGTTTCTATAAGTTCAAGTTTTTTAGATTCCACATATAAGTGAGATCATGCAATGCTTTTCTCTCCATGCCTGGCTTATTTCTCTTAGCATAATATCCTATGGGTTCTTCCCTGTTGTCACAAATGGCAGGATTTCCTTCTTTTTATAAGGCTACATAGTATTCCATTGTGTGTGTGTATACACACCTCACTTTATCTATGTGTTTGTCTGTTGAGGGACACAGGTTGCTTTCATAGCTTGCCTATTGTGAATAATGCTACAATGAACACGGGAGTGCACATACCTCTTTCAACACACTGATTTCATTTCCTTTGGACATTTACCTAGTAGTAGGATTTCTGGATCACACAGTAGTGCTATTTCTAATTTTTTGAGAAACTTCCATACTGTTTTCCATAAAGCCTGTACTAATTTTGCTATTATTTTCAACAGTGCAATGAATGAGCTAGCTGGTGGCAAAATATTTCTGCATATTTATTTCTTTTGAAAAGTGACTAGAAGTAAAATTAGCCAGTCAAGGAATATAAATGCTTTTATGGGTTTTGACAGATGGTGTCAAAATGCTACCATGAAGCTTATACCAATTCAGAGTCCCATCAAAATTTTATGAATGTCCATTTTATCAGACTCTCATAAGAACAGTAAATAGGCTTTAATTATAAATTTGAAAGTAAAATATGTTATTGCAATTATGGCTGTGTTTCTTTGGTAACTAATGTGTGTGAATATATATTTTTAAATATTCATTAGCGAATTTTTCATTCCCTTTCATTTATTATTAGTCTATGTCTCAGTTCCGTTTTATTTTCCTTTTGTGTTTTAGAGTTTTGCTTGTTCTATGACTGCTTTATGCAAAAGAGTATTTAACCCTTGGTTGAACATTTGTGAAGCTAAATTTCTTTCCAGTGTATCTCTTGCCTTTTAGTTGTCATTTAAAAAGGAAATAAAAAACCACTATGGGAAAGGGGGATTCTGAATTGTATAAGATTTATGGGAACGATTTGACCATATGTATCAAAAATCTTTTCAAAAACTTAATACTCCTTGACTAAGCAATTTCACTTCTAGGAGTTTTTCCTAAGGAAATCCACACGAATGTGCAAAAATATTTAAGTGCCTAGTTATTCATGATAGTGTTGCAAATGGTAGCAAAATGAGGTCTTTATTTTATTTAATGAGACCTACCCATTCTTTTTTCCTCATTGTATTTTTCTTCTTATTGTTTTTAAATGATGTACTGAGAGATAAAGATGTCATTTTTAATATTTTTTTGGAATCTGTTTTCCTTAAAGATGGATACATAAAAAGGTAGATTAACAGGTGGATAGATAGATAACAGATAATAAACGACAGGTAGGTAGATATGATAGGTGTATAGATTATAGATGGATAATAGGTAGAGTGGATAGATAATTTTATATATTTATGTGGAGAGAGAGAGAGACAGAGCAAGAGCGAGATGTCCTGGTCCCTACACTGAACGTGCACCAGGGTCACGTGTTCGGTAACATACACAGGTCTGGGCTCCTCCCCCAGAGAGAAAGACTCCGTAGGTCTGGGTGGGGCCCAAGCATGGAGCAAAGAGTGTCAACAGTGCCTGGCTTCTGTTTGGGGAAGGGAAGCCAAGAATCAGTGAAAAAAGGGGCGGGGGGGGGGGGGGGGGGGCCGCTGAGTCACCACCCAAGCAGGGAGCTAGAGTGCGGAGTTAACAAGTTCCTGCCTAACTTAAAATAACATCCACACTCCTCAGTGTAGCGGAGGTCACTGAGGCTCCAATCCGACCCTGTGGCGTTGCCCTGGGCTCACCTTGTCCCAACCTCCCCAGCCTCAACCCCCACCCAGTTCCACCGGCCTTTATTTCTGTTCCCCGAACATGCCAAGCGGGTCCCCTCCCCAGCACCTTTGTTCTTGAGGCTCCCTCTGCCTGGGACGCTCTTCCCTGAGACACAGCTGTCTCTTGTTATTTAATATGCAGTTCAAAGTCACATCCTCAGAGACGCCCTTGCCGGCCCCTCTGTTCCAAGGCACCACCCCAGGTCCCTGCAACCAGGTTCTCCTTGCCTCCTGGCTGTGTCCGTGGGTGCCCTCCTCCATCCCTCCCCCACGGCTCACTTCTCTCCATCTCTTTTCTTACCCCTCCAGGGTCCTCTCTAACCTCCTCAATCTCAGCAATTCAGGTCCTTCAGGTTCATCCCTGGAAGGACCATGGGGGTGATGAAACATCACCTTCCAAAAATGGCTTCCAGTTCTCTTATCCGATCCCCTATAGGCTGTTATGCTAAAAGGGAGTCTGCCTTTCTCTGCCTTTAGCAGAGTGTTACCAAATGCCACTTCCTTTACCTCTAACCTTGGAGTATGCCATTCTGGAGTTGGGGTAGGAACATGCTATAGCCCAAGCATGAATTGTCACACAGATCCTTTGAAAATACAGAGTGAGACATTGTTCTTTGTCATAAAAAGAAGGTAGGATGTATTTAATGAGGACCTACCATGTCCCAGCTATTATGACGGGCAATGAAGATTAAGACCCTCCCCTGCCAATCAAGGCTCTCCCAGGCACTCTCAGTTTGCCCCAGTCTCCACCGCTCCCTGTTGTCACCCTTAGCCTGCTTCATTCACTTCTCACTTGCCGTGACCCCGTAAGCATTTGAGATTCTAATATTTGTTGTTGAAATTGGTAAGGAGTTTGGAGTAGGTTTTTAAGCAGAAGAGTGACAGGATCCACTTTTTTATTTATAGGGGAGACAGACATGGCAATACAATTCCAGTTAATAGTGATATTTTGTCATTCACTATTTATTGAGCACCTTCTATGTGCCCTGTTTGAGTCCTGGGCACTATTGTAAGTGCTGTGACGAGCATAAGGCAGAATGCCTTGAGAACGTACCCGAAAATCTTTCTACCGACTTTAAGGATTCAGATGGGACTTCCCGACGGAAGGTAGTGCCTGAGTAAGAGCAAAAGAGTCCACAAGGGGCACAGTGTTCGAGGCAGAGGAAACATTAATATTGACAGAAAATGCAAATTCCTACAGTGAGGACATGGGGAGTTTGCGGAACTTCGAGCAGTTCCGTACACAGCGCAAGGGGTAATAAGATTTTAAGAGTTTGGAAGGGTAAACAAAGGCCAGTGGTTCCAAAATGCTGATTCAAGGGCCAGATGCTACCCTGAAACATGTCATTTTGGGGCTGAGGTAGTGTTAAAAAAATTTTGAAATGGTTAACATTTAAAAGTTGGCAGATTTCACATAAACATACAAACTTTTAACTTATTTTTAAAATGGGGAAAATCTGGCCACATTGGGCCCACATTTGCATATGCCAGCTATCAGCTGGGGACATATAACTGCTGCTCCTTGTCCGTCTGATTTGCCACAGTCTCCACCCCTCCCTATTGTCTTGTACTTGTTTTCTGCTTCCCTCTTTTCTATTCCCTCCCTGGCCGCTGCACACACTTGTGCTTCTGACACCTGTTGTTGGGATAGTGAAGTCTGCAGAGGCCAGAGTCCCTAGACCCTCGAAAGCCGTTTTGTCTTTATCTTTAAGGCAATGAAGATCCACTGAATCATTTGAAAGAGGGAGGTGTGGCGATGGGATTTTTTTGATTTGCAAAAGAACTCTCTGGTGCATTCATATGCTCACCAAAAGATATGACCTGGACTGGTCCTAGCAGCAGTATCTATAAGAACTCCTAACTAAAAACTACCCAAGTGTCCATTAACAGTAGAATGGAGAAAAAATTGTGGCATAGTCACACAATGAATGTTATATAGAAATTAAAAAGAATAATATACAATTCCCCACAATAGCACAAATGACTCTCACAAAAGTAAGATGCCAGAGAGTATGTACCTTAAAGCTCCCTTTAGGTAAAGTCTAAAAAGAAACAAAACTAATATATGGTGGTACAATTCAAGATACTGGTTGCCCTAAATGGGGGGTGGGGGAGGAGGGGTACTTGGGGGCTGAAGATGTTCTGCTTCTCATGGGCACTGGTTACCTGATGTGCTTAGTTTCTGACAATTCACCAAGCTGAGCACTCAGAATCTCTGCCCTTCTCTGGCTGTATGCTAAATTAAAAGTTTTAAAAATTAACCATTTGGGCAACATTTTAGAGATCATGGTGGCTGACCCAGGAGAGTGGTTATCAAAATGAGTGGGGTTAAGAGATGCTAAATAAGAGATAAAACTTCCTAGACTTGGATCTGTGGAGATGCATGGCGTAGGGAGAGTTTGGGGAGCAGAAAAAACATCACGAGGACAATCACAGAAGCTGGAGGGTTCCAGACACATTCAGGAGAAAAGGAGAACCCTCGATCTCCACCCCATTAGAAGTAGAGTAAGACCAGCAGCAAACTACAGGGATATCTACCTACACTGAGCCGGGGTTTCAAAGGAACTCAAAGGAAAAGGGAAGGCAAGATTTGCCGATGAAACATTTATTTCCTTAAAAACATTGCAAGATTTAAAAACACATGTCATGAGAATGGATGCATGCCATGGAAAGCTATCCCCCATAAATTTCCTGCAAAGGTGCCTAAAAGCATCCCTCCCTTCCTGCAGGTACCATCTGCTTTGGAACTCTCTCTCTGCTTCCTCCTCTCCTCCTTACCCTCACCAATATCTTTATCAAATTCTTGTTGAAACATGGAAAAGAAAAATATTTCCAGCAGTGAAAGCTTTAACTTGTCGCCTCCTGTTCTTCTCGGATTTCTAAAGCGCGGAGGCCCGGAGAATATGTTTCCAATATCCTCTCGTCTCTCTCTGTTAGCGTTTTGCTCCCTTCTATACCAACGAGGTTCTGACCCCTGGCGTCTCTTGGGGACGAGGGGTTTGGAGTGGGGTCAGGCTTGTCAGACAGGGAGAAGCCACGGCCGCCTTGAACAGCCCACGTCCCCCGGGCTCCTTTAATACATTTAACCTGGGAGAGGCATTGCTCCAGCCGAGATTAGATTACGGGGCTGGTGAAGGTGGCCTACCGAACGCAAAGGCTGGCGTGTGGGACTGAGCTAATCTCTGTTGACACACATCTAATGCAAGGCCCGTGTTGAAGGCAGCGGGTCCCGTCTGCAGCTCCGGTTTTGCCTTGATGACCGAAGGGGGAGGAGAGGCCCAGGGAAAACCATTGAGATGCCTGTCTCTTTCAATCTGGGAGTGCCTGGAGTCTGCACGTCATTATTTAAAGGTCTCCTGGTACCAGCTAAATGTCCCTGCTTCCTGTGGGCAATGAGGTCGATTTCATCTGTTCTCAGAGCAAGCTTTTTGTGATTAGAATTCTCTAAAATGTTCCCTTATTCACCTCCCTGGAAGTCTGGGAATGATACCATTCACTCATTCATTCAACAAAATCAGATGACTTTCTTCTCTGCACAGAGTCCCTGCGTGGGTGCATCGGGCCCTAATTCTTTGCTCCCTGTGGGAGTCACATAGACAAGTCCAGCTCTAATTACCTCCTCACCGTGGGACGCAGGACAGATTTCAATTCCCTAAGTCTCAATTTCCTCCTCTGGTGCTTGCCTGGTCCCCCACATCTACTCCAGGGCCCTGCACATAATAGCTACTCAGTAAATAGTTACTCAGCTCAGAATAAACCAGAGCTGACTAGAAACACACAAGCTTGTTTCGATTAGCATGACATCCTCCAGGTTCATCCATATTGTCACAAAGGGCAGGATTTTCTTCTTTTTTCAAGGCTCAATAAAATTGTATGTCTATACTGCATTTCCTTTATGCCTTCACCCACCAGTGGGCATCAGGGTTGTGTCCATGCTTTGGGTATTGTGACTAACGCTGCAGTGAACATGGAAATGTAGCTACTTCTTTGAAATCCACATTTCCATTCTGGTGGATATATATTCAGAAGTGGAGTTGCTGCATCATATGGTAGTTCTAGTTCTAATTTTTAAAGGAAGCTCCATACTGGTTTCCATAGTGGCTGTACCAATGTATAATTCCCACCCACAGTGTACAAAGGTTTCCTTTTTTCTCACCAACACTTCTTATCTTTTGGGATTTTTTTGATAATAGCCATCCCAGTAGGTGCAAGGTAGAATCTCATTGTGGTTTTTATTTGGATTTCCCTGGTGACTAGTGATGTTGAGCACCTTTCCACATACCTGCTGGCCATCTGTCTTCTTTGGAGAAATGTCTTACTCAGGTCTTTGCCCATTTTTCAACGGGGCTATTTGTTTTTTGTTTTTTTGTCTTTAACCATTGAGTTATATGAGTTCCTTATATGTTTTGGATATTAACCCTTTATCAGATATGTGGTTTGTATAAAAACTATTTTTAAAATAAAGAGTATACTGGATAAACACACACACAATATACACAGCCACAAATGTTCAGTATTCTGGGAAGTGTAAATTCCCAGATCGACTGAAGAAACAGAAGGCTAGAATTGAACAAGTGTCCCAGAGTACAATATTTAAAAACATTATCTCCAAAAAATTATTCAGGGGCCAATTTTAATAGTCAGATTTTCAAAGTGGATAAATTGATAATTCCCATGCCATGTATATTACTTTGCTCCCAAACATAGGCAAAAGGGAATTACTTCTTATTCTTTGAAGTCATGACCCTGGCAACACAATGAATGACCAAAATGGCACAGGAAAACAAAGCTACAGAGTAATCTCATCTAGAATCATGATTGCAAAATCCTCACTCATTAATTCATACATTGTATTCAAAAGATGATCCTTCATGTCCAAGGGAAGCTTATCCTAGAATATAAAATAACTCATCTATATGCTAAAGTAGAAATGCATAATAATCTCAATGTATTCATAAAAGTTATCTGTAAAAAAGCCAATATCCATTCACCAAAACGCCTTTCAAAAAGCTTGGAATAAAGTGAAGTTTTTTAATAAAACATCCTAAAGATGACCTACCTTAAAAAACACAGGTAGAATGACATTTAATGGTCACTTACTACAAGCATTTTTATTGGAATCAAAATAAGACAATGATGTTCACTATCACCATCAGCAGTTAACATTTTTCCTGGAAAGTCTAGGCAACATAACTTATAAAACAGAAATAAATGCATAGATAGATAAATAGACATGGAAAAGAAGGGAAAATGTCATTTGCAGATGAGATAGAATTCTACCTAGAAAACAGAAAGGAAAGCACTGAAAAATGTCAAAACGCAATAAACAGTTATGTAGACAGACACTATATAAAACATTCAGACATCAATAGCTTTCTTAAACAGCAACAAATAGCAATAATTTTCATAAAATGTCTAGAAAAAATACAATCTGTATAATACCCACATGCAAAAAAATACTAAACATTCCTAAAGGGCACATACAAAGATTTGATACAATGAAGAGATTCAACATTGTAAAGATGTCATTTTTTCCCAATTTAAAGTTTAAGATGTAACGCAACTCTAAGACAAAATACCAGTGATTAATTTTTGTGACGTGTGAGTTAGGGGAGGGAGGGTGGCAAAGTAGTTTTCAAGTTCATTTGGATGATGAAATGCATGAGATTCGCCAAGAATTTATTTCCACAGGTGAAAGTACTTGCCTTTCTAGATAATAATAACGTTATTTAGCTCCGGTGATCAAATCGTATTCTTTGGAGGAAGATTTGACAGAAAGTGCTCAGAGGGATGGAAGAGTGATCGCAGAAACAGACTTTATGCAACGATTTGGTATGTGATAAAGGTAGCAGCACAGATAAAAAGGGTTATTCAAACCAGGCGCTGGAACCATTGTGTAGCTAGTGGATCCTCCTCAACTCTAAAGGTTGCCTTTGAACTTGATCATACCTCACTGACCTCCATTGTGTCTTTCCCAGAATCTCCATCACCAGTTTGCCTTCTTTAGGGCTTTTCAGGAGAGTACAGGAAGAAAAGAAAGAAAGAGAGGAAGAAGAGTGGGATCCTGTGAGGGTGAAACACCGACCTTGTTTCCTTTGCTGGCCCTAATTCCAGGGCACTGGAGGCAGCAGATACTCAGGTGCTAAAAATCCTTCCAATTATGTCCCCACTTTTTCTCCAGATCAGGCTGGTATCATGGGAAGCAGCTTAATGAATAAATGACATGTCTGGCCAGCCACTGTGTGTCTATAGTTGCCAGACCAACCAGGAGGCAAGATGGTATCATGTTGGAAATACCGTGACAGACCTAAGTTCAAAGCCCATCTCTGCCACTCTGGCTGTATGAGCAATTCTGAGCAAATTGCATGACCTCAACTTCCCCATGTGTAAAACAGGGGTTATGCTACCTATCCCAAGGAATCGAAATGAGAATCAAATCAGATATTGCCAATGTTACCTTTTAGCCTCTGCATGCCTCAGTTTCCCCAAATATACATTACTTGTACTTTCTTCATGGGGTTGCTGGGAGGATTACATGATTTAATATAACAAGGGTCTTAGAAGAGTTCTAGAACATGGTAAATATTCACTGTATGCCATCTATTATTTTTATTTATAGTCAAAGCAAGGTATATGTTCAATATTCAATTGATAATCGTTATAGTTATTAAATTATTAATATATTTTTATATCATAAATCAATATTTATTATGATGATTTCTAACTGATATTTTTAAACCTGACAATCTGATTCGGTTGCTGAGTTGATTTCTCTGTTGTCTTATAGACATCAGTTCAGATTCCCAGTGGCAGCCAGTATAGACAAAAGCTTTCTGGAGTTGCTTCTCTCTCTCTAATCAGCTTCCTGGTTTCATAAAACTGAACTTCAAAATGCCATGTAAAGAGGTTTTCAAGTGCTACCGGCTTGTGTCTTCCAGGGTGGTCAGCCACGAATTAGCCCACATACTGGAGGCAAAGACACTCTTAGATCTCATGACAGCATTTGCAGCTGGAGATATCATATAGTGAGTTCTGTTCTTTTGGAAATGAGGAGACAACATTAACTCACAGGTAAAGTACCTACAGTCATCATTTTCCCTTTCCATTCTCCCCTCCCCTCACCCCAGCTAAAGACAGGACCCGATTCTTGAAATTAAACTGAGGCCAATGTGTCTACACTACTAGTGCTAGACGAAGACTGGTGATAAGCTTCCTATCCCTGGTAATTTACTTTCTCCTGAGACTCAAGGAATCATTGCTATATCTTCTAGTCCTGGCAGAAGAAGTAAAAGGTAGTAGCCCAGGTGAAGTTTTGAAATTGCTTTATCCATAGGACCCTTCAAAAAAATCCTGTTGAAAGGAAACTTTAGGTCTGAAACACCAAGTTGTGTCTTCTGTCCTATTAAAGTATTCCCAGAGCAGAATACATTTAGAATAGGGAAAATGTTTTGTTCACCTATTAGTTTATTTAGCATTTATTGCCTCAGAAGAACAACCAGAGAGAAAGAAATACATCCAAAGATACAAGATTCCAAAAAAAATAAATAAATAAATAACTGCCTTTCAGAGCTAACCATTTCCATTCAATAGCTTCATTAATTCTTTTCCCTCTTGAGAAAGTGCTCCAGGGGATTGGGTTTCAGGCAGTGAAAAATCCAAGTTGCCAGAACTAGCTTGAGGCCTTTGTGGGATAGGGCTGGGGGAGAAAGAGCAGGAGAAGTGACAGAGAGGTCCCCGAGAGGCAGGGGCCATCCCTGACACTCTCCAGGCTGAAGTAAATGAGAAATCCAATGCTTAGGAAAACCTAAATGCCCGGTCATTGCGCAGGGAGAAAAATGCAACCAGTCAGAAAAAAGACAGTGTTCATGTTCCAGGGGGAACTTAGACATTCAAGAAGCATTCATGGAGTAACTACTATGCACTTGATGTTTGCATTCACCCTGCGCACTCTCTCAGTGAGGCTCTCTCTAATGCAGACGTAACCCAGAAGTCAGCTAGCCCCACGTGGCTCCTTTTGTTGTAACTGAGGTCAACCTCCATGCAGAACACAACCACCTGCATCAAAAGCATTAGAGAGCTACACAGATTTTGCTGAAGGTCCCACAGGGTAAAAGGAGGAGCATGTTTACATCACACGCTCACAAAGAAATGATCTAAATTCCTCATCAGGCAAGTGCACTCTCTTAAACTGGGCTTCTCCCTGCCCTACCACCTGTGAAAAGTGTTCTCCATCCTCTGCCCATGTGGTGCCTACCTTCTTGTCCCTTGCTCCTGCATTTTCTCCGATGGAACCTCAAATGCCTCCTCCCTGTATTACATAGTGTACTTCAGCCATTTCCTAAATCCACTTCCAAGTGTGTGCACCTGTACCCATCAGTGGTCAGTCAACCTCTCCTTGCCACAACACTCCCCACTCTACCTTTATAGGATTGGTAGGTTTGGGGAGGCAGAACGGGGCATGTTTGTCTCTTGTCAATCTGTGTAAACTAAGGCCAACGAAAGGGAGCTGATTACTGTTACTGAATAATAAGTTT
>CM052452.1:8306592-8346126 GCA_028533085.1 Varecia variegata
GAGGGGATGCAGGAATGGGGCTTCTGCATCAAGATCAAGAAAAGACAAAAAGCTTTTGGCTTGTGGGCCCTGAATATCATCAACTTACAAGAGAATTTAGAATCTGCTTTTTTTTCCCCTGAAGACAAGTTAAGATATACTTGCATTTGATCTTGATGAATGTTTTAAGTACATGGGTATTATTTTTCTCTAAAACAGGGTCTCAATATTAGATCCATAAAATAAACTTCTAAGTTAGAGGGGTTTTTGAACCCCCTGAAATTATATATAAAATGTTGTATGAATGTTCAATTATAATTCTTATTGGTAATATGACTTTACAATGCTCCCATGATGGATGTACATCTGCCAGGATAGAGTGACCCCAAGTTTGGAAGCGTGAACCCTGGATCTCAGACTTCAGGCAGCCACTCACTAGTTGAAGGACTCTGGCGAGCCATTTCCTCTCTGTAGGAGCAGGACATGAACTAGAAACTGCATGAGGTATTGCTTGGAGAGTCACTGAGAGGGGCTCCCAATCCCCCTGCCACCACTTCCAGCAAGGGCACTTGGTTGCATGAGGGTTGTATGTGTGTATGTGACTCGACAGTCATGCCGTGGCTGGTGACAGTGGGGCACATCGGGTCCTTTCTCATTGGGATTTAGAATGGAATTCAGAGATGCTGGTCAGTCTCTGCTAGTGGGTTAAACTAAGCAGATGGCGGGGGGAGCGCTGTGGATGAGCCTTGCTGAGGTGTGTAAACGTGGAGGGCAAAGGCACGGATTTTAGGAGTGGAAGAATACAGATGTGACAAGAGGATCAGAGAGAGTATGTGGAAGTAACAGTGCACACGCACGTGAGAGAGAACGTGTGTATGGTCTATGCATGCATAGAAGAAAGCTCTTGAAAAATAGCATACCAAAATAACAATAGTGTCTCTGGCTGGTGAGATCAAGTGCTTTTTTGTTCTCCTCTTCCTCTGTATTATCAGGTTGTTTTTTTTTTTTTTTTTTGTTTTTTGTTTTTTTTTTTTTTAACAGCAGGCACACATTTATTTTACAATCAGCAAAAATGATGAATCTATTTCCATTTGGGGAAAATTTTCTTTCAAAGGAATGCATCTGGGGACACTGGCATTTCTCCCCGTGCAAAGCCCGAGGGAGAGATGAAGCCAGTGGCTCAGGCCTTTGTAGTAAATATCTCCAGACCACACTAAATCCAATCTTCTCATTTGGGGTTATTTGCTTTCCGGACGGCAAGGCTGTGATGGGTCCCAGATTCAGCACTCGTGGCATCTCAATCAGCTGTGTTTAGATGCCGCTGTGACACAAGATTATGACGTTTTGATGGGATTAGGAGATAACTTTGCTTTAATCTATAAAGCCCTGGAAGCTTTGGGATCTGATTACCCCGGCAATTCCCTTCCTCGGCCCTAGCAATTAAGATTAGCCAGAATGCTCCTGGTAACCATCCCCATATTGAAAACTCAGGAAATCAGAAATGGGTGGTTTTGTTTGGAGTTGTTTTTTCTGGTTTGGTTCTCCCTTTTCCTTTTCAGCTGAAGGCTCTGGGCTCTGTGTAAGGCTCTTGTCTTCAGATCCTAGTGGGCTGCCTGTTTTACTTCCTTCTTTTTCTGTTTTCTGAAGAAGCTATATCTTTTGGGATGACTTCCTCTTGTTCTTGTTTAATTGGGGAAGGTTTGCTTCTGTTTGATTTAATTGGCTGTACTTGGGTTGGGTACCGCTTAGTCTCAGCAGCAATGAGTGATTTTTAAATCTGTCCAAGAAATGATAGAGCTTAGACTTACAAAGACTTTAATGAAACCGTCTGCCTAAGGAAGTTTGGTTGGTCCGCCATAACCACACTGGCCCCAGATTCTATTTTCCAGAGAGATCTGCTCCCAGAACCTTTAAACTGGAGGAATTTGTAGTTCTGTGGTCAAAACGTTAAGTTTGATTCGGTTTTATTTCCACTAAAACACAGTTGCATGAATACAATGCAAGAAAACAACGCAGGGTATTAGAAGGTTCACGTTTAATCCTTCTACCATTTAAATTAGGTGTATGTGAGAGGCAATAGATCAGGATGCTCCATATTCTAGTTTGCTCTTCCAGCCCAACTCTCCACCCCAATTTCTGCCCTGGAATGTGGACCTATATGGTCAATGTCAACGGGCCCCCTTGCCTTGAGGATTCTAGATGGATTTGACCATTGGGAGGCATTCACTGGAAACTGGGAGGAGAAGGAAGAGAGCCATCGGGGTATTTATGCCCTCAGTTCTCTCTGTGCTGGCTCTGGGACTGGCAATGACTGTCCTTTCATAGAGGCCCCATGTCCTCTCTGGAGGCCCTTTCCTGCAGCTCGAGCTCTCTCCAGGTGCTGGCAATTTCTCCCTCCCTCTGCTAACCTTTCCAGGCCTAGAGTAGGTAACACTTGAGGTTAATTGCCAATCCCAGGGTGTTTCTCTAGCCTTAGTAATTTCCTTGAACCTTGCCCACATTTTTGCAAACCCCCCCCCCCCAATTACATTTTCTTCCATTCCTCTTGTTGAGTGAGGCTCCTCTCTTACCAGGACCCTGCACAACGCCAGCATTGTGGTTGACAGCTTGGTTTCTGCAGTCAGGAAACCTTTCAACTCGGGGGCTCCATTCCTTCCTTGATACAAGAACTTGGCAAGTGATGTCACATTCCCAAATCTCAATCCCTTCATCTATAAAATAAGCCCCCACATAACATCCAGCTCCCAGGATGGTCAGGCTGGTTAAGTGGAATAAGAGGTGATAGCATACAGCACATAGAAGTCGCTCAGCAAACATCAGTTTCTCCTCATTATAGGACATCGTGGTTTTGTTCAGGGCCTGAAGGGTTTTCCCAGGACTTGAGGCTTTTTAGTGCTAAAACTGAGAAAGTCCCAAGCAAACTGGGACAAGTTAGTCCCCTTAGCTCTGGCATCTGAGCAATATGGGTTCCAACCTAGCTGTGCCACTTAGCAAATGTGCACCTTCGGACAAGCCACTTGATCTCTGTGTGCTTCAGTTTCATCCTCTTTAACACAGGGACCATGAACCAGCCACCTTCTTGGGCTGGTATGAGGATTGAGTGACATGATGCATAGAAAACACTTAGCAATGTGTCTGGCATATTAGAACATGCTCGATCCAGGTTGAATGGGGCTTTCTTCTTCGTGTAAATGAGACTTGTTTAAAATGCAGTCCCTGAGAGGTAAGGTTTTTCCTGGAGGGAAAGTGAGGCAGGGGCTCACTCTCCATGTGGGTCCTGGGGGATGCAGGGCAGGTGGCGCTCAGATGCACAGGGAGGGCCGGATGCACGTGGCTGTCAGCTGCTAGCCGGCAGAGACACCAGGGCGAACAGGGCTCAGACGCTGAGAGAGGAAGGCAGCCCGCCCAGGAGCGTCTGATTGCCAAATTTCACCACCAAGGGAGGAAAGCCAGGGGGTGCGGGTGACGTGATAAGAGGGCTCTGAGGAGCGTTCATTCCGGAGCTTTCAAAGTTCACCCCCTTCCTCCTACAGGAACCAAACTTTAATAACCACAGCCAGGGAGTGAAAGAGAAAGAAACCAGACAAGTGAACCGTTCCCCCTTCAAACAGGTCACATTGTGTTCAGAGGGAGGCTTTGAAATTGTGCATGTGTGACCACAGCAGAGAGGCTTGGGGGTCTTCTGATCGCGCCTGAGGGTAAGCCAGAAAAAAGAGGAGAAATGAAAGGGAGGAAGAAAAGGGAGAAACCAAAGGAAAAAATGACGGACTGGGACAAACAGGAGAGAGATGACAGAGGGAAAAGACATCATCCTTTGCATACGTAGGACACAGAAACAAGCCAACCATGGATGCCCGTCTTCAGGAAGGTCACGGTCTTCTTGAGCCTGTTGAGGATGGTGGAGGTGCAGGATGGTTTTTTGCCATCGTTCCTGTGTGTCATCATATTTGAGCCTCACAGCCAGCTTCCAATGTTAGAGACGAGGACTCCAAGGCTCAGAGAGTCTAAGCAACTCACCCAAGGACACACAGCCCATAAGCAGCAAAGCCAGAATTAGGACCCAGATGTGATGTCTAATAACGTCGGAAACATGACAACCAACCTTTCCGTCCAGGATGATATAAAGGCATATGGGAAGGATGGATAAAAGAATGTGGGGATACCAAGGAGGAAAAACACAAAATGCACAGCCTAAGGCGAGGTTTCTCAACCTCTGCACTACAGACATTCTGGCAGGATAATTCTTTGCTGTGGGGGCAAAGGCTGTCCTATGTACCCCAGGATGTTTAGCAGCATCCCTGGCCACTAGATGCCCGTAGCACCTCCTCCCCCCATTGTCACAACCAAAAATGTCTCCAGACATTGCCAAATATCTCCTGGGGGCAAAGTGCCCCCCTGTTGAGAATCATTGATGTAGAGGAAGGCATACAAAATAGTAATTATTAATACTATGAATTGAGAGTCAATTAAATACAGCGTGAAAGGCATTTAATGTCATTCATTAATAATATCTCATTTAACCCCCTACAAGAGCCCTACGAGGGAGGCATTACGACTGCCATTCTAGAGAAGGGGCGTCTGTTAGTTCGTTTTGCATTGCTATAAATACCTGAGGCTGGGTAATTAGTAAACAAAAGAGGTTTATTTGGCTCATGGTTCTGCAGACTGTGCAAGAAGCATCTGCTTCTGGTGAGGGCTTCCAGAAGCTTCCGATCAAGGCAGAAGGTGAAAGGGGAGTAGGTGTGTCACAGGGCAAGAGAGGGAGCAAGAGAGAGGGAGGAGGTGGTGCCAGGCTCCTTGAAACAACCAGCTCTCGCGTGAGCTAATACAGCGAGAACCCACTCGTTACCCTGGAGAGGGCACCTGGCCATTCCTGAGGGATCTGCCCCATGATCCACACACCTCCCACCAGGCCCCACCTCTAGCTCTGGGGATCAAACTTCAACATGAGATTTGGAGGGGTCAAACATCTAAACTGTATCACCATCTAAGGACCAGAGAGGTTAAGTGACATGCCAAAGCTCACACAGCTGGTTATGAGGCAGAGCTGGGATTTAAACCCGAGTCTGTATTCTTTTCCCCAATGCTGTGCCGAGAGAGATGGGAAGAGGTAAGCCAAGGAGAGAGACAGAGCATTGCAATGTGAGACAGTCATCACAGACGCTGAAATTTCAGGGGCAGACCCACCCATGTGGCCTGGTGACATTATTCTGTTGCCAGGACTGAGTCTCTTTAAGGAGTCATGTCCCGGGCAGCCCCCCAGTCCTCCCCTCTGCCCCTTAACTCACTGCTTCCTCTGCAAGTGCCCTGCACTCGAGTCCACCTCGACTCTCCCTCTCTCATATCTCATAAGGAGACACGACGTATTCCAAATGCTCTGTGATTTATGGAGAACAGCCACTTCCCTGGGTCATCCATCTCTCTTCACAGGGACACATATGTCGGGGAGCATCTATCCCAGAAATGACCCACATTCATTTTCTGCCAGGACCCAATGGGCTGGGGAATTCAAGAAATGCCCCTAAATTACAAACGAGTGGGAGGGGGGGACCTTCCTCTAGAAACCTTTTCCCAAGCCTCAGCCTCGCTATAAATCACCCTGCAAGCATCACACACCGCCGTAAACCGCAGATGTGTGGGGAACTGCAAGGTGCGCAGGAGAGAAAGCAACGCTGACCAAGAACTTGGAGGGGTGGTGGTTTGAGGAACTCACTCTGACCTTCTCTACTTCCGACAGCCTTTCCCTTGACATTGCATGGCTGATACCTTTAGAGCAAGATGCAAAGTTCTCTCAAAGATTTTTCTTTTTTTTTAAATTTTGTAATCACCCACCTCACATTTCCAATCCTTGCAAAATAGCTTTAGCATTTGTTCTTAATCTTCCAGGGGGTGAAGGTTCCCTTTGAAAATCTGATGAAAGCTACGGACTCCTCCCTTCATTAAATAAATGATTGCTTGTGTTAAAGGTTTTGAAAATGGTTAAGACTGGTTTATGGTGGTTTTTCTAGGAAGATAAAGGGCTTTTCCCCCCCTGTCTTATAAAAAAGCAGTCTTTAATCTATTGATGGGTTTTTTTTAAACATTTGTTGATGTATAACATGCATACAGAAAATGCCACAAATCATAAGTGTTCAGCTTAATGAATTTTCACAAACTGAACAAACCGGTGTAACCAGCACTCAGATCAAGAAAGAGCATTACTGCATCTGGAATCTTCCAGAAGCTTCCTTACGATCCCTTCTAGTCTTGCCTGGTTTTGTTCTTAATATAAATGGAATCCTATAGCATGTTTCTTTTGTGTGTGGCTCCTTTCACTTAATGTTACATTTGTGAGATTTATCTATGGCATCGTGTATAGTTACAGTTTGTTTACTCTTATCAGCATAGAGTTTTGCATTGTGAGAATATCCCACAAGTTACTTTCATGCTACTGTTGCAAGACATTGGGGATGTATTCATGTCTACAGAAGTGTATTGAGATTATGTTCTTTAGAGTTGTCATTTTAACCTTCCCTATGCATAATTGTGTTTCACCATCCCATTTATGGTAGGAAAGCATAGTAAATCCTTAATGTAAAAAAAATATATATTCCAGGGAAAAAACAAGCTGTGAAAGTTCTCTCTGCTTCCTTTTCTTCTCCCTCCCAATCCATCTTACTTACCTCCACGGTTACTGGTTTACTGAGCATCCTTTCAGACATTATCTCTGTGCATAGATACAATGATATATGCAATGTTCAATGATATGCTTATATTTGTTTTTACGTGAATGCAATTGTTTTGCTATTTTTTCCCACATATTAATATGTCCTGCAGATCCTTCCATAGAACATCCTCACTACTTTAAACTGCTGAGTATTCCTCCATTGCACGGACATGCCATGATTTATTCAACCAGGCTCCTACTGGTGGGTATTTAGGCTGGCTCCAGTTTTCTGCTGTTGCAAACAGGGTGACAATGAACACCCTTTTAGGTGCTTCTTTATGAGCATTTGCAACTATTTCTCTTGGAGAGAAATGGCGAGGCGGAATTGCTGGGTGTACACATTTGCCTTTAAGTGGTTTTTATGAGGTCAGATGGATTGTCCACGCCACTGTGAATTCTGGGTAGAGCCTGAAACTTATGTGAAGGCATTTGGCAGAATGATCAAAATCCACTCGGGTTTTCAAAGACTAGACCGATGCCTGGGATTGGGAAGAAGAGAAGAGGAAGCTCACTTAGACTTCCCTCAGTGACAGTTTGCCGTCCCTTAGGATGCTGACACTTTCCTGAGATTCCATAATGGGAAGAAATTACTGTCAGCCTGTGGTAAGGCTGGTTGGAAATGGGATATCTGAGACACAAAGGACGGCTGTTTGGGGATAACTGGAATTGTCGTGATAACAACACAGCAAGCACTCGTTGAGTATTCACTGTGTGTCAAGCACTGTGTGCAAATTGCTTAATTCCCATCTTACTCCAATGGGGAAAGTATTATAGCTGCACCAACGGAGACTCAGATAAAGTCACCTGCCCAAAGTCACACTTATCCACGATGTTAATTAATTGCTGGGGGATAATACCATTGAACAAGCTTGACATGGGCTTTGCACCCAGGAATCTCACTGTCTGCAGGTGGAAACAGACAAGCCACCAGGCGATTACAGTGCAGTTGTGACTGCAGCTGTGCTCGGCTGGTGCAGTATGCCCCACAGGCTACGCAGGGAGGCTGCCACAGAAGATCATTTGGAGACAGAGGGAACCTAAAAACACTCCTATGAAGATAAAAAAACCCTCTGGCTCTCTGGTCCCTCCATGCTGTGTCCAATGCTGACACCCTAGCCAGGAAAAGGTAAATGATGAAGCTAGTTAATACTAACAGCATGTAGCAGGGGCCGGCTCCATGCCAACTGCTTTCCCCCATTCATCCTCACAACAGGTCTTTGAGGAAACTGAGGCACAAAGAGGATAAGTGATTTGCCCAAAGGCCCCAGTTATTATAATAAGAGAGCAGAGCCAGGATTTGAACCGGAGTCTGTGTCATCCTGGAGACTGGAACTTCTGAGAACACACTCCGCACCTTCCTGCTCTCAGTCCCAATCTAACATTCCTCAATCGGA
Source organism: Varecia variegata (assembly GCA_028533085.1). NCBI lineage: Eukaryota > Metazoa > Chordata > Mammalia > Primates > Lemuridae > Varecia > Varecia variegata. The sequence goes on from CM052452.1 coordinate 8,314,672, forward strand.
AATATTCCACAGCCAAATCGATCCCGATGTTCTTAGGCGGTGGAGTCGGCTGAGAGCAGCTGTCTGTCCCTTGGTTCGAGCCCTAACTTACAGTCAGTCCCTCACTTAACAATTAAAAATATCAAGTCACAGCCGATCGCCCCAGGTCAGATTGGTGCATACAAAGTTCTTTCCAGTTGATGCCTCCTGACTTTTCAATGTGGGAACAATTGTTACTGTTTTTGTTTTATTTATTTATTGTTTTAACTTTCAAGTAGGTTAACCAGGCAATCACTGACACTGCTCAGGCATCATGGGCCTAATTCTGCAGAGGTCTGAGAAACCCACCCAGAGGCAGAAGATTAAGCTCTTCCAAATTGTCCAGACCCAGGCGAGCCCAGACTGGGTGCTCTGAGACCAAAGTGGGGGTGGGGGAGCACTGTTTCATTCCTGCCCTTTGGTGACCTTGGAGACTAAACAGTTTAGGCCACATCTTGAAGAAAATTGCTTTATCCTTTCACCTTTAAGTGGATTCAGGCCCAATCAGTTGACTTGGGGGTGCGTCGAGGTCAGCGCACACACGCCAGGACGGGGGTGGGGGGGGCGGGCAGAGTCACAGGAAGATGGGCGGCGAATAAAATAAAGGAAGATGTAAAAGCGAGGGCGGTGGGTTTGTAACCTCTAACATCTGGTGCCAGACAGGAGTGTACATGAGAAAGCGCTGGAACTGGGGATGGGGGAGTGGAGCAGAGGAGGGGGTAGGGCCGAGGAGACTTTCAGGTGACAAACAAGGCTGCCAGCCCCTCTCAGATGTCACAGGAGGAAGTCGAGAGGGGCGGGAGGAGGAAGAGAGAGGGAGGAAGAGGTCAGGTCTCTAATCCCCTGGCTAGAGGACACTCAAATGCTTGCAGATGGGATGCAAGCGACGGAGGAGAGCAAACTGCATCTGGCTGCCGGGGGGTGGGAGGTGTAGAGCACAGAGAAAACTGGCTTTCCTCCTCTTGGCAAAGCTTCCTTGATGAGGGCACCCCAACACCAGCAAGGCCCCCAAATCAGAGGGGCTCCCCTACCCAGCTTCCTAGTCTGAGCTTCACCGCCCCCGGCTGCACACGATTTCAGGAGCACTCTCCCCTTTCTGTGGCCAGGCCTGGCACCCTACACTGCATCCTGAAGGAGTGTACCCAGAGATAGATGGTTAGCTCCCAGCACAACGTGGCCCCGTTCTTTCCCAAGTTAGCGGGAAAGGTGTTCCCCCCTGCTCTGGCCTGAGCAAGAACCAGACGTTGACTCAGATGGGCAATTTCTAAACTGCTATTATTTGGGAGACTCTAGATTTGGATGCGTTCAGAAGCCTTTTGTGTTTCAATTCTAGCAACCACATTCAAACCTCCTCACTCTGTTCTCCCGGCACAAGGGAACAGAGTTTGCCTCCATGCTCAATATTGTTGCCACTTCTCATTTTATCTTTTATCTTTCTTGGGAAGTTTTCAAACCACCTCCTAGATGATTAAGAGTCCAGAGACTAAATTTACATTGGCATCCGCTGGGATACTTTCAGATGCAAGTCCCAGAAAAGCCAGCTCCCCTTGGATTGAACCTTGAAGACATTTAATTTGGATGTGTTTGGACGTCTGTAGACAGGTGGTTGGTTTCTGGGTTTGGGGCAGCCACTCAGCTGACCATCAAGGCAACCTCTGCCCACCCATCCACTTCATGAAGCTCAAAACATCCACTTATCTTCCTGTTTATCAACTCATGACTACAAGGTGGTGGCCACAGATCCAGGCATCACAACCTCAGCCAAAGGCTGAAAGTGTAGGAAGGAGGGGAGGCCTTTTTCTGGAATCATTTTCTCCTTTGATCAATAAAGAAACAACATTTCCAGAATCACGGTGGCCTCCATCCACATCTTATTGATTAGAATTGGGTATAACAGGCTCACCTCTGGACAACAGGCCAAAGCATGAACAAAATCTGTTCGTACCGACTAGGGGGAATGGCAGTTGAGAGGCTAATCATAGTGTCTGCCTCACCTGCCCACCCCCAAATCTTGTCCTTCAGTGTCCTAATCTGGTGAATGGTTCGGCACACAAGGATCTATAACACCTAATAGTCAAGCCCTCCCTGGTCCTCCCTCTTCTTCACCCAGTCCTTCCCCACATCCTGTCCTGTACACCCCTCTTTGACTCTCAAAAACCGCTCATATGATGCTGGGCATATAGCAGGTAGTCATTAAATGCCAAGATTCATTTTGCCGTCCCTACAATTCTGCAGCTGTAGAACCAAATGAGTAAATAGGAAACTTCCATTGAGAAACTCAGCTTTCTGGGATCCAGTCATCATTTAAGCACAGAGAGAGGTTAAATGACCAGGTATTGGAGTCACAGAGCCTGGATCCAAATCCCTGCCCTGCCGCACCTTAGCGATCGTGGCCCTGGGCAACCTGCTAAGACACTCTGAAAACCTCAGTTTTCTCATTTGTACAATGGCAATAATCATACTTCCTACTTCCTAGGGTTGCTGGGATGGTTAAATAGGATGATGCATGTGAGTACTTAGCACAGTGCCAAGTACATTGGAAGTGATAGGCAAATGCCTGCTATACTTGCTATCATTCCCCAAATGGTCACGTCCATCGTCACATAGCTGCACCCTCCCCCCCCCCCCCCACACACACACTGCCCCACCAGGTCGACTCATCTCAGGAACTTTTCTCCCACCCTGATTTTAATGGGTGTTTTCCCCTAACCCTAACCTCAGGAGCAGGCCGCACCAGGCAAGCTTTGCACAGCCGCTGCCTTCCCTTCACACCCCTGTCCTCACCCGTCCTAGGGATCAGGCTGATTTCTATCTGTTTAGATGGAAATCAGTGAAGAAAGCTCTCAAGCGGTTTCTTTCATATTTATTTCTGGCCAGATCAAAGGTCCTGTCGGCAAGCCATCCTGATGTCTTGATTTCCGTTTTTCTTAGCTAATTTTTTTTTCCAGATGGTGTTCACTCCAAATAAGCTACTGAAGAGGCCCTTTGGGGTGGGGGGGGGGAGGAGAGGGAGACTGGGTGGGCAAAATTTAGTTACGTCTTGCTATAAATAAGTGTGCAGAATTATACAGATGACCTCAATGGCCTGAGATCAGCCACTGCTCTCCATGGCGGGAAAAAGACAAGTCTGTGGTTATTTATAAATTCCCAGTGGGATTCAAACAGCTCACAAGGACACCCAAGAAAGACTGGATTAATAAAATACCAACAGTGATCATTTATTGGAAGGGAGTATTGCCTTGTGATTCAGGATCTAGGATCTGGAGAGTCAGGCATGATTTGAATGTTGACTTCACCACTTCCTACCAGTGTAACCTTGGCAAAACGACCTCACCTCTCTGTCTCAGCTTCCACATCTATAAAATGGGAAGATTAGCTAGGCTGGTGCACGTAAAGTGCTTAGAACAGTGCCTGGGACATGGTCAGCAAGTATTTGTTTATTAATTATTGTGTTCGATCCTTACCACCATCTTTTCTGTCAATGTTGCCATGAGTAGATCAAATCCATCTATAATTCACTTGGCAAGAGAGGAAACAGAGAAACAGAGAGATTTGAAGAACTTGACTACAGCTAGTAAGTAGCAGAAGCAGGCTTTATATAACCAGGTTTGCGTGATTACAAGACCAAGCTCTTGGCACTCTGCCTCACCTGGTTAAGTAGGACCAGCTAGGTCCACGCGATAACCAGCAAGCTGCCATCTATTTCCTGAGGGCAGGTAGAGCCAGGCTCACCTTTCCTGCTTACCTTTGAAGGGGGTTATCCCAAATCAAGCAAATGAGTTGCTTGAAACACGTCATGGCAAAGGGAGATGAATCACTCCCTGCCCTTCATCTCTGGCTCCCTGGTGATGTTTGTGGGCGAGCTCTGGGCCTGTGTAAACATGAAGTAGGTCGGGCCACAAGCCAAGGCTGCAGGTAGCACAAGGAGTGACTAACAGCACAGTCAGTGAAAGTTTTGGACAACTTATGAGTTCAGGAAAACTTCACCTACAAACTGGTTATACCACCTTGGTTAGAACAAGCACCCACCCGCACCTCCACAGCTCATGGAAGTTCTAGAGTCGATATCTAGGAAAATATTAAGGCTCCTGGGGGCTTAGGGAGAGGGTGCTCTGGTGCATTTAAATGTCCCTTGATGTCAAAATACAGCCCAAAAGACATGTTCGCCACTGTACTTCAAAACCCTTCCAAACATATCCATCATCACTCCCCTACTGCGGTCAAAGTAGGCCTTTGAAGATTTCTTTGAGAGTTTAAAATCTTGAGGAGCCTCAGGGTTCCCTCTGTTCATCAAAGACATTTGTCAGAACTGGACAGGACAGGGCAGAGGTGGAATGGCTTGGACTGCCTCTCCATATACCCAGAAAAAGGGCTTTGTTTTTTTCTTCCCCTAATTTCTGATAGGAACATGTTCCCCGATTCACTTTTTTCCTCTTAAAAGTTTGCTCTGTTGCCTTCCCTGTGTTCCCATGGAAATAGTAGCAGTGAACAGTTATTGAGCAATTCCTATGAGCTAAGAATAGTGCTAAGCCCTTGACTCTCACAACATACCTGCGAGTAGATACTACTGGACTATCACGCCCATTTTACGGATCGGGAAACCAAGGCACTTGCCCAATGTCAACCCAGTGCATAAATGGAGGTGCCAGGTTTAGAATCAACATCTATCTCGAAAGCCCATATTCCTAGCCTCCACTGTCCTGTCTCCCATAACTTTATTCGGATCTGTTTTTAAAAGTGTCTAACACAATATAATTTTTCCTATTACATGCGTGGTTTGTTTGGTAACAGTAAAGTGTGTCCTGACAACTATTTATTAAATAAGCACCTATGTGTGTCAGGTCCTGTGCAGATGGATTTACACGCATTTTCTCTAATCCTGTGGATGGTCCTGTGAGGTGAGTGTCAACTGCTCCATTACACAGATGAGCAAACAAGTTCAGGGAGGTTAAATGCCTGGCCCCGGGCCAGGGAGCTGGGGAGTGATACAGCCAGCTTTTTGGAATCAAGTATGATCTGTCCCAAGCCCGTGTGCTTTGTTCTGTGCCTTAGCGACTCCCACCAGTCGTCAGTTTATCAAGGGCTGGGCTGGTATTTTATGTCCTTAGTGTCTCCGGAACACACAGTATCTCACTACGAACTGGGTGAACCGAAAAAACAAAATTAACAAAAAGGTAAAATCCAGGGGCCAAGCCAGTTATAGCCCAGTGTAGACCTAAGATTTACAAAGCTGGTACAAAAGCAATGGGGAAAAAGGTATGTTTCTTTTTTAATGGATCAACTGAAGAAAATTGAAGATACGAATGAGCTGTTGTGTCCAGCTCTTATACCCAAGATGATTCAGTCCCAGGTATATATTGGAGCCCAGTAAGTACCTGTTGAACAAATACACTCATATACTTGAGACCGACACTCAGATACCTAATAGGCATCTCAAACTTACTGTTTCCACCCTAAACTGCAAGACCCCACCACCACCATCTCTCCCCTCTCCATAAATGGAAACTCCATCCTTTTGTCATCCTTGACTCCTCTTTCTCTGACACTCTACATTAATCCAGCAGCAAATCCTACCTGCTCTACTTTCAGAGTGTCTCCTGAAACCCAACAAACTTCTCACCTCTCCGACTGCTACTGCCCTCGTCCAAACCACCATCCCCTCTCACCTGGGATGTGGCGACAGTCTCCTTGCTGATCATTCTGTGGCATCTCGTTCCTCCCCATCCACTTCATTCTCCATCTAGCAGCCAGAGGGATCCTAAATCAGACCCTGATCACTCTTCTGCTCAAAGTGAGTAGCACATTTGCACCCCACAGCCTTTGTACTATAGCACCCTCTGCTTAGAATTCCTGCCTACAGAATTCAGCAAGGCTTGTTCCCTCCTTCCCTCCCTGCAGGACACTGCTCTGCCATCTGTCACCTGGCTTGGTGAGCCTTCTCTGACTACCTTTTAGAAAATAGAACCCGCTCACAAATATACAGTTCAATAGAAGATACACATGCTAACATTTCATAGCAGAGTAGGGTGACTGTAGTTGGCAACAATGTATTAATATTATATATTTCAAGGTGGCTAGAAGAGAGGGCTTGAAATGTTCCCAACACATAGAAATCATAAATACTCAAAGTAATAGATATGCTAAATACCCTGACTCGATCATTACACATTCTATGCATGCAACAAATACATGTATCCCATAAATATGTAACGTATTAAGTATCAATTAAAAAAAATAGAACCATCTTCATTTCTCCAGCACCCAGCCTCTTCTATCTCCCCTAACCTGTTTTATTTTTCTCCACAGTCATGTTCTATTTGTATCTCCATAACACCTATGATGTACTAGCATATTAGCTTCACCAAGGGCAGGAGGTGTGTCTGTCCCAGCTGTATCCCAAGCACCCAGAGCAATGCCTGGCAAGGAGTGGAATGTTTGTTGAATGAATCAGTGGTTTCTTTTTACTCTTTGGAATGTGTAGGGAACCAGTCCAAAAGAGTACGCTATTACCTAGACCACAGTTGTCCCATGGAACTTTCTGTGATGATGGACATGTCCTACATCAATGCTATTCAATGCAAAACAGTAGCCACCGGTCACATGTGACTATTGAGCTCTTGAAATGTAGCTAGTGCAACTGATGAACTGTACATTTTTTTAAATTCATAGACTATACTTTTTAGAGCAGTTTTTAAGTTTACAGAAAAACTGAGCAGAAAGTACAGAGATGGGATTCTATTTTTAATTTCATTTCATTTGAGTTCATTCTAAATAGCCAGACGTGGCTAGTGGCTACCATATTGGACAGGGAAGACTTAGGGAAGACAGGCTGCCGCCTCCCTCACCACCCTGGTGTGCCTCAGCCCCGGGAGGGATGCTGTGGACAGCCCCCCGTGGACAGCCTGCGAGGGTTTTCCTCCGAAGGATTCACCAACACCCAATGGCGGCATGGGCCCTCCAAGTAGAGAAGTTTGGAGATCAAACTTTAGGAGAGGAGGAAGCAGACAGCACAGCAAAGAGAATCTTCATCGAAGACATGCCAATTGCTGAAAGAGACGCCTCCTTGCCAACTCGTGAACATGTAAGCCTTCCGGGAACGAGCCTCCGTGGGCCCCATGTGGCCCACCCCCTCCTCACCCATCCCCACTTCTCTTCATTCTTTCCCTTCATCTCTCTCCATGGTCCTTGGGGTCCAAAATTTCCTTTTGCTTCACAGCTGGGCCAAGGGCTACCATGGGCCATTTTACTTATTCTTCTCTTCCCAAGCCTGGCCTATTTTAGGTCTATAATCTGGCTTTTGGTTTCCATAACAACCAGTAAAGCAAACAGCCCTAAATACAGCAAAGATTTCTCTCTTTCTCCCTCTCTCTCTCTCTTTCTCTTCCCCGCTTTTCTTCATATATACATATAGTATGTATATATATTTATTTAAAGGTAACGTGCAAGAAAAGGAGGAGAAATGGAGTCTAAAATTAGAAAAATAAATAAATAAACCTGGACAACAATAGAGATCATTCTAGAGAGTAGCAAAAGGGACATGGAGCTGCCTATAATTAGCGGCCACCACATCGCAAAACAAAATCAGACTTTCAGGCCTTGCAGCTTTGTTGCCATAGAAATGGGGCCCGAGACCCATCAGGCCATCTTCCTACAGTGATTCCTTCCCTGACCATGCCCACATCAAAGAAAGCCTCCCCGAGTTGCTCTGTGGTGTAGACAGTGCCGCCGAAAAAGGCAGGCGAGGGGAGGAGGACCGGCCCAGTAGGAAAAAGTCCGAAGTGTCTCAATGCAGACGTGCTGGCTTCGCAGGAGACACAGCAGCGAGGGACTCAACCAAGGACGATCTTAGGGACTTGCCATCCCGCAGATGTGCACACTGGTCACTGGAGGCTGTCCGTGGTCACTTTATTTATTTATTATTTTTTACATTTGTTTTCATTCTTCATTCTCTACACATTAAAAACACGTTTCCAATCATGCTATTCTTAGAGTTTTACTTCCTGTTTTTTACCCATTTAATGTTAGAAAGTAAACACTGCCACACGTGACTTATATTTTTTTGCATTAATGGTATCTATCAGTGGGGATCCAGGCTGGACACAGCTGCTAGAAAGAGAATGTAAGGTAAGGAATTGTTAACCAGGTAGTAGAGAAGAATCTTAGGTATCTTGTTAGGTTATTTTTACTATTCCCTGGAAGTCATTAGCTCATTGACTGTCACCCCAAAATTTCCTAACTCGCCATCTGTAGGACAGGGAAAAAGCTTTCTCTCCCACCTGAGTCCTGCTACATGATGACTAGGTCAATCACAGCAAACTAGAAAGACAGAAAGGGCATCATGAGCTATCACCAAGGTACCAACTTCAGAAGCAGGGTTCACGCTTATGACGGGGGAACAAAGGGAAAACATTGCTATCACTAAACTTGGTTTGGAAGCCTAAGGGTGGGCACAGCCCAGCGGAGACCCAGACTTCGGAAGATGGGGCTCCACCTGGCTGATGCTGAAATCTTTGAGGAAGCCCAGGCAGGTTGGTTCCGATAGAGTGGAAAACTGCAGCGTGGACTCAGGAGCTGCTACTAAATTCATCATCCTACTAGGGTGACTCTCACAGCAACAGCAAGCAACCAGGAAAGAGCAAGACTCTTCTTTTCCTCTGCCCTTCCCGTTGCTTTATTATTTCCAATCACTGTTGACATCTGCCTACTGGTACAACGTTCCACAGAAAAGTAGGTGTGGTGCACGGTCCCATCCCAACATCACAAAGCCAGGCGTAGGAGGATGGGATTGAAGAGGAAGAGGCAATAGGTTAACCACCAGGCTTCTCATTATTAAGTTACATACTTTAACCAGTCCCTCATATTAGACATGCAGGTTGTCTCTAACTTTTTGTTGTTATAAAGTATCAGTAGCGCATCTCTTCCATCTATAACTGGTTATTTCTTTGTTACGCATTCCCTAAAGTGGAATTGATTTGCTAAACACTGTGGGCATTTTTAGGGTTCTTGATACCTACTGGCCAACATGTTCCCCTTAAAACTCTGTAAATTTCAGTTCTACCTATCAGTAAGCATTCTAAGCTTAAATCAATAATTGTGAAATTGCTTTGTTTGCATTCACTGATGTGGTCCTCTCACATACCCCAAACTCACTGCCTTGGTCTTTCTCTGCTTATTGTCAGCCCACAATGAACATTTCTATTCTGTGAATCACCATAACAGAGTCACTCTCATTCATCTGCCAATCACTCATCCTCTCCGGTTCTACCTTTCTTGTTTCTCTAACTAGTTATCCAAGCATGTTGCTTAAGAGAGAGAGCGAGCTCTGGGGCAGATTGCCGACTTCCACACTGGATTTCAACATTTACTGGTCGTGTGACTGCAGGCAAGTAACTGAGTCTCTCTAATCCCCAGTTTCCTTGTCAATATAATGGCAAAAATAATACCATGTACTCCAGAGGACTGTAAGCTCAAATATGATAATGCAAGGAAGCTAGGATATAGCATGAGTTCAGTGACTGATACCTATTGCTGCTGGGATTATCAATATTATTATATAATAAGCTCACTGAGGGCAGAAATCATGTCTTAGAATTCTTTTTCTGTTTTTCCATCTTAGCAATTTTTTTATTAGGGTTTAAGAAATAAATGTCCAGATAAAAGTCAGCTTAAGCAAAGAGGAGGCTTATCATAAAAATTGGGGGAATCTCAACAAACCCAGTCCCAAGAAGCAGAATGTAGTTCTATGGGACCTTCACTCCCTCTCTTTTGGGACATGTAGTCGCTCATCTCCACTAGATCTTAACTTGATTTCGCTTCTCTTGGCCACCAGCTTCCTGCATAGACGCTGGCTCCTTTTACCACATATCAGCCATTGTGGGGCACTGGATCAATCTCTGCACGACCCTATGACTCTATGTCCTTAAGTCCTTTGTGTCTTGGATTAATCCCTGAAAATAAAAAAATTGGATTGACTCAAGATGTACCTATAGACTACCATTGGCCCAATCAGATAAGACCAGGGATCACCTGGCACAATCATGGCTGACTCAGTTTACTGCTTCAGCAAGTGTGGGAAGATAGCTTTTAGGGGTGTTAACTGACATGACTGCTTCTGTGATGCCTCACCCAGAAGACTGTAGGAACCAACCCAGCTAGGTGGCCTGGAAGTAGCTAAAAACAAAGAGGAGCAGGGGTTCTCCACAAACAACACACAGACCTCAACAGCTGGCTTACAGACCCCAGTGGCAGGCCTTTCCATGGCTCCTGGAAGCAGGACCACCTGCCTGTGTTCCTCAGCAACAGGACCAGCTGCAGAGGCCAACTATTTATTGTCTAGGAAGTACCCCTGACAGCTGCATCAAAATAGGAACAGACTCTCGTTTTCCTGCTGTGGTTGGACAAATCCCAGGGAAGATACCTCATTGGTCCTTTTGGGTCATACGTCCAATGCTGGACCAATCACCCAGGCCAAGAGGGTGGGGAACCAGGATGGGCCACCTCCATTCAAACCCTACGTTTAGAGAGGGGGCAGGGACAATTCATGAAAGGGGAGGAGGTGACAGTGCTGCCAGCCCAAACACTGGCTGTCCCCTGCAGAAGATCTCCTATGTCTGTTGTCTGTTGCCATCGGGCACCACCTTCTGCAGCTACCAGCATTCATCCACCTACTTTGGCCCTCACTGCCAAATTCTAAGGGCATTTCTGATACTATGGGGCAACAACTAAGATTCTTAAAAAGGCTGCCACTTGTATCATTTAGCGTAAGACCAACCAGGCTGCAGTAACCATCCGAGGCTTCCCAGACGAGGAGGGAGAACCACTGCTAAAAAGAAACTCTGCCCTCCCCAGGCAAGTCAAAATCACACCTCTGCTTCTCTCAAGTCATCTTAATCAGCATGAGGTGGTAAAAAGAGAGCACACTTTGAGGTCAGATCTAAATTTGAATCTCCTTACACTACTAGTTATTAGCTGTGTGAACATGGACAAGTTACTTTTCTCTGCAGCTCCGTCTTTCCATGTTTACAATGGGCAGCATGGTGCCTACTCTGACAGGTGCCATGAGTTGATGTGAAGGAATAAACTAGTTAATGGATGGGAATGTTTGTTACAAAGACTTTCACATATCTTGGTGGTTACTAGTGTTGTTGCTATCAACTGTGGTGATAAGTCATAAAGATGCACATTTTCTGATGTGGAATTCAGGGGGTATCCCAGGAATGAGAAAGAAGGCTGGATGATGAGGGAAAATAAAGGAACAAAACAGCAGACTGTGGATCTAAATATAAAAGCAGAAACAAAGTTTCTAAGGACACTACAGGAGATATATATATATATACACACACACACACATATATATATATGTGTGCATATATATTTAAATTTTTTATTCAGGGTAAGATTTTTTAAACAAAAATACAAGGATTTCCAAAAATCAACCTTAAAAGTACATATAACACATGTGTATTATAAATTAAGAACTTTTGTTCATGAAGACACATTGTTAAAAGAGTGCAGAATCAAGTAACAGAGTAGAAAAAGATCTTGGCAACACTTACCACTTAGTAAAAGCTTATTTTCTGAATATATAAATAGCTTATCAACTTGGTAAGAAAAAGAGATAACTCAATAGAAAAATCAGCAGGAAACTTGAACAGGCATTTCATGAAAGATCTCCAAAGGACTAGGAAATATATGAAAAGGTATTCAGCCTCGATAGTAACCATAGTAACGCTAGCTAAAACCATGAGGAGAAACTACTACGCACTTACCAGCATAGCTACAAATCCGAAAGACAGACAATACCAATTGTCTGGCAAGAATGTGGAGCAACCAGAACTCCTATACACTGATGGTGGGAATATGATTTGGTCCAAACACTTCTGAAAAGAGTTTGACATACATATGAACATACACATGTACTTTAACCCACCCAATTCCATTTCTAGGTACGTACCTAACAGAAATGAATGCACCAAGACAAAGGGAGAGCTATATTCATGGTGACACTATTCACCATAACCTCAAACTGGTAACAACTAAAATACCCATCAATAAGTCATGGTTTCGTCATGCAACCGAACGGCATTCAACAATAAACAAACCAACAGCTTCCTGCACAGCAGAAACGAAGTTCGCAAACACAGAGAAATCAGCCACAAAAGAATACGCTTCATTTACATTAAGTACCGAAGCGGGCGAAATTAATATTGGTGTTAAAAGTCCAGAAAAGGGCTAAAGGACAGTGATCGGATGAGAGAAGGAGGGAGACTTCCGAGGAACTGGCGATGTTTTACGTCTTGATCTGGGCACAACTTTGTGATTTCATTGAGCCATTGATTTAAGGTTTTTCTTGTGTTTCTTCTGTAGATTTGCTATAATTCATAAAAAGGTTAAAAAAAAAAAAAAAAAAAAAAAAAAACAGAAGGCCTCCCTGGTAGCTGCCATCCCTGACTTCATGGGCAACGCCCTCCCTGTCGCTAACCCAGAGCTCTGTTTGCCTTGGGATTGGGAGGATGTGTGTGCTGAGGCTACACCATCAGACCTCCCTCTTCGAGCCCAAGCCTGATACCTCCGGCTGGCCTGGGGCCAGCTTCCTCCTCTGCTGGGGTCCTTTGTGCTCATGAGGTGGAAGCGATTTCCCAGCAAGCTCCACACCCCTCACTCAGAGGCTGGGGGGCCTGGGTTTTGTTTCCTCAGCGTCCCCCTTCCCTGTGGGGCTGCTTCAAATGCAGCCCGAGCAAGACAGAGAAATGAGAGAGTATTAAAAATGTCAGAGGCAGATCCCGAGATACACAGCTGGGTAAATAGAGCTGGCAGAGATGTTTTTATTAGTAGCTTTATGGTTATCCTCACTGGCGTTATGGATGGAAGGTGCGGGGTGGAACACAGGAAGAGGCCTGAGGGTCTTCTATCCATTTCCAGACCTGTTCATACCAAACCATCCGGCACCCTCAGATTTGGGGGGCTCCCTCAGTTTTGAGGGGCTCTCACCACTTTAGGAAATTGTATACCTTTGCATTACTCCGTTGCAGAGAAGTTTCCTTCCTGGTGACAGAAACTTCACGTACCCTCTTCTCTTGAATTTCTCTAGAAAGCCTCACCCCACCTCGGGAAGAACTGACATTACACATTGTTTCTCTGGCAATTCTTGGTTAGTTTTCATATGAGAAGTAGGAAAAGGGGGTGGGGTGTTCTCGAGGTACATAGGAGGGAAACTTCTCTGATCAAGTGGCATGGCCAATGGCCTCACAAGACCCCAGAAATGAATGCCATCTCAACAACTATAATGCCAGCCAGAGCAATCATTTTGTGAACACCCATTAATATGGATCAGAGAAACCAGAGTTCAAATTCACGTTTACCAACTTGTTAGCTAGATAACCTTGGGAACATTATTTAGGCTCCTGTCTTCACATCTCTAAAAGATAAATAAAATAGTACCTACCTCAGAGTGCTCTTGGGAGGAATAAATTAACATATACCCCTAAAGCAATTAGCACAGTACCAGGCACATAGTAAACCCTCGATAAATCAATGTTAGATATTAACAGTGGTAGAACATGTCTTCCCAGGAGATATAATATTTGAACATGATCTCAAAAGATAAGAGTAATACTAATAGTGCAGGGTGTTCTCATTTTTATTATTGCATAACAATCTACCTCCAGACTTAATACCATAAAACAACAGCCATTTTATTATGCTCTAAGTGAAAAACTTGGACAGGGCACAGAGGAGATGACTGGTCTCTGCTCCACTATGTTGAGAGTCAAGCGGGAAGATTGAAACAGCCAGGACTAGAGAATCCACTTCCAAGTGTCCAGCATCTTGGCAGGGCTGGCAGGAAGGCTGGGTTCAAAAGGGACCTTCAGCCCAAGTGCCTACCAGTGTCCTCTCTGATATGGCAGCCTCAGGGCAGTTGGCCATCTCAGCCGGTGGCTCAGTGTCCCAATAAAGAAGTCTCAAGTTGCATGGCCTTTTATGACCTAGCCCTGGGAGCAACAAAGTATCCTTTCTGCTGTACTCTCTTGGTCAAAGCAGTCAAAAGGACCACCTAGATTCAGTTGGAAGGGTCAAAGACCCTATTTCCCCATGAAAAGAGTATCAAAAGATTTGCAACTTTGTTTACAGATTTAGTTACTCTTTTGTAAACTGCTATAGGGCTTGCTCTGTGCCACGTCCTGAGCTAAATCCTTACTACGCATAATTTCATTTGATCCTTGCAATGAACCAATGAAGTAAGAATGATCACTTTCATTCTGTAATAGGTAAAGAAAGCAAGGTACCAAGTGGTTTCTCACCCAAGGTCAAAGAGCTAGTCACTGGAGCTGTGTGTTTGCATCATGTCGTCTGACTCCAGTCAGTGTTCTCATTAACCCCATAATATTGAACCCCCCAAATAAGCAGATAGATAGATACAGAAATATAGATGGATGACAGACAGTAAATGATAGGTAGGTAGCTAGATATAGATACACAGTTGCCAGGCCTAAATTGAGTAGAGTTGAAATCCAAATTCCTAAGGGACTACAAGATCCTTTCAAGCCTGAATCTATACTAGTTCTCTGGGAGAAAGAAGAGGCGAATACTTAGGAAACTAAAAGAACACAAATACCCCCGAGACAGCCACCGGAGAACACTGACAAAGGCTCCTAGGTGGTGTCTACAAGATGCTGAACATCTGGCTACTTCCAAATATTTGTATGGTGGTCTATTATATTTTGTCCAACTTTCCTTCCATCTGTTTGATAAACACAGCTGGCTTGAAAATTAGTGATGGAATCTTAACGTGAGCAGAGTCCTCAAATATTTTTCTCATCCAAACCCTTTATACGAATGCAGAAAAATGGATGACCAAAGAGAGGAAGGGGTTTGGGAAAGTCATCCACCAAGTGACTCTGGCATCTTTATTTGAACATGACTTGAATAGCGTCTATTCTGATTTGAGTAAGATGTATCTTAGGATCCAACAATCCACCTCCAGGAAAAATATTACACAAATCTTTACAGTGTTGATTGTGGTGGAGGGGTGTTGGCAACAACCTAGAAATCCATCTCTAGAGGAACGGTGCAGGAATTGTAGCAAACGTGTAACATGGAACCCTACACCTTAGTTGAAAACACACACAAAATAGAAACACACATATATTTTAATATATTCATCTAGCAAGAGAGAGATCTTAAAAAACATGGTGTTGAGGAAAAAAAAAACTTAAGTAACAAAATAAGATTTATAGCTCAATGATTTTTATGTAAATTAAGCATGTATGAAAAACCGTACATGTTTTAGAAAGAAAAACATCTAAGGGCGTATTTCAGACACATAAGTGAATGTCTTTAGATGCTTTTGGTTGGGAAGGGAGATAAGTGTTGGTATTGGGATAAAAGGAGGAAACACAATAGACAGAACACAACACAACACCAGAGAATGAAGTGAGAGAGGTGCCTTGCATATACTAAGTTGATAATACGTATGCGATGAGAAGCATGATCACCTCTCCTTGCCAATAAGGTAAAAAGAAATCTATCCTATGACTTAGTCCAGTGACATAGTGGGAAATACCAGGAATTTTTTGGCTGCACACAGCACTCCAGCTTTTGGTCAAAAGTTCATTGAACGAAGTTGAAGGGTGAAAGAAGCATGTCCTTTAAAAATCCTGTTTTCATCAGCAATAATGGGCTTAAGCCACCTGTGAAATATGGCGCCGGTTTCACCTTTCAGGCTTGCAGGAACCTGGTTTCCCTCGGCCTGTCTTGAGGATTTACATCTCAGCGGGTGATCACACTGTGGTCAGCTAGGGAGATCATTTTTCGGAAATGACAGATGAATTTCCGCCTTCCCAAAGGAGAGGTCTTTTCCCAGCCATCAGACATGCTTTCTAGATGGACCATCCACCACCAATATCGCACAGGAAAAGAAGCCCTTTCTGTTTTTTAGCACTGTGTGTGCTTTGTAAAGTGCTCTCGCAATGATCCCATGAATTGGGATGGATTAAGAATCATTATCCCTCTAGAAAGAAACTTAAAAAATAAAGATACATTTAATGATGTACCGAGAGTCAGACATGCATCTTTTGAATCCTATCCTAGAGCTTTCTAATATATTCCTTCTCATGTAATATCTGTACTTCCACTATTACTAAGAATAATCATTTCATTGATCAATTTATTGCTATGTGTCAGGTACTTTACATAAAAGATGTCACTGGATCCTTCTATGTTTGACATACTATTTTATTCATTTGACAGACAAGGAAACTAAGCTAAGGAGGCCAAGTAACTTGCCTAAGACAGCACAGCTAATGTGTGGCAGAGCCGGTATTCGAACCCTGCTTCTCAGCTCCTAAGTCCTGCCCGGTAACCACTACACTTTGCTACCTAGATCCGTACATCCAAATCATTGTGTGCTATCTTCTTGAGATACGCAAGCATCTCATTCATTTATTCATGCATTCATTATTTATTGATCACCTGTTATGTACCAGACACTGTTCTAGGCCCTTTAGGGAGAGATACAACCATGGGTGACAGGAGAAATAGGCAAAGTTTCAAATTCTAGATTCAAACACTATTTAAGCCTGGGTTCCCAAAACAGCATGAGACAAAGATTGCCATGTTATTACTTTGTTGGCAAGTGTGATCCGGGGAGCAAGTTAGAAATGGGGTAGTGGATCAGGAAAGGAAAGAGAGCTAACACGAGAATGTGCTGTCATTGAGTCGGCGACCATGAGGGTTTCAAAACAGTTTGAAAAAACCACTTGCAATGTGCCTTGGCCTGTCTGTCTGGGAGGAGGAAGAGGACGTATTCATCTCATGCTGGCATCACCTCGAGCTGGATCAAAGGTTCATCCAAGCAGGCATTAAATTCCCACTATTTCCAGGTTGCACACATGTGGGTGAGAAGCTGGCTCTTCGTTGAGGTCCACACTGTGACATCAAAAGCAAAGACCTGGGGCTGGTGCACAGGGTGGACCTGAAGTGGAGCCCTGTGTGTTGTTGGACCTGCATGGAATCTGCTCAGTTCCCGCACAGACTCGGACACCAAGCAGCAGCTGCGATCAAAGATGGCTGAAGCCAGAGAAGGAAA
The DNA here is from genome assembly GCA_028533085.1 of Varecia variegata. Classification (NCBI taxonomy): domain Eukaryota; kingdom Metazoa; phylum Chordata; class Mammalia; order Primates; family Lemuridae; genus Varecia; species Varecia variegata. Next base: position 8,331,776 of record CM052452.1, read on the forward strand.
AGGTGTATCAGAGGTCTCTACCTACCAGCTGAGTTCCAGAGCCAAATATTAAATAATAATCATAATCGTAGCAATGACTATCAGTATGAACGTGGTGCTTGCCACAAAGGACAACCAGACTGCAGCCTCTGAACACGCACACATTATACAAAATGTTTTCATGCCTGCAGACAAACCCACCAACCTTCGCCAGGATCACACGAACCAAGTACGGACATGAATATGTTTCCATCGATAGATGAGGAGCTGCGTGGAGGGGTCGTGTTGGTTGCTGGGGGTTACCCAGACAGAGAGTGATGAATGAGCTGGGATTCAAACTCAGATCTCCAACTCCAGGGCTCTTTCCCTGGTATCTTAAATTTTCAAATTCTTGTCCTATCCTATTTCAGGAAAGGACAGCTGGGTGAGAAGGAAGAACAGCTGCCATCAGCCTCATAAATAAATAAGTTTCTTGCCCCCCACCCCCCCACTGCTACAGAAGGAAGGGAGTGAATTCTTTGGTTCTAACTGGAAATAAAGAAAATTTAGCTAAAACATTGTGGGACAAGGGAGGAACATTTTCCCAGTTTCATTTAGAAAGGGATTTAACCCATGCAGGTATTCATTACCAGTTACTATATGTGTGACTCCAGGTGAGTTATTTTTCTCTATGCCTCAATTTCATTATCTGTAAAATGGAAACAATAACTGAATCTAACCCAAAGGATTGCTGTAAGGATTAAAAAAAAAAAAAACAGAATTGAAAACAGTAAGGGATCCAAAAACTTAGCTGTTATTGTTACTCTAAACTACTTTTACCGCTTACCACTGCATTGGTATGTTTTCTCTATCCAGGTTATTTCAACAGCTCATATTATGCTATTTTGCTTCTCAAATACCTGCAGTGGTTGCATTGTATAGCCTATAAAATAGGATCGTTTTCCCCTTTTCATTTTTTTTTTCCCACAGCCTACATGCTGTTCCCTAGTCACACACTGCAATTTCCTGCTTTCAGGCTTCTACCATGCCACTCTTTCCATATGGAATACTCTCTTGTCCTAGTTCATTCATCTACTCATTCAGTGATACTCAAAGCCATCTCAGAGCCAAGTCCTAAGGCCCAGCCATGGGGATGTAACAGTTAACAAGATAAGTACCTGCCCTAAGGCGCTAACCCTCTTATGTAGGACAGGCAAATAAGGTTTATCTTCAGAGCCAACTCCAGCCAACTGTAGCTGGTTGGGCTGCTAGTAGCCTTGTATTGAGGTGGATTCTAGGGCCACCTTCAGGCTCAGCTGTGAAGTCTGCCGTGGTGGTTTATGGATGTCAACCATGGGCAGAAGATACAGAGTAGGAATATTTCATTTGCCATTCCTGGTCAAGGGAAAATCTGATACAACCTTTAGGTTCCTTCTACAATTGTACCTCTTCTATCAAAATGGACTGCATTCTTCTATCTCCACTTCCAATCACAGATGTGCTCTGTCTCTCCCTCTGGGCATTCCCAATACTTAGTCCCTGTAAGAGCACTGATTTTAGCTTTACGCACTTGATGGGAAGACCCTTGAAGGCAGAGACCACTTACTACAAATCTTTAATTCTCTACTACCTAACACAGTGCCTTAAATATGGTTAAGAATTGTCCTCAGACCTGAAAAGTGAGGTTTTCTGGTTTTCTTTATGTTGTAATTGTTGGTATTACTGGTGGTGGTGATAGGATGATAACAGTGGTGATGCTGGTGCTGGTGGTATTTGCAAAGGTGTGATGCCATTGTTATGGTGATAATGGCAGTAGTGATTGTGTTGATGGGTTGATGCTGCTGGTTGTAGTGGTGATGGTGTTGTTGCTGGTGATGATGATGATGTTGTTCTTGTTGCTCTTGGTATATGTGGAGATGATGGTCCTGGTGGTGGTGGAGACAGGGATGATAGTTGTGTTTCAATAGTGGTGGCTTTTTTCCTTCACTTCCCCACAAATTGACTGGAATATATTACTATATTGCATTATCAGATTCTTCTAACCACAAGAATCTGAAATTATTTCCTCAACTCTTGAATCCACACATCAACAACATTTCAATACCTTACACAGGTAGCCCAATGTTTAAGCAATTTACACAACTCAAAAGAAAGAGGTGTAGAGGGTAGCTGTAACATATCCAGATACATTGTTATACTTGAAGGTAATTTTTTTGCAAAATGTATTGTGAGCAACCAATCGTCCTGCTATGCTTCCAAAGACAGCACATGCTGTGTACTGAGAGTTTATTATGAGAATGCACTGCAAGGAGTATGTTAGCCATAGTATTTCCTTTAATTCTTACAATGATTCTGAGAATTAGATCCTATTTTACCCAATCTGTGGCTCAGATCGACTAAGAGACTGTGGCAGAGCTTAAATGCTGGCATGTCTGATTTCAATGCCACCAGTCTACTTCTCTTGGCCTGCAAGGCCTTGGAGGAACTTAGGTGCTGGACCTATCTCAGGTCTCCACTAGAATACTCCTGGGTAGTCCCAGTGGTCATGGACCACCAATCCCATCCTCATTCTGACATGACCCATGACCGCTTCCTTCTTGGTGATGTCAGGCCATATACCCAGAACACCACACTGGAGACCCCTGTTTGTCCCACAGCAACAATGTCCTTATCTCTGTTCCCTGCCCTGATGAAGCCCCTGTGGAAAACACTCTGGCCCTGCTCTGCCATGCCCCGAACAGAGTAGCTGAGAGATATTAACCGAACATCCCTTTTGCTATATCTCAGCCACCTCCTTATTTTCCAACCACTCCAGCATTTTACTCTATAGCCAAGTATCACTGCCCACCCGAGCCAGGTCCTGGACACATGCCCACCCTGCCAGTTTCTTAAAAACTGATTATAAAGCCCCCACCTCTTAGAGGAATATTCAGATTCCAGTTTTACAGGATGGGCAAGGATTGTCAAATCAGTTGAAGCTCATCCTTTAGAAGCACTTCACAGAAGTAAACAGTATACTAAGTTATCAGGTTAGGAGCAATACGTGTGGGAAATAAACCACCAAGACTTTCTGACCTCATACATTTTTACCAAAGGCCATTTTGGAAAGTAATATTGATGGAGATAGTTTCTTTCACTTGCTAAAACTCACTTGCCACTGGGCACATAAGATACACAATGCATAAAAATAAAGTAATTGCTCTTTCTATGCTATTAATATTTTCCATTTTAAATTATTTTTAAAGTACAAAGATGATTGTTTATTGTTATAAAATGCAAGAACATTGGAGAGAAAAAATACACATAATCTTGTCACCCAGATATTGGTGTATTTTCATAGCATTAATTACACACTTATGAGCATAGCTACAGACATAAACATCTATTAGTGTCTTTTTCAAAAAATTGGTATTGTACTGTGTCCTGCCATCTTAATTTACTATATCATGAATATATTTTCATTACATTTAGTATTCTTCAACAGCATTCATTTTGTTGGCTGCATAGAATTTTATTATAAGAATAAACTATGATTTCTATAACTAACCTCTTTATTCTTATGCATTTTAGCTGTTTCTGTTTTTTAATTAACCAGTGTTCTAATCAACACTGCAGTGCGCTTCTTTTATGGTAAATTGTTATAGCCAGCCATGATTATTTATGAGGATAAATTTCTAATAGAAGTATTCCTAGATCAAAGGAAATAGACTTTTTAAATATAACTGCTTTCAAATATATAATATTTAAATAATTGTTACTTTCCACTAATTTGTATGAAATATAAATTCTCACTATTATTCCAAGCTAGTGAGATTTCATGGCCTCATTTTCACAATTGTCCATGTAGTAAAATGAATTTTCCCTCCAACTACATTTAATCGACTTTTCTTTTGCCTTTGTCAATCATCTTTGCCTAGGAGACAAGCCCTCCTTCCTTTGAGAAAGTACATGCAAAGTCTATTTTTTTAAAACTGAATACAATATGAGAAAATGAGAACCTTAATTAAATGTACATTCATAGTTGTTTGCAATATTTTTTCTCTGTATATTTCTGTGTGCTTGAGTTATTACACGGATAAAAGGAAAAGATGGAGGAGAAAAAGTATGTAGTGGAAATAGCGGAGACACCAAAGAGAGAATCACTAATTCTCCTTGGGGAGAGCTTAAAAGGGTCCACAGAAAAGGTGAGACTATCTGAGCCTTGGGAAAAAGGAGGAGGTGTGTGCCCAGCTAACAGGGCAGGTTGCAGAGACAGGGTGCTCTGAGCAGAGGCGGCAGCCTGGGCAAAGGCACAGAGGGTGAAATGGCCCAGGACAGTTGGGGACACCAGGGGGACTCCTGCCCCTCCTCTTACAAGCACATCCCTTACCTCCTTGCCCCTCAGTTTCCTCATCTCTAAAATGGGGCTAAGACAAATACAAGCCTCCCAGGGTTATTGTCGCAATCCATTTATGCTGCTATAACAAAGTATTACCTATTGAGAAATTTACAAATGACAGAATCTATTTTCCCACAGTTCTGGAGGCTGGGAAGTCCAAGATCAAGCAGGCAGATTTGGTGTCTGGTGAGGGCCCCATCTCCTCATCCAAGGTGGTGCCTTATTGCTGTATCTTCTAGGAGGTGATGAACTCTGTGTCCTCACATGTCAAAGGGATGGAAGGGCAAGAGAGGGCTCCCTTCAACCTCGATCCCTTTTATAAGGGTGCTAATCCCACTGTGACTTTTAATCACCTCCCAAAGGCCACACCTTTGGGATTAAGTTTCAACGTAAATTTTGGTGCAGACCCCATCATTCAAACCATAGCGGTTCTCATGAAGAGTCTGTGGGAGGCCGGGCACGGTGGCCCATGCCTGTAATCCTAGCTCTCTGGGAGGCCGAGGCGGGTGGATTGTTTGAGCTCAGGAGTTCGAGACCAGCCTGAGCAAGAGCGACACCCCGTCTCTACTAAAAATAGAAAGAAATTATCTGGCCAACTAAAAATATATGTAGAAAAAATTAGCCGGGCGTGGTGGTGCATGCCTGTAGTCCCAGCTACTCGGGAGGCTGAGGCAGGAGGATCGCTTGAGCCCAGGAGTGTGAGGTTGCTGTGAGCTAGGCTGATGCCACGGCACTCACTCTAGCCCGGGCAACAGGCAAGACTCTGTCTCAAAAAAAAAAAAAAAAAGAGTCTGTGGGAGAAGCACCTAGCACAGCACTTGGCACTTGGTAAACACTCAAAAATTATGAGCTGTAAAATGATGCACTGCAATATGGTGGGCACAAAGGGCATGGGGTGGGGGTGGGCAGGCAGAAAAAAGAAGAAATGATAAAATACACTCATTCATTCATTTAATGTTCACTGAGTATAGGGATATGGCACTGAATATCATGCTACCCTGTCCTCAAAGTGTTCCAATCCACATGGCTAGAGAGGAAGGTAGGATCCCTTCCATATTGGGATTAAATGTGGGTGTCTACATGAAGAGGTGTGGTCCCTGATCTGGAGGGACTGTTCAAGTGACTTAGCATACAAGACCCTTTTCATGTAGTCACAGAAAATGTTGTGTGTGTGTTAGTTACAATAGTCACAAATGTCATTTCAATCCAGGGTGGCACATACCCCCTAGGGAGCCATCATTCCAGGTAATGGCTGGTGGCAGACCTGGAGACTGAAGAGCAGTATCATGCAGTGGTTAGGAACACAGACTCTGGAGCCAGAGTGTCTGGATCCAAGTCCTGTAACCAAATCATAAATTCATACCACAGTAATTCCACCCGCATACGGCTGATGGGAGGATTAAGTGAGTAAATGTATGTAAATTACCCAGGACACTGCTTAGAACATAAATACTATTATGGCTCACCAAATCTTGATATGTGATCCGCATTAGATGAATGAATAAGAGAATGAATGATGGACTCTTTTAAGCCAAAGAGGGGCAGGATGCACCCAACATTTTAGAAGGAGCCCACCATACCTATCATTCCCCCGGAAACTCTCTGAACCTATTCGTTGGAGGAATTTGCCTAGGGAGCAGTTCGACAGGGCTGTAGGAGATTACATTCCACACAGGCTCAGCAGCTTTCTGATCTCTCCCCTCCACACCAGGACCTCCACACAATCTAAGAAACATTCACCCTGAGGTTGGCGGTCTGTGGAAGGGAAGACTTGGTTCAACGCAGCTAAGAAACTGGTGCAGGGAAGCACTGATTTAGAACTAACCTGTGTGCAAACAGCCAGAACCACTTAGGTGAAATGCTTTGTTTCATTTGATCCTGATTAGATCCCTAAAAGAGGGGTCTAATCAGATGACAAAAATGAGATGGCAGGAGACTGCGTGAATTCTGCAAGGGTTGAACTGTGTTATGGTTAAGATAGAGGGTGTGAGAGAATCCCATGTGCCAGGTGACCTCGGACAAGTTCCTGAAATTGCCTAAACCTCAGGGTCCTCATCTGTGAAATAGAGACGGTGACTATTCCAGTGTCTTAGGATTCTTGTTACGAGCTTTGTACAAAGGAGCACTTAGTGCCTGGCACACAGGAAACAGGAGCTGTGACTCCTTCTGCTCAGACTCATGTAAAATTGTTCATCTACCCTCAGCCCACTCGGTCGTGTGTGTGAACAAACACACAAGCAAAACGGAGGTCTGTTTTTCTGAAGTAAAAGTAGAATACCTCTGCCCATGAAAGACACAGCCGATCTTTGGGAACATGAAATGGAAACGCTGGGAAGGAGCGAAAGAGCCATTTTACTGACTTTAAGTTGTCTCTCTAGAATGCCCATGAGATAGCCAAAGGTGTTAGAAGTAAATTGCATAGGTTGTGAGGTCTTGCTTTTGCATCATTTTCCCCCAAATGGTTTTGGCTCAGGAAAGAACAATGACACACCTTTTGGCCTCAGGCTCTCAAAGGAGCAGAGCAAAGTGTTAAGATTCAATCCACAAACCCCTCTCAGAGACCCCACCTTCAGGTACCCAAAGGAGAACTCAGAGCTTCTTAAAGCCACCAGCCAAATGCGACTCCAGAAAGTCAGTTACAATTTGGCCAAAGACACCAAAGACACAAAATCCAAGAGAGAATCCAGAAGGACGGACAAGCCGTTAGAAAAGGCAGTGCTTTTAGACCGACAAGCAGAAGGACTATTCACTGACAATCGGTTGCCTCACACGCTGGGCGGAGGGGGGGGGGGATGTGACTGAAAATTCTACAAAGCAACATTACCACCCAGTGGGGTCCAAGGTCCAGCCTGAAATGTCAGAATCATAGCAGCTTTCATTGCTTATAAATGCTTATTTAAATAGCTGTATTTCAGTTTGTAATTGAAGTAGTATGATATTATAAAGGGAAAAAAATGAGATAAGTTTACAATTTGATAAATTTTCCAAAATGAACTCACAGCATAGAACAGACACACATATTACCATAAAAAGACATGACCAGCCCCCCACAAGTCCCTCTCGTGCCCCCCTATAATTATTAACACCTCCTCCCACAAAGTAGCCAACATCCTGACTTCTCACACCAGGGACTGGTTTTATCTGTTTCTATAGTTTGCAGAATGGAATCACACAATAGGTCATCTTTGGTCTCTGACTGTGTTTGCTCAGCATGGCTTGTGACACTTGCCCACACTGCCGTGTGCACTGCAGATCGTCTGCGGTCGTTGCTGGACGGACAGTATTCTGGCGTGTGAATCTCCCGCAGGTCACCTCTTCTACTGTAAGTGGGCATCGGGTAGCGCCTCGCTCAGGCTGTTATAAATGGTTCTGCTATCAACATTCTGCTATGTGTTTCTGATGACTTCACGAAGCCATTTCTGTTAGGTTTTCCACCTTGGAGTGGAATTATTGCAACAGAGGGAGACACTATTCAGCTTTAATAGATTCAGCCAATTTCCCTTAAGGGTTGTACTGATTTCTACTCCCACACATAAAAAATAACCAGAATGTTTTGAATCACCACTTATTGGAATATTCACAAGAATGAACAGCCATGTTTCATATCCATCTTCTCCGCCTGGGGGGCCTTTCACACTGCCCACCCCAGTCCATCTAGCTAACGCTAACCTTTAGATCTCAGAATAGATGCCACCACCCCTGGGAAGTCTTCCCTGATTTTCAACAGCTGGGTGCCTCCTTGAACCCTGTACTTCCCCTTGCCACGGCCCTTTATGCAACTTATTTTATTTATCTCTCAGAATGTCTTTTGCTCTCACTAGAGCGAATACACCACAAGGGAAGACTGAGCCTTCCTTGCACAAAGTTGAACCCACAGTACCCAGCCAAGTGCCTGGCATACGTGTTTGTGTCTCCACCACTCAAGCGGAAGCATCATGCAAGTGGAGTCTTCCACTGATCTATTTACTACCAAATCCCTCAGCACCCAGAACAGTTCTTGGCATACAGTAGGCACTCAAGAAGTAGTTGAAAATAGAGGGGAGGAAGGGAGGAAGAGAGGGGGGAAAGGGAGGAAGAGGGGAGGAAGGGAGGAAGAGAGGGGAGGAAGGGAGGAAGAGAGGGGAGGAAGGGAGGAAGAGAAGGGAGGAAGGGAGGGAGGGAGGGAGGGAGAAAGGGAGGGAGGGAGGAAGGGAGGGAAGGAGGACTGAAGGAAGAGATGAATGAATGAATGAATAAGTGAATGAATACAAGATACCCAAGAATTCACAGGGTAGGTCCCAAATCAGCTCCCTCAGAGGTGCCCGAGACAGTGTGATTCGACCGGCCTCGCCTGTACCTGTGGAGGGAGCCCCTCCCTAGCACTGCCATTTCTCCCTCCAGCCCCCTCCTCTGTCCCGCCCGCACCCCTGCCCGGCCCCCTGCCCCCTGCCTCCCATGTTACAGATTAAAAACAACAGTCAAGCTGGCATTTACTGACTGTCAAACACCTCTTTGAGTTTCCTCAGAACAAACAGACTCAGCCGACATTTTTGTTTGTTTTCCTCCTTTTTCTAAGCTGCTGAGCTGTCCCTGGCATTGTGCAAGAGGTCACACAGAGGGACTGTCAACAGCTCCCTAATGTAGGTTCTTACCCGAGAAAGGGGGTCCCAGTTTTACGGGCCGTGTGCCTGGGCAGGAGGAACACACACACACACTGACTGCTGTTTGTTTTCTCCGACAGGTCTGGCATTTCCCCCTTGGGACAGGCCAAGCTTGAGACACAGAAGGCCCCCTTCCCTAATTGGACATGAAAAACAGTTTGGATAAACAGAGACGTGTCACCCCAACTGTGTAATCCCTTCCCGGAGAGCAGGAAGGCTGATGATGTCTTTGAGGGATTTTTTTCCCCACTTTGTTTTTAAATTACACAAGTTTTACAGTCAAACATTCATGTATTTTATATAATAAAATGAAAGCCTAAAGTCCCCACTAAAACCTTAATCCCATACCCCAAAGAAAACAAGGACAGTTTCTTGTTTTTATCATACATCCAGTTATTCCTTCAACAAATATTTATTGAGTGCCTACTATGTGCCAGACACTGTTCTACGCTTTTGGAGATGCAATAGTAAGTAAACGCAGAACCTTCTAGAAAGTTTCTCTTTGTAGCCCAAAATTGAAAAATGGGATGTTATGAATAAAGGAGAGACTGGTCATATCTGCGTCATCTCATCAAACCCTCACAAAGTAATTGTACTGGAAACACTGTTTTGTGGCTCAATTTTCTTTATTTAAAAATATATCTTGAGTTCTTTTCCATATCAGCTCAAACTTCGAGAGTTGCAACACATGTCCCGTTGTTTATATGTACCATAACGTATTTAAAGTTCTCTGTAGCTGGATATTTGGGTTGTTTCCAAGCTGATTTCTAGAAGGGAGATTGCTCAGAAAAGGAAAGGGCTAAAAACCTGACCTGACAGATGTTGCAAAAAGAGCTAAAGGTTTTGAAAAGTGAAGGGTTTTACTTTGGGTTCTCCCCTCGGACCTCACATGCTCCCCTCCATTTCATCTTAAAAGTGGAGGAACTTGGCCTAAGACACTCAGGGATCTGGGGACTTCACTGACATTTACTGGGCATTAAGCTATGCCCAACCTTACAAAACCCTAATTTTCACCTGCCTTGCTGAGAAGTAATTATATCTAGCTATATGTTGGCTTCTGTCCTTCTGAAAGGCCAGGGTGTTGCTAATATCTTTTCAGTACCTAGAATAGGACGAGGGACAGAGAAAGTACTCAATAAAAACCCGCTGAAGGAATAATTAATTCAAAAGGAATGAATGAATAGACAGGTGTTGGGCGGATCAATAGACAAATGGGTAGGTGGATGGAAGGACAGAGAGACAGGTGTATACGTAAATGCAAGGATGAATGGATGGAAAAGTGAGTAGGTGGATCAATACATAAAAATATGGAGGAATGGATGAATGACTACATAGATGAATTGGTGAATAAGTGAATGAATCAATGGAGGAATGGGTGAGTATTCAAAGGAGCACACGCATGAATAAGTGAATGAGTGAAAGGGTAGATGGATAGACTGATGAGGACCAACAGCCACATTTACACAGTTAACAAATTACAAACCTGACTGCTTAGCAAAATAATTAATTGGTTATTGAAGAATTCCCCATAAGATTTCTTTTAATAAAAAACTCCTTAGACACATGAAACATTATAATTCAGTTTGCACACTGCTTGTGAGAGGCATACCAAATGTGATAAGGGAACCCAACTGCCGCTCATTCCCGATCTCAGTGCTTAGTGAACCATGGGAGTCCAACAGATAGTCCTTCATGAATAAGAAGGAAGGGGTTACATGGCTCTTGGGGACAGATGTGATGCCCCATTACCGACATCTGCCACCTAGCATCTAGAGCAGAGACGATGTTGTGCCAGGAACTCTTTGGACCTAGAAGTTCACTACCTAAAACTGCCTCCTTAATAAATACACTTCCTCCTGTCCAGAGTATTTAAATTCCCAAGCAGTCTCCAAGGAATAAGAAGGCCCCACCTGTCTCCATAAGTAGCACAGAGAGCCATCCTTCCAAAAGCAACAGAGATTAACAAGTCACTCCACTTTGGATCAATGTGTCACCAGACTCCTGTCCCAGCTTGTCTGTCAAACCCCTTTGACCTAACCAGGAGCCTCTGGGTCCCCTGATCCCTGGCTCCAGCCCCCAAAGGCCATCAGCTAAACAAACCACCTTGGGAGCCATCGCGCATCTTCCAAGGCAAACAAGCCTTGGCCCCAGTGAGGTCAGCAGGGAGGAGGAAGAGGAGGAGGAGGGTGAGGCGATTAAGCCAGTGTTTGTCTGCTGCTGTTCCTGACTGACAGCAACTGGGGCAGGAATCTAACCTGCTCCTGGGAAGAAAAGAGCAAAAGCAAGTAATATGCACCAAGCACCTGCTCTGTGCCAGGTATTATGCTAAGTTTTGGACAGTATCCCATCTTATCCTAAGAGGTAGGGAGGAATTTTCAGGTAAGAAAACAAAGACTCAGAGAGGTACAGTGGCTTACCCAAGGTCACACAGCTAGCAAGTGGTAGAATGAGGATTTGAATTTAGGTCTGCCTTTTTCCAAAGCCATTTTTTAAAATATAGTGCAACTTGTGGCTGAAAAAACAACAAGACCTGTCCTCCAATTTGGGGTCTTCGTGATGGAAAAATTTAAGTATCAGGGCCTATGAATGCATTTTTAATCAAAATAAGAAATGCATGAAATGAAGAGCTCTTCCATATAGCCCAGTGGGAAGGGAAAAGGGGAAACTGACCATTTCTGAGTGCCCCAGTGGCCAAGGAACCCAAGCCCATTGAGGCCCTAACCCTCATGGAGCTTTCAGTCTAGTAAGAAAAAGAGCTACCAAGTAAAGACTCACACAAATAAATCTGAAATTACAAATACTAAGAAGTTGTTCAGTGGGCACTACTGGTACACAATAGGGGATGCTGAATGTATCTGGGTTTCAAGGAGGGCTTCCAGGAGGAAGTATTTTCTGAATTGAGATTGGACACACAAGTAGGTATTGGTCAGATAAAAGCAGATAGATCATCTCAGGCAGAGAATGTGCAAAAGCCCTGTGGCACAAAACAACCACAAGGCACTTGAAGCAATGAGAGGAGGCCAGTGTGGCTAGAACAGAGATTGAAAGGGCAGCTAAGTGAGAAAAGAGTGGGAAGTCTTTAGGCTCAGCTCATGCAGGGCCTAGCAGGCCATTGAGGTGGACACAGAGACACATCGTCCAGGTCCCTCTTTAAGGAAGAGCAATGAGACCCAAGAGAGGTTTTTAAGACAAAGGTAATGCAATCCCACGTGGGTTTTCCAACGCAGAAGCAGATGCTTCCTTTCTGCCGTCCCCAGGTCTCCCACAATCAGGCACCCTAGACCTTGGAGTCTTCCCCAAATAGGCGCATGGGATAAAGAGACATCAGAGGGTACATATCTTCGTGGTCCAGAGTAAGGCGGAAGGCCATCTAAGTCACGAGCCTGGCCAAGCCAGTCCCTGGACTTGTGGAGCACTTAGAAGTCCCTTGCCCACTGTGGGGGACATGGAGCAAAGAGGTCACAGGTGTTGCACAAGGCTGTCACCCAACTCTCCCACCTTGCATCAACCAATTGACTTAACCTTTCATATCTGAGCTGGATGCACCATCACCCACCCAGTCACACAAAATCATTTTGATGTCCCCTTTCCATCCTCCACCAACTGGTCGTGCTGTCTATATTAGAAAATACTGCAATAAGCAGAGCAGTGAGGGCATCAGCTGATCTCACAGAGCACTCACACCTGCCAGGCACTGCACAAGAGTAGCTTTACATGGATTATAGATTATAAAAATCATAAATTATAAAACATTTCATGGAGTGTTTTACATGAAATATCTCATTTAGTTCTCAAATGACTCTATGGTATGAGACCCAACATTAGACCTATTTTGGTCTAATGAGAAGAGATGAGGAAACTGAGGCTAGGGGCATTAAGGAATTTGCCCAAAGCCACACAGCTAGTAAGTGTACAAACTTGGATGTCGATGCAGGTGGTCTGGTTCCAGGACCAAGACACTTGGCTCCTCCAAGTTCAAATGCTCTTTTCTGGATTATTCTTCCAGCCTCCTGCCTTTCTTCCCTCCCATCTGCTTCTGTCCCCATACCCCACCCTCCATACCACTCTGGAACTAGCATTCTAAAGCAGAAAAAAAAACAAAAACAAAAACAAAACTTTATCTGATTACATCCTCCCCTACTTAAAAATCCTTGATGAAGAACCACATATTGCAGAAGTATTAAAAAGATACTTGCAAATAATGTGTAATGATATGGGAAATTCTTCAGAATATATGTTTGACACAGGTTTTAATAACGTGACCCAAACTACGAATGACATGAATAGGAGGCGAGAAATGCCCTGGAACATCACGAGTGGTTGAGTGTCACAAGGGCTTAGGGCACCAGAACATCTAGACCACAAACCATCTCCAAAGTAGATGTCCAAAGACACAGCACATACACATGGACTATGTGTGATTTGAAGGTGCTGGATGGATATTCAATACACATTAGATGGATGAATGAATAAATGAGCGAATGAATGAACTGTTCTAAGCCAGACAGTGACAAGGTGCACTCACCATTTCAGGAAAGGAGCTAACCATACTCACACCATTCACCTGGGAACCTCTGGAACCCCACTCTTTGGGGGCATTTGCCCATGGAGGACTTTAACAGGTGAGGTCACATAGATCATATTAAGCAGAAAATACTACCAAAACAAGGTGAAAGTACACCTGTGCATCAGGTAAAAGAACACCTCTGCTTCAGGTAAAAGAAGGGATATCAGAGGTTATTGATAAGAGGCCCTGAAGAATTTCTAGGGTTCCCAGCCTTTCCTGGCCTGCAGGTGCCAGACAGCGTGTCCCCATGACAGCAGGGGAGGTGGAGGATCTCAGCCAAGAGCACCCATCCTTTTAGCCTTGGGCTCCGTCCTGGGCTACATGGGTCACGGTGTGGGTGAGGAGTATGGTTCTTAGTGGGCAACCCAACTTGCTAGTCCAATACAAGTCTGATACAGCCATTGTCTCTAGAAACTTCTACCTTCTTTCCCACAAAACATTTGTGTGCCTAGCTCAGGACTAGGTATCTGGGACTAATGTCTAAGATCTGGCCCTTGCCCTGAAGCATTTCTGCTAGAGATAGGTCATTATTTCTGAAAAGATAACTTAAATATACTATAGTCAGTGCAATTCATTTTTCAGACATTATCTCACAAATGATCTCTAAACACATGAAAAGGGTAGAGTCATCATTCTATTTAGCTGAAAATGCAATAAATACAATTAATTTTTCAGACATTATCTCATAAATGATCTCTAAATACACATAAAAGGGTAAAGTCATCACTCTAGTTAGATGAAGTAGAGATGCGAAATTGTTTGGCACTTTGTAGGTGCTCAATAAATATTGCATGAATAAATGCACTAA